>JAVSCE010016726.1:0-50473 GCA_032199065.1 Smutsia gigantea | reverse complement strand
AAAAGGCTCTAGGATGTCAGGAAAGATTCCCTTTGCTCTATCCCCCATCGCTACCAAGCCAGCTACAATATTCCTTATTTGTGTCAATACATGAGCCCCTTAAAATGTGAATTATGCATTCTGATTTTAGGGGCCAGACTCCTGCTTTATCCTTTCCACCCAAAGAGGGTCTTGGACATAACGAAGCCTTTTTCTAACCCACATGCCAGAATGGCCCCCATCAGTCTCTGCCCCTCACACACAAACACCCCTTGGAATCCTGGCCAAATTTCTGTAGTGGTTGAGATCTATATTTATCCGTTAGCATCAGGGCAGGGAACAAGCCAGAATTTTGCAGTGTCAGTTTCTCGGTCATATATAACTCCTGAAGCCAGTATGGGGTCCAAAAAAAGAAATTAGTAGAAACAGCCAAAAATCTTGTGTAACATTTTTGGTCTCTTTGGTTTACCCTGCTGAAGCCTGGGTGGCTAAAAGACCCAGGTGGAGTATGTGACCCTTCTTTCACAAATCACCAACCACCTCCCCCATTATTCCCAGGTGGCTGAGAATGTTGCAGATAATGAGATCTGGGCATATTCATAACCAAGAAAGCCAGCGCGATAGCTTAGAGCGATTTATTCATAATTCCAAGTCTAGGCTATTCTGATGATGACAGCTTCAATAGTGTTTAATTTAAAATAAAGACCCCATTCATTAGAACATTTCTAATTGGGATCTTCCTTAACAGAGTCTCTCCCACCTCCCCATTCCTCTATTGAAAGAGAAAGAAGCCATTGACAAGAAAAACTCATTCCCCTTTTTGGATTTTAATAAAAACAAAATAAATTCCAGGGGATAACATGGCTTCAATAGATACTGAGCTCTATCTCTTAGACTTTCTCCACTAGAGTCTTTTATGTGGTTCTGATGTTAAATATGAGAATCTTGAAGTCCTTGGAATCCTCAGAAACCAAACAAAGGATAGGTTAACTGGTCCTGGCTTACTAAGGCAGAAGAGAGAACAGTCACGTTAGCAAGATTTCAAAAACCAAGAGTAGGGGAGCAGCATTACCTACAATAGCCAAGATATGGAACCAATTTAAGTGTCTGTGAACAGATGAATGGACGAGGAAATGTGGTATGTATATACAATGGAATATTATTCAGCCATGAGAAAGAAGGAAATCCAGCCATTAGTGACAACATGGATGAACCTTGAGTGTATTATGCTAAGTGAAATAACTCAGAGAAAGACAAATACTGTATGATCTCATTTATACGTGGAATCTAAAAAAGCCGAATGAATGAAACAGAGAGTAGAATGGTGGTTACCAGGGACTGAGAGGGTGGGAGAAACATGGAGATGTTGGTCAAAGGGTACAAACTTCTAGTTGTAAGAGGAAAAAATTCTGGGGATCTAATGTACAGCATGGTGATTATAGTTAATAATACAGTATTATATACTTGAAAGTTGCTAAGAAGATAGATTTTAAGTGTTCTCACCATAAAAAAGAAATGATAAATGATAATTATGTGATGTGATGAAGGCATTAGCTTACACTATGGTAGTAATCATTTTGTAATATATTAGGGTATCAAATCACATTGTACACCTTAAACTTACACAATTTTATGTCAATTCTATCTCAAAGAAAGATGGGAATAAATCCCCCAAAAGTGGGAGGACAAAAGGGGATCTGGAGTAATGTGACCTTAAGAAACAAAATATTCCATTGTCCAGTATCTCTCATTCCCTAGCATTCTGGGTAATTTGGGGTGTGCTATATACTTAATATATTTGCAGTGTATTTTGGCTGTAGCCCAGGCTGCCTTCTGGAATGCCAGCTGTTGGGTGGGGTAAACTAACAAAATCCCATAGGATCTCAAAGACAGAAATCTTTATGAGTTCACACTCAAACCACTCTAGCTAAAAGAGAAACCATTCCGGCCAATTTTGGGGAAAAAACAATCTGTTTAGCAGCAGACTGGAGCCAGAAGTGGCCCGTGGAGCAGCAAATGAAGCAGTGGCTACAGAAGCAAAAGAGGGGGGAGAAAGGAAAGGCTTTGAATTTGACAGCAGATTCAAAGGCAAATGACTAAAGTCTCTAAAACGATATGCCCAGTCCTTGGGCACAGGTGTTAGCAGCTGCTTCTGTAAGCCCCTTTTCCTGGTTACTGCTCCAGTGGAACCATATGGTTGCTGATGGGGAACACAATCTTATGGGCTGGATCCTCCTGTTCCCAAAGGAAAGAGGAGATGGTAGCACTCTTCAGACAATCTTTGCTTGTACTATGAGATGGACTCGTTTATGGCATCTGTTCTTGAGGGCCATTTCCACAATTGTGTGTGTGTGTGCCAGGGGAGTGTGTCCCAGAGGCATCAAAGAGCAGTTGTGTGCTTTCCCTGCCTAGGGATTGGCTCTGGAAGGTCATATGCAGTGGAGCTGAATAGTTGTTCACCATTGGAGTCACCTAGGCATTGTGGAGTGCTCTCTAGAACCCCAGTCCCTTCCAGCATTAGTGACCTGTGGACTCCGAAGTCACGGGTGAGGGAGCTCCAGGCTGGCCTAGGGCCTGAGCATGAATACAGTCCAGCATAGGGTGTCATCTTCAAAGTGTGTGGAGGAGGGGGAAATTATTTGGGGCTGCAAAGATCAGGGAAGACTTCCTGGAATAGGTGGGGTTTGGGCTGGACCTTGAAGGGCAGTCCTTCAAGCTGGAATTGCTACTGCCCAACTTTGACGATGCCAGTATGGCCCCCAGTGCCCAAGGTCCCCCTCCCAAACAGCTAGCGTCTGAGGAGTGGCCAGCAGGCTTACTGGCTAAGGCCACAGGGTTTCCTTGACCTGAATGGTCCAGATAATGGCCCCAGCTCCCTACTTCACTGGGTTCCAGGAAGAACCATTAGCGCATCACATTCCTGAGCAGTTTCTATCTGTCAAGTACAGTTGTACAGTGAGGGATACTTTCATTTCGAGGGACTAAGGACCATCGGTTTGTGACTGTATAAGCCTAGACCCCTAGGGGAAAAAATGAAGGCTTGGGAAATTGTGAGGTCCTTGTGGAGTTTCAAGCCTATTTCCAGTGGCTAAAAGGCACTAATGAGTATAATGCAGGCAAGAGAGGTTGGTTCAAACAAACAACTAATTGGAATTAAGAGAAGAAGTGTGCAGAAGCCCCTAATGAAAGGATATGCTAATTGGTCTTTGCTAGCCCCTTGGGCTTCGGCCGTGACATAGACTAGCCTATTAGATGCCTGCTCTGTAATAGCTGCTGAACGCTGGGGCCCTTTATTGCCATGGTAACATTGATGTCTAGAGTCTAGCTGAGTCCCGAATCTCTTAATTTACTACTCAGGCGGCTACAATTCTTTGGGTTTTATTATCTTTCATGCCTCGGGTGCCAGAGTGGCAGTGAATCATACTTATTCATCCCCTGCACCGCCCACGGTGTCTTTGAATAAGTCAGAGTGTCTCTTACTGTGTGTGATGAGCAGATTATTAAGTTAGAGCCTATTTCTGCCTTTGCTAAACTGGTGCCTCTCAGAAACCCAATGCACCTCTCTAACTTCTTGCTTACCTGCTGCGTCAAATGGCTTTTAGCAAGCAGAGTGATGGCACTGCGATGGGCCCATAGAGGCTCAGGCTCCCAGAAGCTTTGTGCTTGCTTGGTGGGCAGGGATGAGCAGAGCAATATAGAAGGGGCAGCACCAACTGGGAGAATGAGCCTTGAGACATGCCATGGAAAGGGAGAAGTTGGAGGGGAAGAAGAGTCACTGCAGAGAGTTCTGGCTGGGAACTGTGGTGCTAGAAGTTTCAGTCCCTCTAGGGTCAAGGGTAGGGCCTGGGTGGAGAAGGAGATCCTTGTTCTGAGTAACTCCAGAGGAAAGAAGTAGCCACCAAAGGCTAGAAGGTATCAGAAGGACGGATTTCACCTTATTTTATAAAAGACCTTTGTTTAAAAAAAAAAAGCTGGTCACAGAGACCAGCTGCCTCTGAAAGTTAGTGACCAACATGTCACTGGAGCTGCCCAAACTTTGATAGCTCATTATAGAGATGCTGTGCACATTCACAGTCAGGAGGTGAGGAGTAGGGTGGAGGGCTTTGCTAGATGACCTCTTAGGACTGTTGCAACTTTGAAATCCTCTGTCTCTATGTATGATGCTGTGTAATTTATCAGGGCATTTGCTAAACTTGGATGATACTTCATAAGTGTACATGTGCTTGCTTCAATAGCACATAATGCTCAAATTGGGATGATATTCTATATGTGTTTGTCTGTGTCTGTCTCCAGCCATAGATGAAACTTTGCAACAGGTGTGAAGATATTTTCCTGACACCTCTGTTGCTAAGAAATGAGCAACCTGAAACTAAGAAATTGTACAACAAACTATCCCCGCCCCCAATTACAAATGACTCTTCCTAGCAGGAGACAGCTTTGTTTTGTTGCTTTGTTTGGTTTGTTTTGTTCATTTCACTGCAGTGTTTGACTGGGCATTCTCAGGGGATAAATGGTAGACTAGAGAAAATGAGGAGCTACCCAAATTTGGAGCACCTTTACAAGGCTTTTTTTGTGGGGGGAGTAGAGGGTGTAGGGTCTGCAGATGAGAGGTTTTCTTGAGCTAACTACAATCTAAGAGGTACATTTTACCCCATGACAGACTGGAGAGAGCTGTAAACCTAAAGACAGTCAATCAAGTGTGCCAGGCACAGAAGGGGCTATTAGGCAACATTGGTCTTTTCCACTAAACCCTGCAAACCTGTTTATTATCAAGGTGCAGCATTTCCCCCCACAAAAGACAGTGATATTAATCCAGCCTGAACCCATTCTGGATTCAGCAAGCGCCAGTCAGAAATCACAGTGGCTCTCAGCTGCCTCTTAAATCAAAATCAAATTCATAAGCAAGAGCTTAAGTTCTCTCCATCAACAGCCCTGCTCAGTTACTTGCTGGGAGACCACAGGAATGCCAATTGATTTCTCTGTTGCACCATTTCTCCACCTTGAAAGAGAATAAGTCCAGTGTCCCTGCTTCCTCTCTCTCAGGAGTGCTGTGGGCCTAGAACTCTTCAGAAGAAAATGGTGAGAGAATTCTGAAGTCAGGGGGAATTAATGCTCATTAGTAAATATAGCATAGTGTTTAAAAGCCTGAGCTCTATAATTGGAACTGGATCTGAATCCAGTTACTGCTCTTAATAGCTGTGTAGCCTTGGGAAAATTACCTCACCTCTCTGGGCCTCAATTTTCCCATCTGCAAAATCATTGAATTGCTATAAGGATCAAATGATGTAATTTATATAAAGTGCTTGGCTTAATTCACTCAATAATAATAATAATAATTGATAATAATCCAGACCAACCAAACCAAAATACCTTGTCCATTTTCAAGGGCATTTCCTCACAAGGAATGACCTGGGTAAAGTAGCACACCCCTCAGGTTGGAGGCAATGCCTCTATCTGGCTTACTGTTGTCTCTCATGCTAAGGATTTGGGGCCAGGCAAAACAGAGGGGATATTTGGTGGTGGAGTGGAAGGCGAATGGTGAAGGTAGACAAGCTAAGCCTAGACTGAATCAGTATTTTTGAGGTAGATAAGGCCTTTGAGGACCCTTGTTCATAGTACAACATGTAAAACAGTGGTTCAGACTTCAGTGTACTAAAGAATCACAAGAGCTTGTTAAGTGAGCACATTCCCGATTTCATCCACAGATTGCTTACTAATTTCAAAGAAAAAAATACCTTTACAATGAAGAGTTCTAGAAGACACCACCTTAAATAAGTGATCAAACTTGGCACCACCAATAGCAGGGTAATGGCATGTGCACCTCCTGATGTGACACAATGGGAAGTAAATATCATTACTTGTATAGTATTCTTTCCAGAAATGTTTAATGTGAATCTTATCAGGAGTAAACAATCAAGACAAATCCAGATTGTAAACAAAACAACTGACCCAGACTCTTCAAAAATATCAGTATCATTAAGAAAAAAGCCAAAGGTACTGTTCTAGAATCCGGATTAAAGGAAACTGAAAAGACAATAAAATGAAATACATGATTCTTGATTGAATCCTATTCATCACAAACATCTAGGATGTTTTGTTGAGAAATTTTGACATGGACTTGATACTGGATAATATTTTTCTATCAATGTCACGTTTCTTGGATGTGCTAATGGTGATTATGCAAGAGTATGAAAGAATGCTCTCTTAGGAGATTCATGCTGAAGTATTTAGGTGTGAAGTGTCATCATACCTGCAATGTAATTTCAAATGTTGCAGTGAAATACATATGTATTTGTATTATATATATGTGTATGGAGAGAGAGCATGTGTGCAAACCTAATATATTAACAAATTTCTAGGTGAAGGGTATGCTGGTATTCATCATAGTTTACTTTCAAGTTTTTCCAAATTTAAAGTTGGGGGTAAAATATCAATCCTTTCCTACAGCTCTATCCCAGGCATGTATTCTCATTTCCCCAACACTGCCTCGCAGTCCAGTTCTTCTATACCTGATACTCCCTATCCTATAGTAACAGGAGATAGTTGAAGTTAAGGAGACATGAAATCAGGGAAAGCTTCATGAAGACAGCTACATCTGAGCTTGGCTTCCAAGGATGGAACAGAATTTTGCCAAGCAGAGATAGCAGAGAAAGAACTTTCTGGAAAGAGACAACTCAAGTGAAGCTTGAAGAATACAGAGCTGAGGTCCTCAACTTTAGCGTGCACAGTTGTGTGAGGAGCTTGTTAACTATGCAGACTATCTGATCCCAGTTCCAAACTTCTGATTCTATAGGTCTGAAGCAGGGCCCAGAAATTTGAAGATTTAAAAAGCACTAAGAAGAATCTGATGCAGGGGTTCAAGGACCATGAGTTGGGAAACACTGGCATGGACAGCTGCCTATTCCACATACACGGAAAACTGGCCCTGTCTCTCTCCTGTGCGGTTGAATCTCTCATAGGTGAATTGTCACTAAGGCTGCTCTAACCATTCAGAGTGAAGTCCTCTGAACTAGACCTGTTAGTCATGCCGTATCCAATACTCTGCTCACTGCCTTCTGCTCAGGAAGGCAAATCCAGCTAGTAGTGGCATAGAGGAGACCACGACTGTACCAGGAATGTGATGACAGATAAAGTAGCCAGGTGCAAAGAACTCTGCCCAGTAAGATTGATAGTAACAGGCTAAGGCAATCAAGCCAGCACCCTGTAGAACTGTTCCTATAGACTATGGGGAGAATTTTCCAGTCAATGGCAAGAGAAGAGTAGAGCAGACTTAGAGAGGGAAGCAGGCATATTATACAAGAGGAAGAGAACAAGATGCTGATGACTAGAGCTGCTTTGAAATCTAGTAGTTTTCCAGGCTGTGTATATCCTCACCATAATCTTTCTTTTCTTGAGGTATCCAAAGTGGACCTCTGCTATCTATGGTAAGAGGATTAAATTAATGCACCTTATATGAGCTTCCCAGTTCTTAGAGAACTCTTAATGCCCACACTAAAAAGGAAACTATCTCTAGGGCATGTTGCAGCTCACCTGAGGTGCTGCCAAGACTGAAATAAGCTGTTTCCTTGTCTCTTGCTATTTAAAAAAAAATTGAAGTATAGTTGATATACAATCTTATATTGGTTTCAAGTACACAACATGATGGTTCAATAGTTGTCCATATTATTAATTCCTCACCCCCACTAGTGCAGTTGCTATCTGTCAACATAGGAAGATGTTACAGAATCATTGGCTATATTCTCCATGCTTTACTACAATCCCCACGACCAACTTTTATTATGATTGAGAATTTTTCTGCCCCTTTATCCCCCTCACTATTCCCATTCCACCCAAGCCAACCCCTCCCTCATGGTAACCACCAGTCACTTTCGGTGTCTGTGAGTCTACTGCTGTTTTTTTTTAAATTAAGGTATCATTGATATACAATCTTATTAAGGCTTCACATGGGCAACATTGTGGTTTCAACATTCACCCATATTATCAAGTGCCCCCCACATTGTAATCAGTCCATCAGCGTAGTAAGATGCTATAGAGTCATTACTTATCTTCTCCATGCTATACTGCCTTCCCTGTGACCTACCTATATTGTGAGTGCTAATTATAATGCCCCTTAATCCCCTTCTCCCTCCCTCCCCACCCACCCTCCACCACCCCTCCCCTTTGGTAACCACTAGTCCCTTCTTGGGGTCTGTGAGTCTGCTGTTGTTTTGTTCCTTCCGTTTTGCTTAATTGTTATACTCCACAAATAAGTGAAATCATATGGCATTTGTCTTTCTCTGCCCAGCTTTGTATTATTTCACTGAGAATAATACCCTTTGGTCCATCCATGTTGTCGCAAATGGCAGTATTTCTTTCTTTTTTATGGCTAAATAATATTCCATTGTGTATATGTACAAAATCTTTTTTATCCATTCATCTATTGATGGAAAATTGGTTGCTTCTATATCTTGGCTATTGTAAATAATGCAGTGATAAACGTAGGTATGCATATATCTTCTCAAATCGGGAATTTTGTTTTTGCTGGGTGAATTCCTAGAAGTAGAATTACTGGGTCAAATGGTATTTCTATTTTTAGTGTTTTGAGAAGCATCCATACTGCTTTCCACAGTGCCTGCACCAATTGACATTCCCACCAACAGTGCAGGAAAGTTCCCTTTTCTCCACATCCTTGCCAACACTTGTTATTTCTTGTCTTTTGGATAGTGGCCATTCTACGTGATGTGAGGTAATAGCTCATTGCGGTTTTGATTTGCATTTCTCTGATGATTAGCGATGCAGAGCATCTTTTCATGTGCCTGTCGGCAATCTGTATATCTTCTTTGGAGAAATGTCTGTTCAGGTCTCCACCCATTTTTTAATCAGGTTATTTGTTTTGTTTTGGTGTTGGGGCATATGATTGCCTTATATATTTTGGATGTTAACCCCTTATCTGATGAATTGTTTATGAATATATTCTCCCATACTGTAGGTTTCCTTTTGTTCTGCTGATGGTGTCCTTTGCTGTACAGAAGCTTTTTGCTTTGATGTGGTCCCAACTCTTGCCTTTTTAACCAGACACACAAGTCAATAAAAGAGACCGTGAGCCCACTTTTTCGATACCCCCCCATCTTATAGATGCATGTGTCCCAAATGTCTCCTTTTCCTGTCTCCAGTACTCCTTTCTTAGTTCAGAATGGTGGAAATCCCAACTTGTGTAGTCCTTTTATGAGCTGTTTTTGTCCTACCACCTCTCCTCTAACCCAAGCATAGCCCAGTTTGGTAAATCTATGCCCAGAAGTCAAGAAATGAAACAATCGTCCTCTGTTCAGACAAGAGCAACAGCTGCTGGAGGAGGTCAGGGAGGGATAGCTGAAGGCTGTGGTGAGGGTATTTCCACTGCTCAAAACTGCCAGTGGGCCATTCAGCCAGGGGGATCAGCCATCTGGCTGGACTCCAGGAGGGAAAGACTACCATCTCAGGCCCAAAGACACATACACATTGCATATTTTTGTTGCAGAGAGGTGAAAGACGGCATCATGGTGCTGGCAGACTCCAGGATGCCCACTCCCCAGCTCTTTGTGATACACCAGTCCTTATGCCTCCCTTCCACCATGCCTTTGTGGAGGGGAGCATGACATGGCTTGGCATTAACTTTGCCCTGCCCTTTGCCTCTTGAGGTTCTGTCTTCTGGGTAAGACAACTGGAAACTGTTAAAAGGAAGAATCCTTAACCTAATGTTCCTATTCCTTTACCTCCTTGAAACCAGGATATGGTCCTCTCAACTCAATAAGTATCCAGGATAGGGAGGGGAATTTTAGCCCCAGATCTGCTATAAATGCACAGTATGACGTTGGAGTAGTCAGTCACTTAAGACCTCAGTGTCCTCAAAGGGCTATTGTAATAGTATGTAATCACTTTGGTGGAAATGCTAGACAAATCATCAGGCCTTCTGGTAGAGCAGTCCTCTGGGGACATGATAAGTGGGGATGGACTCATTCCTCACTGCCTCCTATTTCTCCTTTTCCCAACCCTAGACTGGCAGCTGTTGCTGCAGCTCTAGTGAGCAGAGAGAATGATTGTCTAATCTCTCAACATTGTTGAAGCTAAAAAGAGATTGTAGATAATGAGAGCAAAAGACCTATATGACCAAAAGGGATATCTGGGACTCCTGAGACTAGAAATCTCTACTGAAACCACTTTATACAATTAATTTGGGGGTTTGAAATATATGCAAAATAAGATCTTGGGATCCTACCATTGTGCACTCCCTGACCTAGGTGTCTTTGATGTAGTTTGGTAAGTATCCCCCAAAGAGCTAAAATGAGCTGGTTATTTATGAAGTATCAAAAGTGCTTCAGTTGTTGTGTCTCCTGGGGATTCCTGTCCATCAAATATGAATCTGCCTGACAAAAGCCTGACTATTACAAGAACCATAGCCCTGGGAAAATAGCATGACTAAGAAGATAGGATGATAGATTATGGACTTCTATTAACATAGGAAACAGAAGGAAAGACAATTATAATCAGATACTTCAAACCTCCTCCCTGCTTAATGGGACACTCAAATCATCCAACTTGAAAAGTAAGGTCAGGGCCAGTGACACACAGGTATGAGGGAAAGTTGGGGAGGAATGATATCATATCATTCAGCACTACCCCTGAGTACAGTTCAGGAGGTAACACCATCCTGGGAGGACTATGGGATCAGGAATCAAACAGACATGGGTACAATTCCCTGTTCTGAGACTTCTCACCTGTGTGACTGTCGAGACCTGTGAAGGTTATGAGATTTTATCCTACTTGCAAGCTAACAAGTTAGCCTGCCACATTTTCATGGATGCTGGCAGACAACATGAGACTCCTGGGTCAGAGATAAGAGACTTTATCTCACAGCAATAGTAGTAGCCAGGGTATAAGGATTTTCTTGTCAGTTCCTCTTACCTTCAGGTCTCATAGGAGCTACTTGAAAAGGGCCAGGTGACCCCTTCACACACTGTGGGTTGTGTTATAGGAGCACACTGAGTTGGATGAATCTGAATCTTTCATGATGGACAGTAAGTATGCCTATCCTTTGCTCCACAGGGAGACACTATCTCTTCCAAAGCTGTTCACTATACACACATCCTTGAAAAAACACTTCTGAACAACGTCAGTCAGTGTCTCTGCTCAGATGTGCAGAAACCTGAGAGACCCATAGGCAGTTGCCGCACACTAGTGATTGTGAGCAAGTTATCTGACCTCTTTGTGTTTTGTTTGTTTTCATCTGTAAAATATGTATCAGGATAGTGCCTACTTCATGGAGTTGTGAAGATTAAATGAGTTCATACATGGTAAAGCACCAGACAGCTAGAAGGTGCTCAACAAATGTTAGTGTTATTTCTCTTGCCCTCACTTCTCACCACTCTTAGATGGCTCTGCTACTCCGCACTTCCTGTTCTTTTCCTGCCGTCATTCTTTGGCTCCCAAAGAAGACCTCAGTTCACCTCTCACCGTCTTTTCTCACTTACTTGCTAGTTTTCGTCCACATCCTTTCAGGATTTTAAGAGTCCCACTTAATTAATTAATTCACTCATTCTTTGTTCATTTAACAAATATTTATACAACACCGTGTCTCAGATCTTGTGCTCGGTGCTGGGGGTAGAGCAGAGAATGGAAAGGACATGGTCACCTCCCTTATGTGGCTTACGCTGTAGTTGAGGAGATAGACTTTAAACAAATAAATCAAAAAGGATTGGTCACCAGGAAAGTGTAACATATGGAAGAGAGGATTATCCCCACTTTCCTCACTGGATCTGCACTGCCTCCTGAGAGACACTGTCCACATAAGATCATATCTCTCACCACTTTTCTGTGACAGAGTCAAACGTCACTCCTGGGTCCTAACTAGGTAAAAGGTCAATCTAAAGTTGTGAACCAGCTAGTAGAACACTGTCCAATGAGTGGAGTCCTATTACTTTCCAAGACAGGCAGCAATACTGGTGGCAGAAAGGAGGGTCAAGGAAATAAAGCTTCTAGAATCTGCTGAGAACTTGAAAGAACAGATCCAGTTGACGTGAGAGAGCTATTCTTTAAGAGAAAATGCAACTGCCAAAGGAGTGTTTGAAAGCAAATCTGTTGGCCTTCACTCTTAAGGAACCTACACAGAGTGCCCTCATTTTTCACAATTAATTAGCTGCACAAACCTTCCTCTCCTTTTCAAAAGTCAGCCTTACCTTTAGCATATAAAGGAATGATTTTGCACTCCAAACCAGTGAAATACCTCAGTACCACCCTTCCTCCTCCTGGCTGAATATTTGTTCTCTCCAATTGGACAGTAAGAACCCTGAAGGCAAGGCCTGCATCCTATACTTCTATTCTGACCCACTTCTACTCCTCCCCTTCCCAGCAAAGCCTACATCTGTTCAGGGACACAAACAATCTGTTCTCAAAAAAAAAAAAACTAGCTGAAAAAACGAATGACGCTTTGAAATGGTGTGGTGTTTACAAGCAGAATCATGGTTATTTTATTTATAAAAATTCTCAGACTTCTTCGGTCAGCCACTCTTAAATGGTATCAACAAAAACATTTTTTTTCCTAAGTGTTTTGTGAGCCTAAACAGATTGATTTCACACGTAAAAAGTCAGGTGTTAATTTTAACCAATCCTGTTCTACTACAGTAATACTGGGAATAGAAGCAAGGAAACATTATCCCTAACTCTCTCTCTAATCATTAGCTCAGCCTCTTTCTTAGTCTGAGCCCCTTTGATCATGAGTCAGAGACCTTGCCAAGAAGTATGTCAGGGCTTCTGTCACTGTTCCTCCCCAGGGCAGAGGGCAAAGGGTGGTTCATTTCAGGGGAAGGCGTGAGGGAGGAGATTGTTACCTCTCAGCTACTGTAACTTGGAGGTCAAGGGAACAAAACAGCTCTTTGGAGAGAATGAGATTGGAAGGAACTTTGAAATGTGGCAGCAAAGTGACCCTCACAAGTAGGGAAGAGGAAGAAGCCATGACAACTGCACAAATTACTCAGGCATTGAATGTGGCTGTCCACTCATCAGGACTGGACCAGGAGACCTTGGGAAGTCAAAAATTCGTGACCTAATTCTAGAGAAGAAGGATGCTGTAATGGGAAAAGCACAGAAATTGGACTTTGACAGCTCAGTATACGTAATTAAGTCTAAAGTTAATATATTAACATTCCTTCTAAGAAATGTGAGAAACTTAGAGCACTGTAACTGTAATCACTTTTCTCTAGACATTTCCCAATTTTTAAAAATTGTGACATATAATATACTTATAGATTTTTAAATAGACTTTTTTTTAAAGATCATTTTTAGGCTCACAGCAAAAGTGAACAGAAAGTAGAGTTCCCATATATTCCCTGCCCACCCCCCATACCACCTCTCCCACTGTCAACATGCTGTCCCAGAGTGGTACATTTGTTAACAACTGGTGAACTGACATGGACACTTCATAATCACCCAAAGTCCATAGTTACATTAGGGTTTGCTCTTGGTGCTGTACATTCTATGGGTTTGGACAAATGTATAATGACATGTATCCATCATTAGAATGTCATAGAGAATAATTTCACTGCCCTAAAAATCCTCTTTCTCCATTTATTCATCTCTTCCTCCCCACTAACCCTTGGCAACCACTGACCTTTTCACTGTCTCCATAGTTTTGCCTCTTTCAAAATGTTATTTAGTTGGAATCAAATAGTATATAGCCTTTTCAGATTGGCTTCTCTCACTAAGTATATTTATTTAAACTTCCTCCATGTTTTTTCATGGCCTGATAGCTCATTTCTGTTTAGTACTGATTACATACAAATTTGATGCATAGCATATTATTGTGCAGCCTGATGATAAATTTTAAAAAGCTAATACTATAGAGAAACCACTACCTAGGTCAAGAAATAAAAGGCTGACAGCACTCAAGAAACTCATAATATGGAGTTCTAAAAGACAGCTAGTCTGGATTCTTCAAAATATCAATAACTTGAAAAGAAAAGTTGGATGGTCTGTTTTAAGTTAAAAAAACCTAAAGACACAAAGCACCAAAATGCAGTATGTGAACCTTGTTTGGTTATTGGTTCCCCAACCCCCCAAAAAGACCCATAAAAGACATTCTTGGGGAAATTTGAATATGGAATGATTGTTAGATGGTACTATATAATTATGTTACTTTATTCAAGAATGATAATGTTATTGTCATTATGTAGGAGATGCCCTTGTTTTTTTTTATTATTGATATACACTCTTATGAAGGTTTCACATGAAAAAACAATGTGGTTAGTACATTTATCCATATTATCAAGCCCCCACTCATACCCCAATTCAGTCACTGTCCATCAGTGCAGTAGGATGACACAGATTCACTGTTTGCCTTCTCTGTGCTACACTGTTTTCCCCATGATCCACCACACCATGTGTACTAAACATAATACCCCACAATCCCCTTCTCCCACCCTCCCCACCCACCCTTCCACACCCCTCCCCTTTGGTAACCACTAGTTCCTTCTTGGAGTCTCTGAGTCTGCTACTATTTTGTTCCTTCAGTTTTGCTTCGTTGTTATACTCCACAAATGAGGGAAATCATTTGGCACTTGTCTTTCTCCGCCTGGCTTATTTCACTGAGCATAAATATCCTCCAGCTCCATCCATGTTGTTGCAAATGGCAGGATTTGTTGCCTTCTTATGGCTGAATAATATTCCATTGTGTATATGTACCACATCTTCTTTATCCATTCATCTACTGATGGACACTTAGGTTGCTTCCATATCTTGGCTATTGTAAAAAGTGCTGCAATAAACATAGGGGTGCATATGTCTTTTTGAATCTGAGAAGTTGTATTCTTTGGGTAAATTCCAAGGAGTGGAATTCCCGGGTCAAATGGTATTTGTATTTTTAGTTTTTTTGAGGAACCTCCATATTGCTTTCCACAATGGTTGAACTAGCTTACATTCCCACCAGCAGTGTAGGAGGGTTCCCTGAGATGCCCTTGTTTTGAGGGGATGCATGCTGAAGTATTTAGGGATAAAGGTTCCTGATATCTGCAACTTGTTTTGATATAGCTCAGCAAAAAAATGTATATATGGGAGTTTCACTTCCAGCATGACAATATGAGGGGCAATTTGGATGAGCTCTCCAGTGAAACTGGTGACAATTATGAAAAAATACATGTAGACATTGAAAGTCTCTGGAAATTATTCTAAAGACATATAGAAAATGAAGAAACATCCACTCAAGAAAGTGTACTAAAATTTGATGAGAACATGAAATTTCTGTGGTATTTAAATGAATACCCGTTCCCTCCTTCCCGCTTTCCTAGCTTGTGAGAAGGGAACTCCACTCTAGATTGGTGCTGGCAAGAACACAGGGCTATCTTCTCAGGAGGTAAGCATTTCTCATCTTGTCCTTCACTACCTGTTGCTGAAGCTAAGATCCACTGAGTGTGGCCAACAGGTTCAGGTTTCCTTCTTCCACCCAGCCCCCACTGGTTGGATGGAAGCCTTACCTTAGGCATGGCACACTGAGAATACTGGGGTCCCGATCACCCTTTTTCTGGCTTGTAAGGGTCTGTGCTGGGAGAAGCAAGCCTAGAAAAGTTGAGGCTACCCGTTCCACTAAACACTAAGCTCCAAGAGTGGGGGTGGAATTCAGAGAGACATGTACCATTATCTCCACCTCCAGCTCCAGAGCCAGGTTCAGAGATCTTGCCTGAGCGAAGAAGGTCTAAACAGAGAGCTCTGAATGTCTTCCCAAAGGAACTGATTTCATTTGCAACAGAGTGTGGAGAAGTTCCAGTTTAAGAGAGCTGTCAGAAACAGTGGAGTCTGTGGGGAAAAGCAATTGGCAGGAGATTAGTAAATTCATTGGAGATACAGGGTAAATTGTAGGCCTGCCATTTTGCTGTTGAGAATCTGGGAAAGAGACAGCTTGGAGGAGCCCTTCTGGAGTCAGAACAAATATCAAACACTTACCTGGGGAACCCTCCTTTCTGAATTTTATGGGATCCATCTCTGGAGAGGTTTATGGCCCAGGGCATTGTTGAAAACAGTAGAGCAATCAGTTGACAATTAGTGGAACTTAGCAGTTAGAGGTGGCTATGGAAAGACAAAAGGAGAACCCTCTGAAAACCACTGTCATCCCAAGGTGACTATTGGAATACCCAAAGCTGCACCACTTAACAAGCATCATCAGAGCCTCCTCATTCTGGTGGTGGTGGGTCAAGGGCAGACTTCTCTAAACTAATCCATATGCTAACTAAACAAAAAAAACCTCCCAAACAAATGCAAATAACAAGCTCTAGAGGGGAGACCAGTACCCAGAGTTGCTACAATGTATTATTTAAAGTATATAGTTTCCAATAAAAAATTATTAGACATCGAAAGTAATAGGAAAGTATGGCCAACACACTGGAGAAAAAAAATGGCAGGTAATAGAAACTCTTTATGACAATGTTGTGGACTATTTGTGTCCATCCAAAATTCCTATGCTGAAGCCCTAATGCCCAGTGTGATGGTATTTGGAGACTGGAGCCTTTGGGAGGTAATAAGCTTTAGATGAGGTCACAAGGGTCTGGCCCTCATGATGGGATTAGTGCCCTTTCAAGAAGAGACACCAGAGAGTACCCTCCCCCGTCTCCATTTTGATCTCTGTCTCTGTCTCTATCTCTATCTCTCCCTTGTGAGGCTACAGCAAGAAGGCTGCCATCTGCAAGCCAAGAAGAGAACACTCACCAGACCCCAACCAGCTGGCATACTGATCTCAGACTTCCAGTGTCCAGAACTATGAGAAATAAATTTCTATTGTTTAAACTATCCAGTCAATGGTACTTTGTTTTAATAGCCTGAGACAGGTAATGACTAGATGATGGATTTATCAAAGACTTCAAAGTAACTGTTATAAACATGTTCAAAGAACTAAAGGAAATCATGATTAAAGAATAAAAAGAAGGTATGATGACAATGCCACATCAAATAAAGAGCATCAATAAAGAGACAGAAATTATAAAAAGCATTAAATATAAATTCTGCAGTGGAAAAGTACAATAACCAAAAGAGGAATTTCACTAGAGGCACTCAGCGGTGGATTTGAACTAGCAGAAGAAAGAATTAATGAACCTAAAGATAAGCCAATAGGGTGTGTCCAATTTAAAGAACAGAGAAAAAAAGAATAATAAAAAATGAAGAGATCTTCAGAGAAATTTGGTATACTATTAAGTACACCAACATACATGCAATGGAGTATTAGAAGCAGAAGAAAGAAAAGAGCAGGTCTGAGAAAACCCTAAAGACTTCACCAAAAAACTATTAGAACTAATAACTGGATTCGGCAAAGTTGCAGGATACAAAATTAACACACAGAAATCTGTTGCATTCCTATATATTAACAACAAACTAGAAGAAAGAGAAATCAGGAAAACAGTTGCATTTACAATGGCATCAAAAAGAATAAAATACCTAGGAATAAACCTAACCAAGTTGGTAAAAGACCTATACTCTGAAAACTATAAGACACTCATGAGACAAATTAAAGAAGACACAAATAAATGGAAATCTATCCTTACTCATGGATAGGAAGAATTAATATTGTCAAAGTGGCCATCCGCCGAAAACACTTTATAGTCAATGCAATCCGTATCAAAATATCAATGGCATTTTTCAGTGAACTAGGATAATCCTAAAACTCATATGGAACCACCAAAGACCCCAAATAGCCAAAGCAATCCTGAGAAAGAAGAATAAAGCTGGGGGTATCATGCTCCCTGACCTCAAGCTCTACTACAAAGCTACATTAATCAGAACACTGTAGTACTGGCACAAGAACAGACCCATAGATCAATGGAAAAGAATAGAGAGCCCAGATATAAACCCCCACATATATGGCCAGTTAATATATGATAAAGGAGACATGAATATACAGTGGAGAAATGACAGCCTCTTCAATAACTGGAGTTGGCAAAACTGGACAGCTACATTCAAGAGAAAGAAACTGGATTACTATCTAACTCCATACACAAAATTAAACTCAAAATGGATCAAAGACCTAAATTTAGGACATGAAACCATGAAAATCTTAGAATAAAACAGGCAAAAATCTCTTGAATATAAACATGAGCAACTTTTTCCTGAATGCATCTCCTTGGACAAGGGAAACAAAAGCAAAAATGAACAAATGGGACTACATCAAGCTAAAAGGAAAGGACACCATCAGCAGAACAAAAGGAAACCTACAGTATGGGAAAATATATTCATAAACAATTCATTAGATAAGGGGTTAACATCCAAAATACATAAAGAACTCATATGCCTCAACACCAAAAAAGCAAACAATCCAATTAAAAAATGGGCAGAGGACCTGAACAGACATTTCTCCAAAGAAGACATACAGATGGCCAACAGGCACATGAAAAGATGCTCCACATCACTAATCATCAGGGAAACACAATTCAAAACCACAATGAGATATCACTTCACATCAGTTAGAACGGCCACTATCTAAAAGACAAATAACAAATGTTGGTGAGAATGTGGAGAAAAGGGAAACCTCCTGCACTGTTGGTGTGAATGTCAATTGGTGCAGCCACTGTGGAAAGCAGTAGGGGAGGTTCGGCAGAAAACTAAAAATAGAAATACCATATGACCCAGTAATTCCACTTCCAAGAATTTACCCAGTGAAAACAAAATCCCTGATTCAAAAAGATATATGCACCCCTATGTTTATCACTGCATTATTTACAATAGCCAAGATATGGAAGCAACCAATGTTTCCATCAATAGATGAATGGATAAAGAAGACATTGTACATATATACACAATGGAATATTATTCAGCCATAAAAAAGAAAGAAATCCTTTCATTTGCAACAAGATGGATGGACCTAGAAGATACTATGTTCAGTGAAATAAGCCAGACAGAGAAAGACAAATGCCATATGATTTCACTTATTTGTGGAATATAAAATAAAACAAAAACAAAATGAACAAAAGAGCACTAGACTCACACTGAGAAGTGACTAGTGGTTACCATGAGGAAGGGGTTGGGGTGGGTGTGTGGGGAGGGTGAAGGGGATAAAGGGGCAGGAAAATTCTCAATCATAATATAAAGGTCATGGGGATGGTAGTACAGCATGGAAAATATAGCAATGATTCTGTAATATCGTCTTATGGTGACAGATAGTAACTTCACTAGAGGCAGTGAATACTTAATAATATGAGTAACTATTGAACCACTGTGTTGTATACTTGAATCCAATATAAGATTGTATATCAATGATATTTCAATAAAAAGAAAGGAAAACCTTTAACAAAAAACCCAAGCATATAAAGAATCCACTATATGCCCAGAATTGTACAAAAATACTGTCCTTTAAATGTTTAAATAGAGAGTCTTATCAATTTATTTGTTGAAGGTAATAGGAATGAAATACTGGTGGTCACCAAAAAAAAAAAAAGATAATGGCTGAAAACTTTATAAATCTATTGAAAAACATTTATCTATGCTTTCAGGAGGCTCAGTGAACTCTGATGAAATCAAAACAAGACAAAAATAGGAAAATGCAAGAAAATATGAAATAAGGAATATGTATAGAACTCTTACACCTCAGTAATACAAAGAGAAATAACCCAATTAAAAATTGGGCAAAGGTTTGAAAAAACATTTCTCTAAAGAAGAAATGCAAATAGCCAATAAGCCCATTAAAAAGGTGCTTGAGGACTTGCAAGATGACGGCGTGAGAGGTGAGATGGAGAGCTCCTCACAAAACCACAAATGGTACAAAAATATAGTTAATACAACTAACCTTAAAACAGCAACAAGAAAGAAGGCTGAGCCAGACTGAAAACAGACCTCACGAACAGAGCAGACCTCCTGAAACAGGGTAACATAGGAAAGCCTTAATCCGGCGGGACCCAAGCCCTTCCCCCACCCCAGCTCACCGGTGGGAGGAAGAGAAATGGAGCGGGGGAGGGGGTGGAAGCTTGGGACTGCTGAACACGTAGCCCTGGAGATCTGCTTTGTGAGCAGAATCCTATAGTGTGTGGTGCTCTGGACGTTGGGGAGCTTGGACAGGCGGAGTGCTTGAGAAATTGACATTCCAGCCATTTGTGGTGGAGGGGATCCACACTCGACTGCTCTGTGTCTGAGGAAAGGCAGGCAGTCTGAGAGGCTTCCTAGCAGTGAGAGGGCTGCTGAAGGGGTGGGGTTTGCATGGAGCTTGCTGTGCCGGAGAAGGGAGAGCTGGACAAGGTTGTTTGGGTGCGCTCTGCCCAGCTGGTTGGGAAAGTTGGGGAGCTTTAGGTGCTCCATCCCCCTAGCTGCCTACTCAGCTCGGAGGCCCCCACAGTGACACACAGCCTGCCAAGCCTTCGTACTGGCCTGCAGGCACCTGCTCGCAAACCCGTAGTCACTGTGCAGGTGTCAGGCCAGCCAGAGGGAGGCCCCACCTACAACAGTTACAGATGCAAAGTACAGAGGGTTACACTTGTGAGCTTGGCCCACTGACTCTGACAATGGAGACAGGCACCACAGATGGGAATCAGGAAACAGATCTTTCCTCTTCCCAGGCAGCATCTCTGCTCCCCTATGACCCCCAACCTCACTCTAGGGGCTGAGCAGCTCCAGACACTGGAGTTTCTGTGCACTAGTGGACACCACACAGAAATATGAAACGAAAAAAGAACATGGTTCATACCAAAATCTCACAAACCCCAGAAAGAGGGCCAAATGAAACCGAACTCAACAATCTTCCTGAAAGAGAGTTCAAAATAAAAATTATAAACATTCTTATGGAGGTACAGAAAAATGTTCAAGAACTCAGGAACGAATTTAAGTTGGAGATTCAATCATTAAGAAATTCCATATCTGAAATGAAACATACAATGGAGGGATTTAAAAGCAGATTAGATGTAGTAGAAGAGAGGGTAAATGGAATAGAAATCAGAGAAGAGGAATACAAAGAAGCTGAGGCACAGAAAGAAAAAAGGATCTCTAAGAATGAAAGAATATTGAGAGAACTGTGTGACCAATCCAAACGGAACAATATTCACATTATAAGGGTACCAGAAGAAGAACAGAGAGAAAAAGGGATAGAAAGTGTCATTGAGGAGGTAATTGCTGAAAATTTCCCCAATCTGGGAAGGAGATTGTCTCTCAAGCCATGGAGGTGCACAGATCTCCCAACACAAGGGACTCAAGGAAGACAACATCAAGACATATAGTAATTAAAATGGCAAAGATCACGGGTAAAGACAGACTTTTAAAAGCAGCTAGAGAGAGTAAAAAGATCACATACAAAGGAAAACCCATCAGGCTATCATCAGACTTCTCAACAGAAACCTTACAAGCCAGAAGGGAGTGGCATGATATATTTAATGCAATAAAGTAGAAGGGCCTTGAACCAAGAATACTTTACCCAGCAAGGTTATCATTTAAATTTGAAGGAGGGATTAAACAATTTTCAGATAAGGAAAAGCTGAGAGAATTTACCTCCCACAAACCACCTCTACAGTGCATTTTGGAGGGACTCCTATAGATGGAAGTATTCCTAAGGCTAAAAATATGTCACCCAAGGGAAGAGGAAGAGTACAGAATATGATTCATAACACACAAAGAATGGAGGAGGAAGAAAAAGGAGGGGAAACTAAAAAAAAAAAAGAACCTTTAAGTTGTGTTTGTAATAGTAGATGAAGTAAGTTAAATTAGACTGTTAGATAAGGGAATTGCACTTGAACCTTTGGTAACCACGAATCTAAAGCCTGCGATGGCAATAAGTATATACCTATTGATAATCACCCTAAATGTAAATGGTATGAATGCACCAATCAAAAGACATAGAGTTACTGAATGGATAAAAAAACAGAACCCATCTATATGCTGCCTACAAGAGACTCACTTCAAACCCAAAGACATACACAGACTGAAAGTAAAGGGATGGAAAAAGATATTTCATGCAACTAATAGTGAGAAAAAAGCAGGAGGTGCAGTACTTGTATGAGACAAAATAGACTTCAAAACAAAGAAAGTCAGAAGAGACAAAGAAGGACATTACATAATGATAAAAGGGTCAGTCCAACAAGAGGATATAACTATTATAAATATCTATGCACCCAACACGGGAGCACCTACATATGTGAAACAAATACTAATAGAATTAAAGGGGGAAATACAATGCGATGCATTAATTTTAGGAGACTTCAACAGACCACTCACTCCAAAGGACAGATCAACCAGACAGAAAAGAAGTAAAAAGACAGAGGCACTGAACAACATATTAGAACTGATGGAACTAACGGACATCTACAGAACACTCCATCCAAAAGCAACAGGATACACATTTTTCTCAAGTGCATCTGGAACATTTTCAAGAATTGATCGTATATTAGGCCACAAAAAGAACCTCAGTAAATTCAAAAAGATTGAAATTGTACCAACCAGCTTCTCAGATCACAAAGGTATGAAACTAGAAATAAATTACACAAAGAAAATGAAAAAGCCCACAAACACATGGAGGCTTAATAACATGCTCCTAAATAATCAATGGATCAATGACCAAATAAAAACAGAGATAAAGCAATATATGGAGAGAAATGACAACAATAATTCAACACCACAAAATCTGTGGGATGCAGCAAAGGCCGTGCTAAGAGGGAAATATATTGCAATACAGGCCTACCTCAGGAAAGAAGAACAATCCCAAATGAACAGTATAAACTCACAATTAATGAAACTAGAAAAGGAAGAACAAATGAGGCCCAAAGTCAATAGAAGGAGGGACATAATAAAGATTAAAGCAGAAATAAATAAAATTGAGAATAATAAAACAATAGAAAGAATCAATGAAAGCAGGAGCTGGTTCTTTGAGAAAATAAACAAAATAGATAAACCCCTAGCCAGACTTATCAAGAAAAAAAGAGAGTCTACACACATAAACAGAATCAGAAATGAGAAAGGAAAAATCACTACAGACACCACAGAAATACAAAGAATTATGAGAGAATACTATGAAAAATTATATGGTAACAAACTGGATAACCTAGAAGAAATAGAGAACTTTCTACAAAAATACAACCTTCCAAGGCTGACCCAGGAAGAAACAGAAAATCTGAATAGACCAATTACCAGCAAATAAATTAATTGGTAATCAAAAAGCTACTTAAGAACAAAACCATTGGACCAGATGCTTTCACTGCTGAATTTTATCAAACATTTAGTGAAGACCTAATACCCATCCTCATTAAAGTTTTCCAAAAAGAAGAAGAGGAGGGAATACTCCCAAACTCATTCTACGAGGCCAACATCACTTTAATACGAAAACCAGGCAAAGACACCACACACACAAAAGAAAACTACAGACCAATATCCCTGATGAACATAGATGCAAAAATACTCAACAAAATATTAGCAAATCGAATTGAAAAATACATCAAAAAGATCATCCATCATGATCAAGTGGGATTCATCCCAGGGATGCAAGGATGGTACAACATTTCAAAATCCATCAACATCATCCACTACATCAACAAAAAGAAGGACAAAAACCACATGATCATTTCCATAGATGCTGAAAAAGCATTTGACAAAATTGAACATTCATTCATGATAAAAACTCTCAACAAAATGGGTATAGAGGGCAAGTACCTCAACATAATAAAGGCCATATATGACAAACCCACAGCCAACATTATACTTAACAGCGAGATGAAAGCTTTTCCTTTAAGATCGGGAACAAGAAAAGGATGCCCACTCTCCCCACTTTTATTCAACATAGTTCTGGAGGTCCTAGCCATGGCAATCAGACAACACAAAGAAATAAAAGGCATCCAGATTGGCAAGGAAGAACTCAAACTGTCCCTGTTTGCATAAGACATGATATTGTACATAAAAAACTCTAAAGAATCCACTCCAAAACTACTAGAACTAATAGTGATTCTATAACATCCTACTATGCTGATGGACAGTGACTGCAATGGGGTATGTGGTGGGGACATGATAATAAGGGGAATCTAGTAACCATAATGTTGCTCATGTAATTGTGCATTAATAATAGCAAAAAAAAAATAGGTGCTTGACATCATGAGTGATCAGAGACATAAAAATCAGAACCACAGTGAGGTGCCACTCATATCCACTGAAATGACCATAACAAAAAGATAACAACAAGGGTTATCAAGAACTTCTTAAACTTGGAACCCTCATATACTGCTGGTGGGAATATAAGATGGTACAGCCACTTCATAAAACTGTCTGGCAGTTCTTCTAATGGTTAAACATAGAGTTAACAATGACACAGGAGTTCAAGTTCTAGGTATAATCCAAGAGAAGTGAACACACATGTTCACACAAAAACGTGTACGTTACTGTTCACAACAGTATTATTCATAACAGGTAAACAAAAGGTAGAAACAATGCAAACATCCATCAGCTGAAGAATGGATAAACAAAATGTGGTATATCTGTACAATGAAAATATTATTCAGCCATAAATAGGAATGCACTACTATTATAGACTGATTTGGATGCCCTCAAAGTTTATATGTTGAAGCCCTAACCTCCAATGTGATAATTTGGATACAGGGCCTTTAAGGGATAACTAAGATTAAATGACATCATAAGGATGGGGCCTTAGCCCAATAGGACTGGCATCCTTATAAGAAAAGGAAAAGATAATCAGATATATCTCTGTCTCTGGAGGCACACAGAGGAAGGGCTATGTGAGGACACAGCAAGAATGTAGCCACCGCAACCCAAGGAGAGAGATCTCACCAGAAATACCGTGCTCACGCCTTGATCTTGGACTTCAAGTCTCCAGAACTATGAAAAAATAAATTTCTGTTGTTTAAGCCACCCAGTCTGTGGTATTCTGTTATGGCAGACCAAACAGACTAATACAAGTACTGACACATGCTACAACATGTATGAATCTTGAAACTTACAAAAAAATCCACATGTTATGTGATTCCATTTATATGAAATATCCCCAAAAGGCAAATCTACAGAGGCAGAGGGTCCATATTAGTGCTTGGTTAGGGCTGGGAAGATGGGGGAATAGGACATTGATAGCTAAAAGTATGGAGTTTATTTCTCAGGTCATAAAAATGTTCTAAAATTGAATATGGTGATGGTTGCATATATCTGTGATCATACTAAAAATTGTTGAATTGTACATTAAAAATGGGTGAATTGTATGGGGTGTGAATTATATTTAAAAAAAACTGTTAAAATATACAGATGTATGCATGGAGAGATACAAAGCAAAATGCCAAAATGTTAGGAATTGTAAAATCTAACTAGGGGGCACATGAATGTTAATTTTATTATTTTCCCTATATTTAAAAAATTTTAAATTTCCCCTGTATCTATAAAATTCCATAAATAAAAAATTGGAAGAAACAGAAGCCATCCCATGTGTCCTTTCTTGATCACTCCCACCTTTCCTCCACTAAGTAACCAGTATCTTGACTTTTGTGTTAATCATGCCCTTGGTTTTTCTTCTTTATAGTTCTACCACCTATGTATGATTCCCTAAACAATGTAGCTTAGTTTTTCCTGCTTTTCAACTTTATATACATGGAGTTGTACAGTAATATTCATATACATGGAGTTTTAATGTAATATTCATATACATGGAGTTGTAATGTAATATTTTTCCTGGCTTGTTCCATCAATATTGTTTTTATAAGGTTCATTCATGTTGCTGAATGTAACTGTAGTTCATTAATTTTCATTGCTGAATAGTATTCCATTGTGTGGATATATCACAATGTTTTATCCTTTCTACTATTGACCAATATGTTGGGTTATTCAAGCATTGGGTTAAAACATTGCCACTAAGAACATTCTTGTACATGTATTTTGATGAGCACATATCCACATTTCTGTTGGGTGTATTCCTAGAAGTGGAATTGCTAGGTCATAGAAAATGCTTTAGCTTCAAATCTACTAGATAATGCCAAACTTTTCAAAGTTATTAAATCAGGTTACAGCTCCATTAGCAGTGTGTCAGAGTTCCTGTTGCTCTACATCACTGCCATCAGGGAGGGGAGCACCTTGATCAGAGCAATGAGTCAGATTTTTGGAAAATGGGTTGAAGAGAGAAGAGGAAATCATACAATGGCAATAAAATTTGCCAGCTGTTACTTAGTTGTGTTAATACCCTAGAGAAGGATAATGAAAACGTGAGGGCTGTTAAAGAGCAATTGAAAATTGTGAAATCCATACTGCCTCTTTGGCAGCCTACCCCAAAGCTCTTATCTTCTGCAGTGGAAGAGCAGAAAAAAATCTGAAGACTAAACTCAGGATTCTAAGTAGTAGAGGCCCTTCAAAGATGATTGAATGCTCAGTAGAGGTCTGTTATGCTAAAGTCAGAGCCTTGGCTGGGAAAACCTGGGACACACGTGGGTGAATAACCCTGAACATTTTGGCTCCTGTCTTAGTATGTTCATGCTACTATAACAAAATACCACAGATAAGATGACTTATAAATAACACATATTTACTGCTCACAGTACTGGACACTAGAAGTCTGAGATCAGGGTGCCAGCATGGTTGGGTGAGGGCCCGCTTCCTAGATTGCAAACTTCTAGCTGTGTCCTCACATAGTGGAAGGGGCTAGGGAGCTCTGTGGTGTCTCTTTTATAAGACCACTAATCCCATTCATGCGGTCTCCACCCTCATGACCTAATCATCCCCTAAAGGCCCCACCTTCTATTATGATCACATTGGGCATTAGGGTTTCAACATATGAATTTGGGGGGGACATAACACTCAGAGCATTGCAGTTCCTCAGATTATCATTGCCAGATTTAGCAAAAATATAACAAACATTAAAATGTCGTATGGGCCATATTTAAAGTAAAATTTTATTTATCTGAAATGCTAAATTAATTGGGCATCTAGTCAATTATCTGACACCCCTCCCCTGGCCCCTCTGCACACTCAGAACCTGCACAGGTGGCCCACTCCACTCCTTCCCTGACTCAGACAGTCAAGGAGATTGATAGGGTATAGTATCCCTAGGGGCAAATGGATGGACAGCCAACAAGTATATATATATATATAAAATGAATGAACAAGAGTCTGAAGAAACCATGATCCCCTGCTGAGTTCCTGCACCTGAGTCGGTTTTCAGACCCAGAACCCACTGACTGAAGAGGTGGTGAGGTCCTGGGAAGGAATGAGCCTAAATTACCATAGCAATTATACACCACAATACTAGCCCCAGTTCTTCCCCAAAGGGACCTATGGCCATTTATTTGGGAGACTGTACACTTGGGAAAGGGGAGACATTTAGAAGACCACTGGACATTAATACCCAGAGACCCAAAGTGTCATCATGACCCCCTTATTAAAGAGAGGATTATGGGGGCATCATATAATAAACAGAGTCCTGGTACAAGGCCATCTTACAGCAGGTCCACTAGACCTGTAGACTTACTAGGTCATCAGTTCTCTAGTCACTGAGTCTTCCCTGGGACTTACATACTTGGCAGCTGGAGTAACCTCCACATTGGGTCTTTTTCTTATGGCATAAGAGCTACAATAGTGGAAAGGCCAAATGAAAGGCTCTGAAACTGCAGCCCACAGCTAAGGTAATAAATCAAAATCAATACCCATGTCCTGACCCAGGATTGGGTATGGCAGAGCTTGGTGCTGCCCTTAAGAATCTCAAGGGTGAAGGGACTGTGTTCCCCATTTGATTCACCAGTATAGACCATGCAGAAATTGAGTAGAATTTGAAGGATGACTGAAGATGACTGCAAGCTCAAGCAAGTAGTAACTAATCACAGCTTCTGGTGCTTATGTTATCTTTCCCAGAGCAGATTAATTTGGTTTCAGGTACATGATATATGGCCATTGATTTGGCAAATGTATTCTTTGCTATCTCAATCAAGAGAGATCAGAAAGAGTTCACATTCATGTGGAATGTATAACAATATTCATTTACAGTTTTGTCCAAGGATATGTTCTTTCTCCTGACTTCTGTCATAACATAGTTCAAAGAGATCTGGCCTCTCTGGACGTCCACTGAACATCACATTGATACATTACATTGATTACCTCCTTGTGCTGATTGACTGGACAAACAAGAGATGGTTAGTACTCTGGAGGCCTTGGTAAGACACCTGTGCTCCAGACTGTAGGAGATAAAGTCTATAAAGATTTAATGAAGTTTGTAAGGATCCAGTGGTTAGCAGCATGCAGGGAGATCCCTGCCATAGTAAAAAGACAAATTGTAATTTGTAATCCCAACCAGAAAGAGGAAAAGCACAGTACCCGGAAGGACCATTTGGGTTTCAGAGAAAATCATTCCATACCTGGGAATACTGATCCAGTCCATCTACCTGGTGACATGGAAGTCTGCCACTTTTGAGCAGGAAATCTGGGCAGTGAACACAGCTCTGCTGCTTAAACCATATGATCCAGCAGGTCTTATGGAGTAGGGAGAGTAACAGATGAGCAAGTATGCATTGTAGAGCTTATGGCAAGTCCCCGTGGGCTACTGTTATAAAATGGGGTCAGGGTGAAATATGAATGGAGCTTATGCATTTGGTGCTCCTTTGTCTTGTTCCCATTTTAAATGTGAAAGGACAAGTGTAGCAACCTCAGAATTAGGTGTGTGTGGTTACAGGAACTCAGGTTTCTCAGTAATGAGGGTTTTACTCACATCACCAATTAAGTCACCAGGTCTAGCAGAGGTGATAGCTGAGGGTGAGAGGAATTTAGCATGGCTAGTGAAGGAGGGAGACAATGAATTCCGGTTGTAGTAGTTCTGAGATGAACTGCAGCAATGGGGGCTGTAATTATTTTCCCACTCACCTCCATCCCCCCAGTTTCACTCAGGAAGCGAGGCCCTCTGGAAAACTAGACGAACTTGTTCCCAAATGTGTATGAGAAATTGATCTGCTCAGCACAAGGGATGTATTGTGGCAGCCATGGAGGCATGTCACTTGGATCTCTCTTTGAGAAAGAACTTGCCATTCAACATGGAGGGAGGACTACATACTGGCAATTCTGCCCAATGTGGGACTCCTGTCACTGGTGTCTTTGCTCCAGAGCTCCCCATTGGATTGGTCAAAAATTTATTAGATATGTATCACAGTCTAAGGCTCCTACTACTTAGTCCTGCTTCCTTCTCCTTCATCTTTCACAGGTGATACCCCACTCCCAATAAGCCTCCTGCATTTCTAACTCCATTTCAGCATCTGTTTACCAGAGGTCTTAAAATGACACATCATCCTCTCTCCATTTCTCTGCAGTGCCATCTCTGCTAGAAAAGTCACCATATACATGGATCTGTTTTAGGGCTCACTTTTCTCTATCTGTGCCAATAGCATACCATATTATTTATGCACTTTATATATACATATATATAGCACATATTATACAATTTTATAATATCTGATATTTGTCAAGGCAAGTCCTATCATTTTGGCTTCTGCTTCTTTAAAAGTGTCCACAGTGTCCCTTATATTTTCATAAACATTGTAAAATTAGCTTTTAAGTTTCACACACACACACACACACGTGTGTGCGTGCGTGCGCACAACATTGGGGGGGTTGATTGTGATTGCATTGAATCTATATTTGAGGGAATTGGCATCTTTACAATATGGATCTTTAATTTATAAATAATGTATATCTCTTCTATATAGATCTCCAGTGTCTCTCAGTAAAGCATTATGGTTTTCCATATAGAGGTCTTGCACACATTTTATTAGGTTTATTCCTAGGAATTTTTTTAACTTTTTACTTTGAAATAAAATCAGACTTAAAGAAAAGTTGCAAGAATAGACTCCTTTCACACACACAGATTGCCCAAATGTTAACAATTTACAACATTCATTTTCTCTGTCCCCCATATATTTTTCTGAAACACTTTAACTTGCAGACATGATGTTGCTTTACCTCTATATAGGTATTTCTTACAAAGGCTTCTCATATATAACTACAGAACAATTGTAAAAATCAGAAATTAACACTAATACCATGCTATCATCAAATGTACCAGTCTCAAATTTAAATTTCACCAATTGTCACACTTGTGGCCTTTATAACAAAAGGGAAAAAACCTGGTCCAGGGTGTGATCCAGGATTTGATTTCATTTAATTGTCATGGTTTTTTTTAGATTCCTTTTAATCTTTTACAATTGCTCAGTCTTTGTCCAGACCTTGACTTTGTAGAATATACAGGCCAGTTATTTTTAGAATATCCCTCAGTTTGGATTTTTCTGATGATGCCTCATTATCAGATTTAGGTTATACATTTTTGGTAGGAACACCACAGAGCGATGCTGTGTCCTTTACACAGTGCATCATATCAGAGACACATGGTACTGCTTTTTGCTTTTGCTCATAATGTTAACTTCAATGACTTGGTCCCTAATAAGCTTCTCCACTGTAAAGTTACATTTTACCCTTTGTATTAATACATATCTTGTAGATAGATACTTCAATACTAATGTAGATATCCTTTTTCTCATTATATTTTCACCCACTGGTTTTAGCATCCATTAATATGATTCTTGCCTGAAACAAGCATTACCATGGTGGTTGCCAAATGGTGATTTTCTAGTTCCATCATACCTCCTACATTTATTAGCTGAAATTCTACTGTAATAAAGTGCTTTCCCTTTTAAAAATGTATTTATTTATATTAGTATGGGCTCATCAACATTTGTTCTAAGGGTTACAATCCATTACTGTCATTATTTTGTTCACCAAATTCTTCCATATTGGGACAGTGGAAGTCATTTCAAGCTGGCTTCTGCATCCTTTTGACATTTTTTGAATACCTCCTTACCTTCTGGCACAACAAGATATTTCCCCTGTCCCAGCCCTGGAATCAGCCATTTCTGCAAGTAGCCTTGGTTTTCTGCTACTGAGGAAGAGTATTAAGATAACAGGATCTGGGCATTAGACGTGCTCATTGCTATTAGGGCATTGTTACTACTAGACCTTACTAACTGACAGCCAGAAAATATGCAAGTAATATATATTAGGAACGATGAGGCTATACTAACAACTCTGATTCAAATCCAATACCACAGGGTTCATTCTAGCCTTCTTCCCTTCCATTTTGTAACTCCTTTCTCTGATACCAAGAAACCTGATTTTCATTATCCACAATATATTGATTTATTTGCTCTTGAATACACATAAAGCAATTTCAGAATTTTTAACCTGTACCACTGCAAAAAACATACCTACTAACTGGAGTACACTATATGTTTACAATTAATTATTTTTTTTTAACCTGAGGGCCTATAGTCAAAATATTGTGTTCAAAAGTTTCTTGGATTACTTCTCTCTTCTCCCCTACCCCTAAACTGCTTATATTATTTATTTGAAGTATTATCATAGTCATTTGTTTCTGTTTGTATTCCATTTTGGATTTCTGCCCTGCACAGAGATATGTAAAAAAAAGAGAGAAAGATTGGCTCATACACAGGGAAACGAAGCAGTTAATAGGAACTGTCCTTGAGAAAGTCTAGACATTGGATTACAAGACAAATACATTAAATGAGATGATTTAAATATACTCAAATAAAAGAGCCCAAGTCTAATAACTAAAGAAAAATATGAAAATGATTGTCACCAAATAGTGACTATCAACAAAGAGATAGAAATTATAAAATTAATGAAATAGGAAGTATGGAGGTGAAAAGGATAATAATGAAATGAAAAATTCAGTAGCAGGACTTAACATCAGAATCAAGCAGGCAGAAGAAGGAATCAGTGGGCTTGAAGTAGGACAATTGAAATTTTAAAATCTAATGGGCAAAAAGAAACAGAGCCTGAGAGACCTGTTGAACACAACCAGTCATAGACACAATAGGATGCCCAGAAGGAGGAGAAAGAAAGAATAGGGCAAAAAGCATATGTGGAGAAATAATATCAGAATGCTTCCCAAACTTCATAAAAAAAAACATGAATCTACATAGCTGAGAAACTAAACAAATCCAAGTAGGATAAAGTAAGAAAGATCCATACCTAGATATATCATAATCAAACTGTCAAAAGACATGGAACAAGAGAGCATCTTGAAAGCAGCAAGAGAGAAGTGACTCATTAGATACAAAGGTTGCTTGACAAGACTAACAGCTAATTTCTCATCAGAAACCATGGAGGCCGGAGGCAGTAAGATGACTCATTGAAAGTGCTGAAAGAAAAAGACTATCAACTAAGAATTCTATATCCAGCAAAATTTTTCTTGAAAAATAAGGGAGAAACTAAGACATTCCCAGATAAACAAAAAGAAGAGAATTTATTGCTTACTGTCCTGCCCTGCAAGAAATACAGAAGGTTGGTCACAGGCTTAAGTGAAAGAATGCTGGGTAGTAGTAACTTGAATCCACATGAAAAGATAAACTGATAAGCTTAATTACATAGGTAAATATAAAAGACAATATAAGTGTATTTTTTCTTTATAACTCCTTGTTTTGCTCACCTTCTCTTTAACCCATTGATAAAGGATAGATTCCCCAATTTATTATTATGGAGATGGCTGAACACATGACATACAACACTGGAAAGATGATAATGACAGCAGTTTATTAGTAACATATACTCACAGTCCAAGGGAGGAGAGCACCACAGAGTGAATAGGGTCTGTGGAGGAAAACTTTCTAGAATCAAGAGGGTGAAGTGACCCTTGGTTCCCACAGAAGGACATGATTGGCTTATTTGACTAATTCCTCTGGCTGGCAGGAACTGAGGCCCACTACTCAAGGGGTAAGCAAGAACTGTGCCTAGTCCCCATGTTAAGGAGAGTTTTTTGACTAGGGAAACTTTATCCATGGGAGCAAAGTTGGGAGAACTTGTGGTTAGACTATTTGAGGCTCTTCTGATTTTACCAGCTGTCAAGGCAGCACTTAGTATTAATTTTAAGACTTATATCACACCTGACCCCTGGAATGTCTTATCAATTTCAACTTGGTTGTGACTGAGACTTTTGGGGAGTAGGAGAAGTGTCTCCCTAGGAAACGAAGTAGGTACTTGCCTGGGAGGAAGAGGGCCACGTGATGAGGTGATCATCAAAAAACAAGAACTTTAGAGGTATCCTCCTTTATGGCTAATCTAGGCATTTGAGAGACCTGTGTGGCATTGCTGTAGGGAGTGCATATCCCCAGGGGGCAAAAATTGAGACTAATCAATGCCTATGACAATAGTGTCACCCTGTGGGGTGGGGGTAGGGGTGTCCATTTCCCACTCTGTAACTTGAGAGTCCTCTTAGGAGCCCATTGTGCCTTTCAGTTAAACTAATTTCCTGGAGGTGGGAATCCTACTGAATGCCTTCATCAAGAGCCAGCTTTGTGTATTCTGAGAAATGAAATGAGTGTCTTTGTCACTATGTCTGTAATGTCTGTAACTCCAAAGGAGATGAGGAATATCCTGGTAAGGCCTTGTATTGTGGCCTTAATATATAGAGAGATATGTGACCTTGATTTTTACTTTGGGCATCTGTGAGGCAAGAGATCCCCGGAGTTCTTTATCCCAAAGGGGGCAATGTTCCAAGAGTTTGTAAAAATGTACAGATGAAACAATTTATTGGCAAGTCATCTAATGTTAAAATCATTACCTAAAGTGTGGCCAATTGTGTTGACTCTTGGATGCCATCTTTTTCAGGGACATTCTGGTTAAAGGATGAAAACCAGCAACATTCTACTGAACTGCATCATGTATGATGGTGCAATGCCATCTATAAATGAACAATCTCAAGAGAAATTAAAGAAGATACCAATAAATGGAAACACATCCCGTGCTCATGGATAGGAAGAATTAATATTGTCAAAATGGCCATCCTGCATAAGGCAATCTACAGATTCAGTGGAATCCCTATTAAAATATCAACAGCATTCTTCAATGAATTAGAGCAAATAGTTCTAAAATTCATATGGAACCACAAAAGACCACGAATAGCCAAAGCAATCCTGAGAAGGAAGAATAAAGCGGGGGGAATTATGCTCCCAACTTCAAGCTCTACTACAAAGCCACAGTAATCAAGACGATTTGGTACTGGCACAAGAACCAGACCCATAGACCAATGGAACAGACTAGAGAGCCCAGATATAAACCCAACCATATATGGTCAATTAATATACCATAAAGGAGCCATGGATATACAATGGGGAAATGATAGCCTCTTCAACAGCTGGTGTTGGCAAAACTGGACAGCTACATGTAAGAAAATGAAACCGGACTACTGTGTAATCCCATACACAAAAGAAAACTCAAAATGGATAAAAGACCTGAATATAAGTCATGAAACTGTAAAACTCTTAGAAAAAAACATAGGCAAAAATCTCTTAGACATAAACATGAGCAACTTCTTCATGAACATATCTCCCCAGGCAAGGGAAACAAAAACAAAAATGAACAAGTGGGACTATATCAAACTAAAAAGCTTCTGTACAGCAGAGGACACCATCAGTAGAACAAAAAGACATCCTACAGTATGGGAGAATATATTCATAAATGACATATCCAATAAGAGTTGACAACCAAAATATATAAAGAGCTCATGCACTTCAACAAACAAAAAGCAAATAACGCAATTAAAAAATGGGCAGAGGATCTGAACAGACACTTCTCCAAAGAAGAAATTCAGATGGCCAACAGGCACATGAAAAGATGTTCCACATAGCTAATCATCAGAGAAATGCAAATTAAAACCACAATGAGATGTCACCTCACACCAGTTAGGATGGCCATCATCCAAAAGACAAACAACAATAAATGTTGGTGAGGATGTGGAGAAAGGGAAACCCTCTTACACTGCTGCTGAGAATGTAAATTAGTGCAACCCTTGTGGAAAGCAGTATGGAGGTTCCTCAAAAAACTCAAAATAGAAATACCATTTGACCCAGGAATCCCACTCCTAGGAATTTACCCTAAGAATGCAGCAGCTCAGTTTCAAAAAAACTGATGCACCCCTATGTTTATCGCAGCACCATTTACAATAGCCAAGAAATGGAAGCAACCTAAATGTCCATCAGTAGATGAATGGATAAAGAAGAGGTGGTATATATACACAATGGAATATTATTCAGCCATAAGAAGAAAACAAATCCTACCATTTGCAACAACGTGGATGGAGCTCGAGGGTATTATGCTCAGTGAAATAAGCCAGGTGGAGAAGGACAAGTATCAAATGATTTCCCTCATATGTGGAGTATAAGAACAAAGCAAAAACTGAAGGAACAAAACAGCAGCAGACTCACAGAACCCAAGAATGGACTAACAGTTACCAAAGGGAAAGGGACTGGGGAAGATGGGTGGGAAGGGAGGGATAAGGGAGAAAAAGGGGTATTACAATTAGCACACATAATGTAGCACGGTGGGGGGGGGATACGGGGAAGGCACTATAACACAGAGAAGACAAGTAGTGATTCTATAGCATCTTACTACGCTTATGGACAGTGACTGTAATGGGGTATGTGGTGGGGACTTGATAATAGGGGGAGTCTAGTAACCATAATGTTGCTCATGTAATTGTACATTAATAACAAAAAAAAGTGAAGAAAAATGTACAAACTCCTACTACTGGTCACTCAGTTTATCCTATGGGAGTCCCTAGGTATCCAAGGGTCTGGGAGAGGGCTGACCTCCTCTAGCATGATGGCATCCGGCAAATGACTGGCGATAGAGGAGGTCACCCCTCATGTAGGTGGGAATCTATTAGAAGGCCCAGGTTTGGCTCCATCCTGTAGCAAGGAGGCCTCAGTAGCTGTAATGTGCTTGTCAGGTTGTATTTCTATGACCCAAGGCATAATGGGCAGTTGGGTAAAAAAAGTCACAGGCTCAGGGACTGAGAGCTTCAATTTTCTGGAGATCTCAGTATGTGGTCAGAAATTGCTGCCCTAATGGTATACAGTGCAGAGCTATGAAGGGCAATTTCTTGTGTCAGAAGTCTGTGGACAACTTATGGTCATCATAGACAGTCTAGAGACTTCAGGAGGCATGAGTGGAGGTTACTAAAGCTACAGTGAAGGAGTCTCTGAGGGTACTAATGGGCATGCTTGTTGATTTCAATTTGGACAGATTCTAGAGATGCTTGTTGGAGAAGGCCCCACTCAAGGTGGGCCAATGTGCAAGTAACAAGATCAGGGAGATTAAATTTGTAAATGAAGAATATGGTTAATTCCTGGCCAAGAAAAAAAATACTACAAGATGTTGGACTTGTATTAACATCACCAGTACTGAAAGGGTGGATAGCTGTTTCTTGGCAATCTCAGAGATGGAGCAGCCCCCAGTTTACCAAAGAATTTTCAGGAATGTAACACAGGTGGTAGGACCTTGCACTGTGTGTGGCAATGGTCTATCCTCTTTTTTGTGAGTTCCTTTGTATTAATATGTCTGTAAATGTGTCAAACAAATCTCTTTGGAGGAGGACATTATCAATGTAATGTCGTATCTGTGTCCCTAGGGAAAGGTGGATGCAGTTAGGATCTGGCCTGTAAAGGTTGTGTGTGGTGGCAAGGCTGCTGTGGTACCCTGGGGGTAGCCTAGTAAGGGTACACTTATTGTGTCCTTTCAGAGGTGAAGCAAACATCAGCTGAAAAACTGTTGAAATAGACACTGGACAGCATATATCATCCAAAAGTATAATGGCAAAATACTCACCAGTTGCTGAGTGGGTGAAGTCAGTACCAAAAATACTGCATATTGAATATGGGGCCTTAACGAATACGACCACAGCATTGAGATTGCAGTTATTTACTGTGAGACGCCATTCATTCTTTCCAGTTTGAAGAACAGGCCAAATTGGGATGTTAAATGAAGGAACAGTGGGTATAATCACTCCTTCCTAATTAGATCATAATCTTTAATCCTTGAGGGCACTGTTTTACGATACACTGGGCCATATTAACTGTTTTAAACTGGGGAATTCATGGCATCTCATTTAGTTAAGCCAACTTATAAGTGCCAAAGACTTTATATAATTTTAATTTATTATTCAGTTGGCTCAGAGTGTCCATGCTCACTAGAGGATTTTAGGGTAATGGGTGCTACGAACATGGGGAATTTAGACAAAATAGTAATACTGATGGCAAAGGTGAGGCATACTTATTTGTCCTCTATTTTATATTAGTAACTACCTTAAGATTTCAGAGGGTACTTTGTTTAAAATTAATGGGTCCCTAGGTATAACTGTAATTTGAGCCACAGTATTGATTAATTCCATGAAGGTTTGCCAATTGGTGCATTTTAGCAAATGTTAATTCAGAACTGTTTTTATAGAGGTACAAAAGCCAATCAGTGCCCTTTTGTCTTTTTGCTGTATAAATTCGTGTAATAAATTTTAGATTTCCAACTGTGGACCTTTGTTTCCACTTAATTTTTTTTCCTGCAACCCCAAGGATTGAGCTCTGTGTTGCAGTGGAGGCATAAGCAGCAGAACAGCATAGCAGAAGAGCATCTGGTTCACGATTTTACTACAGCCCCACTCTTTCCCCCAAAGGGATTCCATTTTTCCCTGTTTTCTCTCTGTAAAAGTTCCCTCATAATAATTTAGCTATGTAGCCACATAAAGCTGCTGCTTTCAGTTTCTGTCTCTGCCCAGTCACCTATGATGCGCACCTTCTTGGTGGTTATGGCGAAATATTCAGGGGTCCTGGCACATAGGGATCTGCTTCCTCTTCCAGGTAAGAGCAGTCTTCCCAGCACTGAGGTCCACATCCAGTAAGATCATTTTGTCTATGGTGTGGGTGGGATCCATCAAGTCCCAAGATTGCAAGATTAGCTCTTTGGTGTGCTGGTAAACCGTGCAAAGCCCAGGTGTATTGGCTAGGGGTTATTAATCGGAAGAGCAATTAAGTACAAAATATTCCTTCCCACTTTTAAAAACCATCAATACCTAGGCCATGGGCCACCATGGATGTGCACGTCAATGCCTTTAGGGGTCAGGAGAGCATACACGACAGCAGCAAGGGAAGTAGCAGCATGGGACAGAAGCAAGGATGCTACCCTTTCCTGAGCAACAGTGACTATTAGGGAACTGGGTTGCTATGCTTAATTCTCCTTCATTTCTATAAACCTCACACAGAGGCATCCCTGGGCGCATCCTGGCAGTCCAGATTCACAAACAAGCAGCCGTGACAGTAACCAGGCTAGACACAGAGACTAGGGAGCTATAGCCTCACCCTTGGTAATTGGGACTCAAGTACCAACTGGTTAGGATACTGTGTGTGCTGCCTTCACAGGCAGGAGCCTCAGAGACTACCTGACAAACACAGGCCAAGCCCAACAGCATACCATGATGTGGCACAGTCAATTTGCAACAGTTCTTGCCTTGAGGATTGGAGCATTTATTGTGAAAAGAGAGAAAAATACCTGGCAAAGACAACACAGTGCTAGGCAAGTCAGAGTGCAGGTCCACCGTCAATTGGGAGTTCTGTCCGACAGCATTTGCCACAGTATGGAACCAGTTAATTAGCCATGAGCAGTTAATAAAAGCTAACCAGGTATCTTTGGTCATGGATAGTCCACCCTGTTTTGGGCACCAGTTGTTTTGATTACCTCATCTTAACCTCACTGGTGAGGGAGGGATCCTGCCCTAGGGTTAGGTAGTGACTAAACGCACAACACGCCACACTGGACAGATAATATTGACAAGAGTTTACTAGTCACATATACTTACAGCCTGAAGTACACTGGGCCATATTAACTTTTTAAAACTGGGGAATTCATGGCATCTCATTTAGTTAAGCCAACTTATAAGTGCCAAAGACTTTATATAATTTTAACTTATTACTCAGTTGGCTCAGAATGTCCATGCTCACTAGAGGATTTTAGGGTAATGGGTGCTACGAACATGGGGAATTTAGACAAAATAGTAATACTGATGACAAAGGTGAGGCACAAACCTTCATGGAATTAATCAGCACTGTGGCATAAATTACAGTTTTACCTGGGGACCCATTAATTTTAAACAAAGTACCCTCTGATACTTCAAATTGGAAAGAGTTTGCTAGTCACATATATTTACAGCCTGAAGAGGAGGACACTGCATGTTACACAGAGCCACAAGGGGTTTGCACTTGGGAACAGACTCAACAACCAGGGATTGTGGGAGGCAGGCTTTGTAGTATCAAGAGGATGGGGTAACCCCTGGTTCCTATGGGAGGGTGTGATTGGCTTGTTTGAATGATTCTATGGGCTGGCAGGGAACTGAAACTCACTACTAAAGGATAAGCAAAAAGTGTGCCTGGTATCCATGATAAGGAGGGTTGTTTGGCTAGGAGGACTTAATCTAGAGAAACAAAGTGGGGAGGGGAATTTGCAGTTATGCCATTTGAGGCACCCCCAGTTTTCTAGATATCAAGGCCGACACATAATATCTTTAGGCTGTATACCACATTCCTTTTTTTCCCCTTTCTGATTTAGAAAACAATTGCATAAAGCAATCATGACAAATCTGTGTTGATGGACATATAATGTATAAGGATGTCATTTGTATGACAATAAGAGCACAGTGGAGGGGGGAAGAAATGGAGCTATCGTAGAGCAAAGTTCTTGAATAATGAAATTAATTTGGTATTAACTTCAACTAGATTTTTATAAGTCAATGTGTTAATTGCAACCCTTAGGGAAGCTACTGAGAAAATAACTGAAAATATAATAAAAGAAACAACAAGGTAATTAAAATGGCAGACTAGAAAATAATCCATTTAACACAAAAGAAAGTAATAATGGAAGAACTGATGAACAAAAACGACATGAAATTCAAAAAACAAATAGAAAAATAACAGACATAAATCCTTACCTTTTGGTAAATTACATTAAATTCAAATAGATTAAATACTACAATCAAACAGAGATTGGAAGAATGGGTAAAAAAGCATGATCCAATTATATGCTGTCTATAAGAGACATGCTTTAGATTCAAAGACACAATTAAATTGAAAGTAGAAGGATGGAAAAAGATGTATCATGAAAATAGTAACTGAAAGAAAGTTGGAATGGATATACTAATATCAGACAAAATAGACTTTAAGACAAATCTTGTTACTAGAGGCAAGGAAGGACATTGTGTAATAATAATAGGGTCAATAATTTAGGGAGCTATAACACTTATAAATACATACACACCTAAAACCAGACACCTTTCCCCCATATACATGAAATAAAAACTGATAGAATTGAAGGGAGAAATAGAAAATTCAGTAGTAATAGTTGGGGATATTACTACTGACTTTTCAGAAAATTAAAAAAAAATGAATACTATGAGCAACTGTATACAAACAAATTAGATATCCTGGATGAAATGGACAAGTTTCTAGAAAGACACAAATTACCAAAACTGACTCAAGGATCTATATGAGTAAGGGGATTGAACCCATAATAAAAAATCCACCCTAACAAATTCGAGAACCAGATAGCTTCACGGGTGAATTCTGCCAAGAATTTAAAGGAAGAATTAACACCGATCCTTCTGTTGAAGCCAAAAACCTAGAAATCTTCCATTCTTCTTCCTTTTCCATCACTGCTCCTCCATGTATCCCAAGTGCTTAGCACAATGCTTGGCACATAGTAGATAGGTATTCATTATTCAATTAATATTGAGCTTATAGCATATTTCAGATACTCTTCTGGTCATTAGACCTATAACAGTGGACAAAACAGGTCCCTGACTTCATGGGACTTACATCCTAGAGAATGAATGAATAAATGAATGAATGAATAAATGTTTCAATACATAAATTAGGCACCACTTCCCCCTCTTCCTCCTACCCAGGTTAGGAACCTCTTCTCAGTCCTTCCTCAGTATCCAGCATACACTCTTACCATTGCATTTAGTTTTCTGTGTGTAAATTTTTTTTTAACATATCTCTCTCCCTCACTTAACTGTGAACTCCTTGAGGGCAGGATCTGAATCTTATTTATCTCTAGCAACTGGCACAGAGCAAGCACACAATAATGGTTTATTCTATACTATTCAAGGTGTCTTCTAACTTTGAATACCAACTCTATCCTTCTGGTCCAACTCCACCCCTAGACACCCCCAAGCACATATGCAACAATGTGGCCAAAAACACTAGTCACTTCTTTCTTTTATCTGGATCCCAGATTCATTTCATACATAGGGCCCTGGGGTGGTGCTTTAGGTAGTGTCCAGGAGTCCTGAAGTACTCTTAACTTCCCACAGAGAAGAGACTGTTCAGCCCTTTGAGTTTGGAGAGGGTTGTTGGAGTCCTATCCATTTTGTTTCTCTTGGTCCTGAAAGGCTACCCTTTCTGCTGTGCATTTGGGCCTGAATAATTCTAAGCACTGACCTCACTCTGAGTCAGATCCCCATGCTGATTATGGAGTGCACTCTGGAGGGGTTAGGTGGGAATTTTTCATCCTAGGGAAACAAAGATCAGCAAGAAATTGTGCCTAGCTCATTCAAACTGTCTCTACCACTAGGAAAATATCTTGCACCACAGACCCTGGTAAGAGAGACCCAGCATAGTCAGCTTGGATGTAAGGCACACATGTCATTTGAGTGGTGGGACATGGCAGTCACCTAGGTCCCTGCTGCAATTCCTACCTGCTAGAGAGTATAATAATGACTAGAGAATTTCCACAAGTTAGTATAAAACCACTGTGCTTCTGATGGAAAAATGGACCAAAAAGGGTAATTAGACCAGGGGACTCCAGTCATTTTGTGAGATGGGGCCATTTTTCATTTCACTTTAGCCTTGAGAACACCTGTGGCGGGGAGGGGAAGGATGGATGCTCCTGTGAATGTGTGAATGAGTGTGTCGGTGGAAACTGTCAATGGAGGCCTTAAAGCTGGGAAGAGACCTTAAGTGTGATGGATCAGAGGGAATGCAGGCAATGGATAATAGTGACAGGAGGGGGTTAAAGGAGTTGACAGGGAAGACACTGGGAGCAGGAGGGAGGCTGACAGCAAAGGTCCTAGAAGTAGGGAGGAACTGATAATCTAACAGTGATGACCTCACACAGAACCATAGAGGGGCTGCTGCTGTTTGCTGCATTTCCTTACTAGTTGATCCAATGTCCTAGTTGGGGCTCCCTGGGCTGGACTAATAATGTACGTGCCCCACTACAATGCCAACACATCAAACAGGCCACCATTAGAACCGGATCATTTTCCTCCAGGCAGCTGCTTGCTGCAGTCATTCTGCTGATTAAATTTCATTCTGGAAAGTACTGCACAAACATTAATCAGGTGTCACAGCCACTCCATCCTATAGAGCCAAAGCCTCTCTGACCTTTAAAAACACACCAAACAGTTGCTAGAACACATCTCCCTAGGGAAGACAGGTCCTCGGGCCAGCCCACAGAAATCCATGCCGGCCTCGTGCACTTCCAACCAATCTTCCTCTCCCCTGGAGAGAGAAAAGGGTAACAAAGACCTTTCTGGCATTTTTGCCTGGGGGACTCTGGTCATCTTTTGTCTTGGTAGTGTCAGCAACCACCTACATATGTGGATTTGAAGGTCTGGAAGTGTCTCCCCATCTGAAAATAGCTTCCCCAGTGCCTGACATTTTCACTGTAATAAGCACTCTCCAAGTGCTTAAAACATTATGTAGCTTCCAGAAATCTCCTGTTTAAACAAAACAAAATAGAACTAGTTTATCTGGAAGAGAGAATCCATAAATAATGCCACTTTACAATCACAAAGCACTTTTCCTTGTTTTCAATGTACTTTTCCATATGCTATATCATTTCATCTTTATATCAACCCTGTGAAGACAATATTATTATCCCCATTTTGCAGATATCAAAATGGAGGCTCAGAGAGATTAATTGATTTGGTCAAAGTCGCAGGGCTAGAAAATGGTCTCCTGATACTAAGCCTTAGACGCTCTCTGTCATGCTAACACAAATGAATATACTGGCAACTGAGAGTTCTAAAAAGAGGTGTGTTTTGATGGAGGTGCAAAGGCTGAGGTCACCTCCAAGTAAGGTCAAAGAAAGGGCCTGCAAAAAGCCAGAAAGCATGGGGGAGACAATGAGCACCTGGGTGAGGGAGGAGGGGTGGAACACAGCCTGTCTCCCTCAATTTGGATGTTAGTATCAGTGCCCCCTATTTCTTTCCCCTAAATGGTAGGTGGCAAATAAAGTGCCTTATCTCTAGTGGGGACTTCCTGCCACAAATGGCAGAGAGGTGCTGGATGTAAGTGGAGGAGAGAAGGTCACGTATTTCTGTTCCCCTGGGAAGGGTTGCCCTTGGTGATGTGTACTAGCAGCCTCTGCCCGCCCACTCTCTTCAGACAGTGACCGTTCAAAAACAGGGCATTAATGTTACTGTAGAGCATTATAACACCGTATGAGTAACATAAGACAGTGACCTGTCCTTTAAGCATAATGTCATTTAAAATGCAGTGTGTAGTAGACTGCAACTTAATTGGAAAGGATGCCTTGGACAGTTCAAGACAGTACAGAACATTTGGCATAGCCATTAAAAACTTCTCCAGAGCCCAAGAAACTAATTGTAAATGGTTAGGTAATGCACAGCTGATGGAAAGAAGATTTCCCCTTAAATTGCTTCCATGGTATATGTACAGGGATGTTTACTGCAGTATTGCTTGGAACTATGAAAAACTGAAACTAAGTAAAGTGTGCAACTATGGGGGACGTGGTTAAATAAGTCTGAAACAAACAAAAAAGAATCCTCCTTCCAAAAAAAAAAGAGAGAAGTCTGAAACATTCATATGATGAAATGTTGTACAGCTGCTTAAATAAAAAGGTAAACCTATACATACTGACATGGAAATATGCCCATGAAATAGATTTGGTTTTTAAAAAGTAAGTTGCAGAATAATATTTATATTTTGGTTCCATTTTTGTTTGCTTTATATGTATATAACTCTGTGTGTGTGTGTGTGTGTGTGTGTGTGTGTGTGTGTGTGTGTGGTGTGCATATACTTGTATATACATAGCAAAAGTGGGAAAATACACACCAGATTTTTACTAGAGGTTACCTCTGAAGAGTGAGATCCTTCAGAAAAAATCCAAAAGGGATCTTCAGAAAGACTCTCAAAGGGGAGGGAAATACTTTGGCTTTTTAATTTCTACACCTCTGTATTGTTTGAAATTTAGGTGCATATTTCACTTTCGTAATTGTTGGCTGTTGGTTAAAGGAAAAGCAGCCTTTGTGGTGCTCCACCCTCTTCTTTATGGCAGGATTCAGGGTTCCTGGGCAGAGTTGAGAGGCAGGCCTGAGTTAGGTGCATTTCACTTTTAGTAGAATTTCTTACAGGTGCAGTTGGACTGCAATGCTGTATTGCTTCTGAACAGGAAGACATAAAAATACCACCTTAGCAAAGGAATCCTCTCTAATAAACAAAGGTGCTCATTTTATCCCCTTTTCTATGTTGCCTTTCCCTCAAATTCCTCCCACCCCACCCTAGGTAGAGCTCCTTTTATCTTCCCAGGCAGGTCAGTTTCCCAGAAAGTTGTTCCTTTCAGGCAGTCTGCAGAGTAGACAGCCCCCTACCGGTGTGATTTCAGGGGCATAGAAAAGAGCTGGACCAGAAAAAGTACTTGTCCACCTGTCAGCACCAACAAACTTTGATCACACAACAGAAGAAAGTACAAATTCCCTTAAAAGAGATGACATACTGCCTGAAACTTGCACTTAGGCAAGTAAGACTGAAAGCAGAGCAGTGTGTGTGTGTGTGTGTGTGTGTGTGTGTGTGTGTGTGTGTGTGTGTGTGTACCAACGTAGGTGGGTCCTAAGGGACCCAAGCAAAGACTGCAGGGAGGACAGAGTGCAACTTATGAAACTCTCACCTGTTTATTTCATTTGTTTATAGAATACCATTTGGATAGGGTTTTTTTCTAATTTGAATAATATTCAAGCTCACTGAAAATATTTGAAAGATTCAGAAAAGTATAAGGAAGGTAGTCACCATGTATTTCCACTACCCAGAGAAAACTGCAATGAATATTTTTATGACTTTCCTTCTAGCCATTTCCTCTGCATATATATCATTTTTAAACATATTTGTATCAAAGTATGCATGTAGGCCTTGCTACCTCTTCATCCATTATTATGGATATTTCTGTGTCCCTAATATGTGACAACATGATTTTAATAGCTATATAATATATCCATTGTATGGCTGTGGTGTCATCTAGTTAATCATTCCCCTAATTTGGGGCACTTCAGTTTTTTTCCATTTTTTTCCCTTATAAATAACATTGCCGTGGATATCGTTGCACATAAATCTTGTCCGGATTTCTCTTTCCTTAGTGCAGATTCCCAGAAGGGGAATTACTGGGTCATGGAGTGTAAACATTTTTAAAGGCTCTGTGGAGCAGTTTGAACTGGGAGCAAATCTATTGATTCCCAGAAACTACTGAACACAGAAATCTTCTCCAGTCCAAACCTGAACCCAGCAGTTGGACACAACTCCCCCTGCCCCCACTGCCACGCTTGCAACAATGCCACATCTAATTAGGTGTTTAATGAATGGTTTTTGATGGGAATAAAGGGAAAGGATGTACTTGGCTCTGTAATTAATTAGAGGAAGGAACCAGAGCAGTTACAGCTTAACTGAATCCTGTTTGACTATCCCCACCAACCACCGTGTCTGGCAGGTCAACGAGGCCATCCAAACTGTGAGGCCTACCATGATCCCCAACCCATTCCTGTGGGCTTAAGCTTGCTCACCCTCATCCTCTGCCCTTTATTCCTGATCAAAAAGTAATATGTATGGTGAATTTTTCTATATGCGTTTTTTTCCTTCAGTAAATATACTGTATAAAATATGCTAATTATGTTTACTCATCGACTGATCTTGCTCTAACCTTACCATTTTGTTATTATTAACCTCTGCTACATTTATTCTAAAACTCAAAAAAGCATTATCTGGCCTTTTTGAATATCAAGATTTCCCTAGTGTGTGTGTTGCTGCATATGCATTATTGTTCTCTGTTGCTGTCTGATACCTTCAAATTAGGGAAATGTGAGATTCTGTGAAAAAAGAAGGACTTTGATCTTAAAAAGAAAACTACCTCCTTTCTGTAGTGAGAGACAGATTGTTTGTTCTTCTGAACTCTACTATGAAGAATTTACTCTAAGTATGTATATCTGTAGCATTCTGATGTTTTTGTTAATCCAAATTTGTTTGTATCCACACAATGTACTTTGAAATCAGAATTATTTCTTTTACATTCACTTTCAGATGATTCTTCTGATGTTCTTCATCACACAATAGTGCTTGGAAACAAGATGTAATTTCCATTCCCTTTGCATAAGAGCTAGTAGGTTTGGCAATATAAATTGAAGGAAGTTTTATTGCACAAGAATCAACTACTTTTGGTGTCGATTGATGATGGACTTTGCTGCAGTGTATTTGGAAGCTATTAAATGCAACTTACGATGCTTAACAAAAAATTGTATTATTGAAAAAGTTTACTTTTTGGAGGAATATTTAACTCTCCAGACAAATAAACAAAAGTAAAAGTATGCATGGAAAAAAATCAGGAAAAATGCCTTCCAACCTGTGAATTTTTATCTCTGGGAAGTAGGATTGTGAGAGAGAAGATAATTTGGTGCCACATACACCTCTGTAGTTTGGGGAATTTTTTTGTGTCAATGTTTTATGTCAGTAAGCAGAAAAAACAATAGATAAAATACCATATATTCAACAAGTATCTAAGTCCCTACTATGTGCCAGGTGTAACTAAGTGATCATTATAGAAATTGTGAAAGCTCAGTAAAAAGAAGACTTTGGGTATGTGCAGTGGAGAACAATAATGAACACAATAATGAAAACTAAGCAGCTGGAGGTTTCTAAGGGACTTGTGGACTTGCTTGCCTGCCTGCTGGGACTGCCCTCAGCTTCTGGCTCCTAGATCTGTAGCTTCCATTGGATGCCTAGTGCCCAGCTGCACTCCAATCCCGCTTCTTGACTGGCCTTTTCTGTCAACTGACTGTAACCAGTGCTAAGATGTTTTAAGTGTTAAAACATCTCCTTTGCAAGATAAAATCAAGAGGGTGTGAGCATCCAGATGCTTTCACATGCTGATGGTGGGGTTGTACTTTGCTTTCAAATATTTTGGAGGACAATTTGGCAATATGCATTAAAAGCCTTAAAAATACTAGGACTTGATAAAAGTCAGAATAGTGGTTACTTCCAAGACACTTATTTGTTGGAAAGGGGGCTCAACGGAGCCATCCGGGTTGTTAGAAAAGTTCAACATCTTGATCTGGGTGGTAGTTATAGAAGTATATGTGTGTAAAAATTCATCAATATGCACACTTAAGACCTGTGCACTTTATGTGTATTGATAAAAATGTTTAATTGAAAAATAAATGTGAAACTTTTGAACCAATAGTCCCATTTTAATACTGTATCCTATGTTGATAAAGATGCAAATATTTGGTTCATTGTCCTTTTATGTCGAAAAATTGGTAACTTCTAACATATCCCACAACAGGGAATGGTAAATAAATGGTGTTCCATTCATTTAAAATACTGTTACCAAAATTTCTTATTGGTATTGGAAAACATTTAAAGGGTTTGGTAACTAAAGCAGGTCACTAGAATAGGAAGAAAACAATAAGAAAGTAAACACAAGTACCAGCATTGTTCCCTGTTGCTGTGGGATTTTCCTGGTACCCAAAGAAAATGACTAACTGGCAACGGGAATCAGTTAAGTTTTGTCAGTGAAACTGCACCGTCAACAGTGGTTCTCTTTAATGAATGTTCAGCTGTTTGGGGCTCATGCATTGGGCTCGAGAGATTGACCTAAGGTAGTCTGGTGGCACAGCTCCAACCTCAATTAGGGACATTTGGACTCATTAGTTTCTCTGTTACTCTAAGCTCCTTTTCTATCCTTAGTCAACTCAACTCTGGGAGCTGAGGTGTGCTAACCAGGATGGAGAGAGAATGCCTATGGGGGCTGTGTATGTGTGTGGTAACTAGGTAACTAAACACACACGCATTTGTGAATACTTGTGTGGCCACCATTCTAAATATTCACAAAGCATGTATGTGTGTGTATCCATGTGGACATGATCCCTCTAGCCCACATTCCCAAATTTGAAATCAGGAAGATGCTATGGTAATATTACTAGTCAAATTGGTTATCCAGATAAGGAGGTGATCGAGTGCTAAGGTTATTCCCTGGGTTAATGTGTTAGAGACACAGCGCCATCTGGCATTTTTCTAGTGGTCTGAAGGCTTCTAGGGAGCTCCTTCATCAGGGGTTTGAAGAAGCTAGATAGAAGCAGGCTGCAGCACCATTGGTGAACATCTCCTCGTGCTATAAAACAGTTAGCAACCTAGGGCAACATTGAATGCTTGATTAAGTGAAAAGGATTTATTTGAAGCCATTTTATTTTATTGAAAGGAAGAATTTATTTTCTTTTATTTTTTTCATTATCTCTTTTTATAAATAATTTATTTTGGTATCATTATTCTACAATTACATGTGCAATAATATGGTTATTAAACTACCCCCTTTATCAGGTCCCCCCACACCAACCCCATTACAGTCACTACCCATCAGCGTAGTGAGATGCCATAGAGTCACTACTTGTCTTCTCTGGGTTGTACAGCCCTCCCCATGCCCCCCCAACATTACGTCTGCTAATCGTAATGCCCCTGTTTCCTTCTTATCCCTCCCTTACCACCCATCCTCCCCAGTCCCTTTCCCTTTGGTAACTATTAGTCCGTTCCTGGGTTCTGTGAGTCTGCTGCTGTTTTGTTCCTTCAGTTTTTTTCTTTGTTCTTATACACCACATATGAGTGAAATCATTTGATACTTGTCTTTTTCGGCTTGGCTTATTTCACTGAGCATAATACCCTCTAGCTCCATCCATGTTGTTGCAAATGGTAAGATTTGTTTTCTTCTTATGGCTGAATAATATTCCATTATGTATATATACCACATCTTCTTTATCCATTCATCTACTGATGGACACTTAGGTTGCTTCCATTTCTTGGCTATTATAAATAGTGCTGTGATAAACATAGGGGTGCATATATCTTTTTCAAACTCGGCTGCTGCATGCATTCTTAGGGTAAATTCCTTTGAGTGGAATTCCTGGGTCAAATGGTATTTCTATTTTGAGTTTTTTGAGGAACCTCCATACTGCTTTCCACAATGGTTGAACTAATTTGCATCTGTCTTGTTCCTGATCTTAGCAACAGATTTCTGTGTGTTAATTTTGTATCCTGCAACTTTGCTGAATTCAGATATTAGTTCTAATAGTTTTCGAGTGGAGTCTTTAGGGTTTTTTATGTACAGTATCATGTCATCTGCAAATAGTGACAATTTGACTTCTTCTTTACCAATCTGGATGCCTTGTATGTCTTTGTTTGTCTGATTGCCGTGGCTAGGACCTCCAGTACTATGTTGAATAACAGTGGAGAGAGTGGGCATCCCTGTCTTGTTCCCGATCTTAGAAGAAAAGCTTTCAGCTTCTTGCTGTTAAGTATAATCTTAGCTGTGGGTTTGTCATATATGGCCTTTATGATGTAGAGGTACTTGCCGTCTATACCCATTTTGTTGAGAGTTTTAATCAGGAATAGATGCTGAATTTTGTCAAATGCTTTTTCAGCATCTATGGAATGATCATGTGGTTTTTGTTCTTCTTTTTGTTGACGTGGTGGATGATGTTTGTGGATTTTCGAATGTTGTACCATCCTTGCATTCCTGGGATGAATCCCACTTGATCATGGTGTATGATCCTCTTGATGTATTTTTGAATTCGGTTTGCTAATATTTTGTTGAGTATTTTTGCATCTACGTTCATCAGGATATTGGTCTGTAATTTTCTTTTTTGGTGAGGTCTTTGCCCGGTTTTGGTATTAGAGTGATGCTGGCTTCATAGAATGAGTTTGGAAGTATTCCCTCCTCTTCCATTTTTTGAAAAACTTTAAGGAGAATGGGTGTTATTTCTTCTCTATATGTCTGGTAGAATTCAGAGGTGAATCCTTCTGGTCCGGGGGTTTTGTTCTTGGTAGTTTTTTGATTACCGCTTCAATTTCATTGCTGGTGATTGGTCTGTTTAGTTTTCTGTTTCTTGCTTGGTCAGTCTTGGAAGGTTGTATTTTTCTAAGAAGTTGTCCATTTCTTCTATGTTTTCCAGCTTGTTAGCATATAGATTCTCATAATATTCTCTTATAATTCTTTGTATTTCTGTGGGGTCTGTCGTTATTTTTCCTTTCTCATTTCTGATTCTGTTTATGTGTGTAGATTCTCTTTTTCTCTTAATAAGTCTGGCTAGGAGTTTTTCTATTTTGTTTATTTTTTCAAAGAACCAGCTCTTGGTTTCATTGATTTTTTCTATTGTTTTGTTCTTCTCAATTTTATTTATTTCTTCTCTGATCTTTATTATGTCCTTCCTTCTGGTGATTTTGGGTCTCATTTGTTCTTCTTTTTCCAATTTCAGTAATTGTGTCTTTGTCTTTAGACTATTCATTTGGGAATGTTCTTCCTTCTTTAAATAGGCCTGGACTGCAATATACTTTCTTCTTAGAACTGCCTTTGCTGCATTCCACAGAAGTTGTGGCTTTGTGTTGTTGTTGTCATTAGTCTCCATATATTCTTTGATTTC
>JAVSCE010016725.1:0-62900 GCA_032199065.1 Smutsia gigantea | reverse complement strand
AGAAACTTTTTAGTTTGCTGTAGTCCCATGAGTTCATTTATGCTTTTGTTTCCCTTACTCGAGGAGATGCATTCAGGAAGAAGTCACTCATGCTTATATTCAGGAGTTTTTGCCTATGTTGTCTTCTAAGAGTTTTATGGTTTCATGACTTACATTCAGGTCCTTGATCCATTTCGAGTTTACTGTTGTGCATGGAGTTAAACAATAATCCAGTTTCATTCTCTTGCATGTAGCTGTCCAGTTTTGCCAACACCAGCTGTTGAAGAGGCTGTCATTTCCCCATTGTATGTCCATGGCTCCTTTATCATATATTAATTGATCATATAAGGTTGGGTTTATATCAGGGCTCTCTAGTCTGTTCCCTTGGTCTATGGGTCTGTTCTTGTGCCAGTACCAAATTGTCTTGATTACTGTGGCTTTGTAGTAGAGCTTGAAGTTGGGGAGCATAATCCCCCCAGCTTTATTCTTCCTTCTCAGGATTGCTTTGGCTATTCAGGGTCTTTTGTGGTTCCATATGAATTTTAGAACGATTTTCTCTAGTTCGTTGAAAATGCTGTTGGTATTTTGATAGGAATTAAATTGAATCTGTAGATTGCTTTAGGCAGGATGGCCATTTTGACAATATTAATTCTTCCTATCCATGAGCATGGGATGTATTTCCATTTATTGGTATCTTCTTTAATTTCTCTCATGAGTGTCTTGTAGTTTTCAGAGTATAGGTCTTTCACTTCCTTGGTTAGGTTTATTTCTAGATATTTTATTCTTTTTGATGCAACTGAATGGAATTGTTTCCCGGATTTCTCGCTCTGTTAGTTCATTGTTAGTGTATAGGAATGCCACAGATTTCTGCATATTAATTTTGTATCCCACAGTTTTGCTGAATACAGATATTAGATCTAGTAGTTTTGGAGTGGATTCTTTAGGGTTTTTTATGAACAATATCATGTCATCTGCAAACAGGGACAGTTTAACTTCTTCCTTGCCAATCTGGATGCCTTTTATTTCTTTGTGTTGTCTGATTGCTGTGGCTAGGACCTCCAGTACTATGTTGAATAGAAGTGGGGAGAGTGGCATCTTGTGTATTCCCGATCTTAAAGGAAAAGCTTTCAGCTTCTTGCTGTTAAGTATAATGTTGGCTGTGGGTTTGTCATATATGGCCTTTATTATGTTGAGGTACTTGCCGTCTATACCCATTTTGTTGAGAGTTTTATCGTGAATGGATGTTGAATTTTGTCAAATGCTTTTTCAGCATCTGTGGAGATGATGATGTGGTTTTTGTTCTTCTTTTTGTTGATGTGGTGGATGATGTTGATGGATTTTCGAATGTTGTACCATCCTTGCATCCCTGGAATAAATCCTATTTGATCATGATGGATGATCCTTTTGATATATTTTTGAATTCAGTTTGCTAATATTTTGTTGACTATTTTTGCTTCTATGTTCATCAGTGATATTGGTCTGTAATTTTCTTTATTTGTGGTGTCTTTGCCTGGCTTTGGTGTTAGAGTGATGCTAGCCTCATAGAATGAGTTTGGAAGTATTCCCTCTTCTTCTACTCTTTGGAAAACTTTAAGGAGGATGGGTATTAGGTCTTCACTAAATGGTTGATAAAATTCAGTGGTGAAGCCATCTGGTACAGGCATTTTGTTCTTAGGTAGGTTTTTGATTACCAGTTCAATTTCATTGCTGGTAATTGGTCTATTCAGATTTTCTGTTTCTTTCTGGGTCAGCCTTGGAAGGTTGTATTTTTCTAGAAAGTTGCCCATTTCTTCTAGGTTATCCAATTTGTTAGCATGTAGTTTTTCATAGTATTCTCTAAAAGTCTTTGTATTTCTGTGGTATCTGTAGTGATTTTTCCTTTCTCATTTCTGATTCTGTTTATCTGAGTAGACTCTTTTTTTCTTGATAAGTCTGGCTAGGGGTTTATCTATTTTGTTTATTTTCTCAAAGAACCAGCTCTTGCTTTCATTAATTCTTTCTGTTGTTTTATTCTTCTTGATTTTATTTGTTTCTTCTCTAATCTTTATTATGTCCCTCCTTCTACTGACTTCGGGCCTCATTTGTTCTTCTTTTTCTAGTTTCGTTAATTGTGAGTTTAGACTGCTCATACTGGGATTGTTCTTCTTTCCTGAGGTAGGCCTGTATTGCAGTATACTTTCCTCTTAGCACGGCCTTCGCTGCATCCCACAGATTTTGTAGTGTTGAATTATTGTTGTCATTTGTCTCCATATATTGCTTGATCTCTGTTTTTATTTGGTCATTGGTTATTTAGGAGCATGTTGTGAAGGCTTCATGTGTTTGTGGGATTTTTCATTTTCTTTGTGTAATTTATTTCTAGTTTTGTACCTTTGTGGTCTGAGAAGCTGGTTGGTACAATTTCAGTCTTTTTGAATTTACCGAAGCTCTTTTTGTGGCCTAGTATATGATCTATTCTTGAAAATGTTCCATGTGCACTTGAGAAGAATGTTTATTCTGCTGCTTTTGGGTGTAGAGTTCTGTAGATGTCTGTTAAGTCCATCTGTTCTATTGCATTGTTCCGTGCTTCTGTCACGTTACTTATTTTCTGTCTGGTTGATCTGTCCCTCAGAGTGAGTGGAGTGTTGAAGTCTCCTAGAATGAATGCATTGCATTCTATTTCCCTTTTAATTCTGTTAGTATTTGTTTCACATATGTAGGTGCTCCTGTGTTGGGTGCATAGATATTTATAATGGTTATATCTTCTTGTTGGATTGACCCTTTTATCATTATGTAATGTCCTTCTTTGTCTCTTGTGACTTTCTTTGTTTTGAAGTCTATTTTGTCTGACACAAGTACTGCAAGTCCTGCTTTTTTCTCCCTGTTAGTTGCATGAAATATCTTTTTCCATCCCTTCACTTTTAGTCTGTTTATGTCTTTGGGTTTAAAGTGAGTCTCTTGTAGGCAGCATATAGATGGGTCTTGCTTTTTTATCCATTCAGTGACTATGTCTTTGGATTGGCGCAGTCCATTTACATTTAGGGTGATTATCGAAAGGTATGTACTTATTGCCATTGCAGGCTTTAGATTCGTGGTTACCAAAGGTTCATGGTTAACTTCCTTACTATCTAAGAGTCTAAAGTTAACTCACTTAATATGCTATTACAAACACAATCTAAAGGTTCTTTTTTTTCTTTCTTTCTTCCCCGTTTTTCTTCCTCCTCCATTCTTTATATATTAGGTATCATATTCTGTACTCTGTCTATCCCTTGATTGACTTTGGGGACAGTTAATTTAATTTTGCATTTGCTTAGTAATTAGCTGTTCTACTTTCTTTATTGTGGTTCTATTACCTCTGGTGACAGCTATTAAACCATAGGAACCCTTCCATCTATAGCAGTCCCTCCAAAATACACTGTAGAGATGGTTTGTGGGAGGTAAATTCTCTCAGCTTTTGCTTATATGGGAATTGTTTAATCCCTCTCTCAAATTTAAGTGATAATCTTGCCAGGTAAAGTAATCTTGGTTCAAGGCCCTTCTGCTTCATTGCATTAAATACATCATGCCACTCCCTTCTGGCCTGTAAGGTTTCTGTTGAGAAGTCTGATGATAGCCTGATGGGCTTTCCTTTGTATGTGATCTTATTTCTGTCTCTGGCTGCTTTTAATAGTCTGTCCTTATCCTTGATCTTTGCCATTTTAATTACTATATGTCTTGATGTTGTCTTCTTTGGGTCCCTTGTGTTGGGAGATCTGTGCACCTCCATGGCCTGAGAGACTATCTCCTTCCCCAGTTTGGGGGGAGTTTTCAGCAATTACCTCCTCAAAGACACTTTGTATCCCTTTTTCTCTCTCTTCTTCTTTTGGTACCCCTATAATGTGAATATTGTTCCGTTTGGATTGGTCACACAGTTCTCTCAATATTCTTTCATTCTTAGAGATCCTTTTTTCTCTCTGTGCCTCAGCTTCTTTGTATTCCTCTTCTCTAGTTTCTATTTCATTTATTGTCTCCTCCACCGTATCCAATCTGCTTTTAGTACCCTCTGTTGTGCTCTTCAATGATTGGATCTCCGACCGTAATTCATTCCTGAGTTCTTGAATATCTTTCCGTACCTCCATTCCATGAGCATGTCAATGATTTTTATTTTGAACTCCCTTTCAGGAAGAGTCATGAGGTTGATGTCATTTAAATCTTTCTCAGGAGTTGTATTAATAATTTTACTCTGAACCAGGTTCCTTTGGAGTTTCATATTTGTATATGGCGCCCTCTAGTGCCCAGAAGCTCTACTCCCTGGAGCTGCTCAGACCCTGAAGAAATGTCAGGGGTGGCAGCGAGTGGTATTGGTGCCTGGGGGAAGGAAAGAGCTGTTTCCTGCTTCCTGGCTGCTATCCCTGTCTCCACTGCCTGAACCAGTGGGCAGAGCACACAGGTATAATCCTCTATTTGCGTTTGTAGTTGCTGTAGACACATCTTCCCTCTGGCTGTGCTAATGCTGGGGTAGGGTTTGCCGGTTTGCGAGCCAGGTGGGGCCAGCCAGGAGAAAGGCGCAGTAGGCTGCGTATCATGGGGGGTCATTTTAGCTGTGTAGCCAGCCAAGGAGTTGGAGCACCTGAAGATTGTCTAAGGAGGAAGATTCTTTTTCCTCCTTAAATATGAGAGTCTATATGGCAAAGCTCCCAACCTGCTGGGCAGAGTTCACCTGGACAACTTTGTCTGCCTGTCCTCTCTCCTGAACAGTAAGCTCTGTGCAGTCCTTGCCCCTTTAGCAGCCCTCTTGCTAAGGGCTTCCTTCTTAGGAAGTCTCAGACTGCCCACCTTTCTTTTGTCCCAGGCAGTCGAATATGGATCCCTGCTTTCCACAAGTGGCTGGAATCTCAGTCTCTCCAGGAATTCTGCCTGTCTTAGCTTTCCAACCCTGTAATTGTGAGAGTATCATGCAAGCACCATGAAATGTAGGTTTGTGCTCCCAGAGCAGATCTCCGGAGTTAGGTATTCAACAGTCTCAGGATTCCACTCCCTCCCTGCTCTGTTTCTCTTCCTCCTGCCGGTGAGCTGGGGTGGGGGAAGGGCTTGTGTCCCACTGGGCCACAGGTTTGGTACATTACCCTGTTCTGTGAGGTCTGCTCTTTTCTCCAGGTGTATGCAGTTTGGCACAGTCCTCTTTCCTGTTTCTCTTTCAGGATTAGTTGTATTAATCATATTTTCGTATTGTATGCGGTTTTAGGAGGAAGCCTGTGTCTCACCTCTCACGCCTCCATCTTTCTAATGCCTATTTTTGTGGTATGGGGTTTTATGAAGCTAAGTAATTCATCATTTAATATTGGAGTAGTTAGATAAAAATCAGAAATGCTTTCAACTCCTAAAGAAAAATAGTGTACAGATAAGGGACCTATTTTTTTCCTTCAACTTTCTATTTTGAAATTTTTAACCCACAGAAAAATTGAAACCTTGTAGCACAATGAACACCTGCATACCCTTCACCTAGATTCCCCAATTATTAAAATACTTTGCCACATTTGCCTTATCCAACTTTCTCTCAAGATTTTTTTTCAGTATTTTTTTTCTGAACCATTTAAAAGAAATTGTGACACTTCAATGCCTATATACTTCCATATGCATATCCTAAGAGTAAGGATTTGTATCGTCTACTCAAATCTTTGAAGTAATCTAGCCCAGTTGTTGTGTGTCTCACATTATTGTATTTGACTGTTTCCTTGTGATTAGATTCAGGTTAAACATTTTTGATATGTTCATAATGATGCATTCACCTTCTCATAGTGGTCAGCAAACTTGGTAAAGGGCCAGATATTAACTACTTTAGGCTTTGCAGGCCATGTGGTCTTTGTCACTGCAACCCAGCTCTACCATTGTAGCAAAAAAGCAGCCAGAGACAACACAGAGATGAATGAGTGTACCTGTGTGCCATTGAAACTCTTTGGTCACTGGAATTTGAATTTAATTTACATAAGTCATGAAATATTATTCTTTGTTTGATTTTTCTTTTCTGCCAATAATTGAATATGTAAAAAGCAGTCTTAGCTCATGGGCTGTAAAAAAAAAAATAGGTGGCTGGCTTTGGTCCACGGGCTATAGTTTGCTAACCACTGCTGTTGTATTGCATTACATGAGAAGACTCACAGTATCAAGCTGTCTTACTACTGGTGATGCTAAAACATTTGGTTAAGACAGTGACCATGAATTTTCTTCATTTGCAAAGATAAATGTTTTTCTTTGTAATAAGAAAGTAATAAATGGGATCATAATGTGAGATCATGTGACAATCCTTTTCCTCATCCACCTTTAACACAGTGGTTTTTGTTTTCCCATCTACTGACAATTCTTGGCCTAAATCAGTAATTATACTGGGAGTTGCAAAATAGTAGACTGAAAACCAGAAACTTCAAATTCTGTCTTTACTTCTACATCATTAGCTGGCTTTCCTTTGTGGAGAGCTTTTCTCTTCCTATTGTTTTGAATATCACCCATGAACCTTTTTAAATTTAGTGTACTCGGTATGCATTACTCAAACTGACCCATTTTTGACCAGCTGGATCCTTTACGTTGGCTCATGTGTCTGTCTCACATAACCCTATCAGCTCTTTGAACATTTCTATGGCATAAGCTCTCCAAGGCTCACTTTGTGCTTTCCTTGCCCCATCCTGATAGCAGCCATTTCTCCAATGAGTCCTGGGTCCCTTTTGCATGAAAGGATATTTAAAGACCATAATGTGGAGCTAGACTTTAAAGCTCCTTTGTCTTCTCTGAATGTGTTCGCTCTTCTAAAAGACTATATTGGTCTTTTAAAGAACCAGGTTTGTATTTTTTTTATCTATTCCACTGTTTTATTTTTATTTGTTGGTTTTTTGTTTTATTCATCTTTATTTTTATATTTATTCCTTTTTTTCTTTTGTTTCTTGGGTATCGTTTTTTAAGGCTTCAAAAACCTATTTTTTAAACTTTGAGGTAATATAACACACAACTTACCCATTTTAAGTATGTAATTCAGTGATTTTTTTTTGTAGGTTTACCTAGTTGTGGAACTATCACCATAAACTGGTTCTAGAACATGTTCACTACCCTATAAGATCTTCATGCCCATTTATAGTTACTACACATTTCCATCCCCAGACAACCACCAGTCTTACTTTCTGTCTCTAAATTTACTTTTCCTTAGACATTGCATATAAACGGAATCATACAATATATATTTTGTGTATGGCTTATGTTTAGCATAACGTTTTCAAGGTTCACCCATGTTGTAGCATGTGTCAGCATTTCATTCCTTTTTATTGTTGAATAAATACATTGGATATATCAATTTGTTTAGCTGTGCACTAGTTGATAGACATTTGAGTTTCCACTTTTTGGCTTTTATGAATAATGCTGTTATGAACAGTGACCTGGAAGTCTTTCTGTAGGCATCTGTTTTCATTTCTCTGGATACCTATGAGTGTAATTTCTGAGTTGTATGATAAATTTACATTAGCATTTTAAGAAACTACTAAACTTTTCTCCAAAGTGACTGCATCATTTTACATTCCCACCAGCACTTCATAAGGGTTTCTGTTTCTCCACATCCTGACCAACATTTGTTACTGTCTTTTTTATACCTATTCTGATGGGTGTGAAACATCTCATTGAGTTTTTACTTTGCATTCCTTAACAACTGATGATAATTGAGCATCTTTTCATGACTTCTTAGCTGTTCTAAATCTTCTTTGATGAAATATCTATACAATCTTTTGCCCATTTTTTAAATTCTTACTGAATTTTAAGAATTCTTTGAATATTCTGGTTACAAGTCCTTTATCATGTATGTCATGAGCAAATACTTTTCCCAGTCTGTGGCTTGTCTTTTCATTTCCTTAACTGTGTCTTTTGAAGCACACATTTTGAATTTTGATGATGTCCAATTTATCCATTTTTTCTTACATAAATTAGACTTTGGTATTACATTTAAGAAATCTTTGCCTAATCCAAGGTCTTGAAGATTTTATGCTGTTTGCTTTTAAAAGTTTTATAGTTTTAGCTCTTATAGTAAGGTTTCTGACCAATTTAAGGAATTGTTTTAAAATAAACTATGTTATACTTTTAAAATGTAATAACTCCTTTTTGGTTTATCTGTTCTAGACAGGACAGCAAGGAGATTTCTGTAATAATGTATGTCCCTTCAGCATTGCCGTCCTGCTGTCTCTCTCAAGAATACAAAGATATGAGGAACAGGTATTTGTTAATGATTTTTTGGTTCCTTCTGCAGTTGATGAAGAATACAAGAGCCTTTTGTTTTTTTCTTTTCCTAAATAATTCCATCCCCATCCTGCCAGCAGCCAATTGCTCTCTAAGACATGTAGGCCCACACTCTCTGGGGGCTGCTTGACAACTTCCTCAGGTACCTGGTTTATACTTCCAATTCCTATTGTGTAGTAAGCCAAGTGGTGAGGTGGGAATGAGAGTGGAAATATATTATATATTATATAGTCCGTGTAGCAAAAATGGGAAGTTTAGCTGTGTATTCACCAGCAGTTTTATTCTGTTGTAGCTTTCCAAGAAATTTTCGAGATCAAGTTGAAATGAATGAGAATAGGTTAGTTGCAAGGATGGAAATATAAAAATCCTTCATTCTTTTTTCTCAGGTGTTCCCTGTTGTGAATACTATTTATTATATTGCTGTTTGGTCCTTTTTCTCTCTTAAGGAAGCCCTTCTTCAATTCTTCTAAGTTCCCACTGGAAGTCCTGAAATTTGTATCATTCTCTTCTAGTGAAATAGTTGGCATGAGAATAAGTGTATGGCAGCAAGTAGAAATAATTACAGGGTTAAGATTGTATAGCATGGGCTATCAGCTTTTGCTTCATTTTTCTGTTTCTTCTGTTATATTAGGTGTTTGACCTTTTAAAGGCTTTGATTATAAAAAGCTTTAAGGATCTTCAGCTTCTCCAAGGCTCAAAATTTCTTCAGAATCTAGTCCTTCAAAGACCTTGTGTTTCAACCATGATCTTGGAAGTGGTAAAGAATAGGTGAGTTTGTGAACCATACCCAGTAGGTTCATAAGGTATATAGTGTTAGAAAATGTAGCTTGGTGCCATACTTAACGGCCCATCAGAGAAAACTAATGATTATGGCTGTTGACTTCACATATCAAGATTTAATTCCATGGTAAATCAAGTTTTTCCTATACTGGAAGATCTTTAAATCCCAAGGCCTGATTTATTGGCCAACACTTTTAACAAAAATACAAAACTGAAGTAGATACGTTGTTCCTTTCATGATATTAAAAGTCTTTATTAGGTTTGAGTCTTCATTAGCTTTTTAGGTGAGTAAAAAACATTAAAACTTTAATTTACTTTGACTATTGAAATTTGGGACTGATAGATGAAATTGAATTAGCAGTTTTAGAGTATAATTTTGAAGAACAGAAGATTTTGTTCAGCAGAAGTGCTATAATTGTGCTAATTAACTCTTGATACTAACAGGCAAATCCAAGTCTAAATCCAGGATAATACCACCAAAATGCAGTAAGTGGGGTCCAAGAATTCAATCACATAAAATAGAGGGTGCGTTGCCTAGAGGTTAATGAGTTGACAGGGGCAAGCATGTGTAACTGACCAGCTGGTCCTTCCTGGTTCATACCTGATGTGCCCCCTTTGTTGTAAGGATTCATTCTTTTCCTAAACTCTATAATGATTCTCCCCTTTTATTTTCTTTGAGTAATCCCTTTTTCTCAGTTTTCTTCTATTAGGAGTTGGAATTTCTTTGTGTGCTGTATCTCTTAGGTTTTCTTTCATGCTTTTCATGTTTTTGTGTTATGTGAAATGCTGCAAAAATCCCTTACCTCTTCTCATTAATTTGTTCTTCAGCTCTGTCCATGAGTTTTTAACTTAAGCAGTTGTTTTTCATTTCCAAAATTTCCAGTTGGTTATTTTTCCTTAACAGTATGTTTTTTGTTTCATGCTCTAATGTGCTTTCTCATTTATTTCTCTGGGGATATTCATTAGACTTTTAAAATCTCCTTCTGTTTGTTCCATTGACTTTTCCCCCTAGGTATTAATTTTCTTTGTTGAGTTTGGTGCTTCTCTTTCAAGGTGGAAGTTTTTTCTTGTAATCGTTGATTATTGGTTGTCTCCTATTACTGCTTCTGATGTCCACCATCGGTCTTGGGAGTGTGTATCTGCCAGCACCATCTGCCTCTGTGATTTGAGGATAGTAGCAGGATATGCCAAGCGCTAATCTTCTAAATGTGGGGTTGCCCTGGTCTCCAGCATGCTGACAGCCTCTCAGAGTGCTGCTCTGCCTCTAAGGCCCAAGCTTCTGTACTCGCAGACCCCACCTCAGGGTGGGCCTCGTGGTTGCTCACTTCTTGGCATAAGCTGGGTTGCAGTGGAGTCTTGGAGAAGGTAGAGAAGAATGCTGTTACCAAACTGTTCACGCTGGTGTATCCCAACCAGTCACCACAGAGCTGCCCCAGGGTTCTTTCCAATTTCTAGTACGTCTGCCTTTGGTATCTGCTTTTGGAGCCACCCCTTCATTTTACACTATAGTCAGTGACCCCCTCTTTCATTCTTAGATTTCACTTTTTAAGGATTCTTCATAATTTTTGATCAATCAAAAATACTCTATTTTTCCACATTATTGTGGATTGTATACATACACCATACATAGACATACACAGGTGTATCTTTTTAGTCATTGGTACATATTTGGAATGGGAAGAAGGGAACATATGCTCAATCTATTATCTTGATCTCTAGAGTGTGAATATTACTAAAATCTCAAAATGTTGAGAGAATCTATTCACAAGTATCTCCTTCATTCTTTAGTGCTGTATTATAATTTGTTGTTGTGTAGCAGGTTGCTATAATGATACAAAGGTTATTATAAGCATATCACTTCCACTGATAGGTAACAGTAAGTGGTATAAAATTGACAAGGATTCTGTTCTTTACAAAAGGTTGTTTAATTTTAATCGATACTTTGAAATCATATCATTTATCATCCATACTATAAATATGAATGTTATATAAATTTGAATATATGAATATATAAATACCAATATAAATATTCCTACTAAAGTATTTACTGAGTGCTTTCTAAATGCTTGTGCTAGACTATATGGGTAAAAATGTGACTAGAGTATGGTGTCTACCATAGAGAATTTCAATCTAGTGAGGGAGGCAAACTTACAAGCATATTTTTAAGTGTTAGTGTCGTGGGGTGAACAGAGGTAGCAACTAACTGTAGTCATGAAATCTTGGTCAGTACATTGAAATATTCCAGTTTCTTCAGTATATTTTTAAATATCCTGTAGTGTCTGGGTTTTCCATTGTTCTTTCTCTCACTGGAGATTGCTTGTCTACCATTGTACTTCCAAGAATTCAGAATTCTGCCAGATTATCCAGGTCATGTTTGGTAAATATGTAACATGGCGATGAATATAAAGGTTCGGTACCTTAAGTTTTTCTTTTTAACTAAGCTGTGTTTTCTTGCAGTGTTCACAGTTGGGATTATGTTACTCAGAGCCTGGTAGAACTTGGCCTCTTTTTAATGGATTTATATGGGCCAAAGAAGGTTCTAGGTGGTATACTTAGTGAAACCGCCTCAGGTCTTTCTAGAATGCCTAACCAATATGCATGTAAACTGGGAGCTAACATCCTATTGGAAACTTTTAAGGTAAGACTTGAGTTTGGCAACTATTCCCTAATTTTGTTAAATTGTATTATAAATAGGGCATGACAATTCCCTGGGAGTTTGGGGGATAAGGAAATTTGAGTATGTAGCCATTTCTGGGAACAAAGATTGGGATAGTAATTGAAACATTACAGAGATCCAGTTTGATGGAATGTTTACTTTCTCATTCTTCACTTCTATGTTTTTCATTCAAATTAATTTTCTTCCTGTTTCTTAAAAGTTTGAATATAATTTACCTTTCTCATGGTTTTCTTTTCTAATAGTAAATCATTTTTTTTAAGGTTCCCTTATACAAAAAATAATCTTTTAGGTGCCTAAAAAATTTATTTTTTAGGTGGGATATCAAGCTTGACAAATCATGCTTATTGGTTCATTATTTTTTAAAAACCCAAGATGGAGAATTTACATTTTTTAAATTCATTATCATATTATAACTATCATCTCAATCTTAATCTCTGAAACAGCTTTCAAAAATTCTCTTCAAGTAAAAAAAAAAGCTAGATTGTATCTGAGTCTAAAAAACTTTGCTAGTGATTCAGTCATCTTGATAACTTGCTTAATGTAACCACTTGCCAAAATTGCTGAAAATGTTACTTGGAGGCTAATTTAAATGTAAATCTATTGTTCCAGTCTAAAAGTAAATGTCATATAATAGTCCTTGAGAGTTAAGTGTGTTAGATGATATAAATGACTTCTTAGTAGTAATCTAAAACATTCTTAGAATTCTAAGACTTTAATAACTTTTGTTTTTAAATCTTTTTAAAACTAGGGAGGTTCTATTTGATTACACACATGTTGGCTTTGTCAAGGCATCTGTAGAACAAATAATCTATTACTACTAAATCTAATTATTAGTCTGAGGCCTGAAAGAAATCAGTTTGTACCCCAAAGTAATTAAATTCAGGTAAGAGTTTTAACTAAAATTCAAGTGAAAATTGGAAACAGGTCTTTTTTTAGGCAGCTGCTGTACTTATAGAAACTGAGGACAAGTAGAGTTGGTGATGATTTTTTAGGTTTCTAGAAATTTTCATGGACTTTTAAATTTTAAAATAAAAGTTATGCATACTGTCAGAAATACAGATGTTGGCATTGGCATGTAGTAGATACCTAAGTAGAATTACTCGTTTGATGCTGGATGTTACATGCAGCAGTAGTTCCATGGGATCCCTCTCTTTTAGGCTGATATACCTGGTAGTTTGCCCTGCTAATGAATCATCTGAGTACAGGATGATGGTACAGTTGAGTGATTTTGTCTTTGCAGATTGATTCACATTGTATCTGTCTTTGAAATAAACAGTTGAGTTTTATCCAGACTTTGTTCTGCCTAACATGCACCAGTGGAATTGTAGCAGAAGGTTACCAAGGAATACATTGGTTTTTCTATTCTTTTTTAGATCCATGAGGCAATCCGACAAGAAATTCTGGAGCAAGTCCTCAGCAGGGTTGTAACCAGAGCATCTTCTCCCATCAGTCATTTCTTAGGTATTGACCTTTGAAAGGGTGAATAAAATTCTCAGGAATCTTTTCATTTAAATGTTGTAATGTTTTGGTCACGGGAAAGAAAAGTTTAACAATACAAAAGTTTAATGCAGTATGTTTGGTTATGATGCCAGTAAGACAAACCATTTACCTTGTCTGGTTGTCAGGAAGGAAAGGAGCATATATATAACTAATGTGAAGTGCCTGTCTTGCATCAACTCCCTCTCTTTTGTTTGGGTGGTTCCCGCAGGAGTGCTGTCTTTGTGCTACTGCTCACCCGCCCTGTTAGCCCTTCACTTTCTGACTTCAGTCCCCATCTCTTAGGTAGCCTTTGAATTTGAAGTTCAAATACGTACCTCCTGCTGCCTGAATCCACTGGTCTTTCTCTAGTCACCAACTTTCTTAATTTCTTTGTCATTAACACCGTTTATAACTGCCTGAAACTTTCTTAGATAGGATCTCAATAACTTAACAGTTTGTTTCTTCCCCTGCCTGTGATCAGTTCTTCTGTTTCTCCTTCAGTGATTCCTTTTCTTTCTTCTACCTTAAATGTCAGGGTTCAGTACTTGACACTTTATTCTTTTTTCTTTATAGCTTTATTGAGGTGTAACTGAAACATAGTAATGAAGCACAAATTATATTATTTAAATTATAGGAGTTTGATGACTTTTGACATATGTATACACCTGTGAAACCATCACACCACAATCAAAATGGACATATCTATCACCCATATATGTTTCCTGTTGTCTCTTTCATAATCTGGTCCTCTGTCCCTCTCTTCCTCTCCACCTCCCATATCCAGCCTACTCCACTTAATGTCATTATAAATTAAATGCCAGTTTGGGAATTCATATAAAGGAAATCCTACAGTATGCACTCCATTTTTTCTCTAGCTTCTTTCATTCAGCATGATTCTTTCAAGATTTTTCCATGGTTGTCACATGTATCGATATTTGGTTCCTTTTTATTGTTCATATTCCCTGATGTGGCTATAACTGCAATTTGGGGCTGTCCCAAATAAAGCTGCTATGAACGTTCCTGTAGAAGTCCTTCTGAGGACATGCACTTCCATTTTCTTGGGAAAACAGCTGGTAGTGGAATGGATGCATCATGTGGTAGGTGTATGTTTAAAAGTTTTCCACAGTGGTTGTACCATTTTACATTCTTGCCAGCAATGTTTCCAGATGATATACATTGTGGGCCAGCACTTGGTATGGTCATCTTTTTTATTGTAGTCGTTCTGGCATGTACATGATGGTATCATTGTGGTTTTCAGTTTCTCATTTGGACTTCCCCAGTGCCTAATGATACTGAGCATTTGCCATGTTTATTTGTTAACTATGTATCATCTTTGGTCCACTGTCTGTTTGAATCTTTTGTCCATTTTTTATTTGAAATGTCTTTAGTTGAGGCAACTCATTATGAATTCTGTTTTTCAGACCTGCTTTCAAATATCATCATGTATGCACCCTTAGCTCTTCAGAGTTGTTCTTCTAAAGTCACAGAAACTTTTGACTATTTATCCTTTCTGCCCCTTCAAACTGTACAAGGGCTGCTAAAGGCAGTGCAGGTAAGTCTTCTGACCCTTAAGAGGGTTGCCAAAATTGAGGATGAACTGCCTGATAGAAGTTTGATACACTTCTTCATAAATATGTATGTCTAAGAAATCCTATATCCCTTGATTCTAAGGCATAAAACTTTATATTGAAGGGCAGGAGCACTGAGCTAGATTCTGCTTTCCACATTTACCCCCTTTTCATAGCACTATTCTCTTGCCTTTGACTCATTTTCAAGTTAGTGAAGTAATTGAAAGGAAAGGCTTTTAGAAAATTATTGAGGACAGTAGATTTAAAGGCATTCACAACTAGTTTCAATTTAGCATTTTGAAGGATACTCTTGTCTTTATTATTAAGTATAATAATAAACATAAAACATGTATGTAAAACAACCAGAGTTCTTAAATAATGGTAACAGTATTGGATAGAAATGAGCGAAGTCTAATAAACTTGTTCTGTTTTTACCCTCTTCCCTTTTTCAGCCCCTTCTCAAGGTCAGCATGTCAATGAGAGACTCCTTGATACTTGTCCTTCGGAAAGCTATGTTTGCCAGGTACGGAGCAGCCCAAGAGACCCTAGAAAGTAATGCCTTCTCCTGTTAAAGTCCTCTCTGCCATCTCACATAACCTGTTTGCAGTGGTTATGCAGCTTCCTAGCCCAGCAGAACAGCTGCATCAAAGAAGGCATTGTGCAAAGTGCTTTATGTGCTTTATCTCATTAGCCTTCAGAGCAGCCCTGTGAAGTGAGGATTCTTATACTTCCCATTTTACAGATCAGGAAATTTAGCCTTAGAGAAGCTAAGTGACTTTCCAAAAACCAAACAAATAGGTGATAGAGCTAGAATTTGATCTACAATTCGAAAGTACTCTGCTATCCATCCCTAAATAAAATAACCTTCAAGGTAAGATCCCAGTGCCAGCTGGCAATGGTTCTGAAAAGGAAAATGCTTCAATTAAGAAGAAAATATTCAAGAAAGTCAGTGTAGTGAACATCAGAATTGTGGTCTAGAGACTGTAAATAATAAATTGTTGAGAGGGCTCTGTTGTGTTTTGGCTTAGCCAATGCATCCTGACCTCTCTTCCTTTATGTCTTAGTATGTAAACTAGAGATGATAATAACATCTAAAAAATATGAGACAAGTAATAGGTGCAAAGCATTTGGTGCTTTAAGTATGAGATGCCCAGTTAAAATCACATTGGCTGTATTGCAGTGCATCATTCATGGACATCCAGAGGAACAATAGGAAATAGCCATATGCTATGATCCCTGTTCTAGAACAGACAGTTTTTTGTTACTCCTTACCCAGAGGCATGTCTGACAAGCCAAGGTTATGTTGTAGCATCTATGCCATGAATGAATCATTGAGCTTCAGTGAAATGAGTTTATCATTTTTCTGGTCAGAGGGTGTACAGGGCACCAGACACTGCACTCCTCTACAAAGAAGGGTTCCTTCAGACACACAGAAAATCACCATAGTTTCCTTTGCTATTCAGCACTTACATTGCGATGTCAGCCCTTTGTGTACAAATAACAGCCTTGCAGCGTCTTATTCTCGTTCCCCACGAGGACTTGTTAACAGAGTAGAAGAAAGTACAGATAGTTATGAGACCATGTTAGAGATCATTAAATAGATAATGAAAAAAATCAGCTCAATTCCTATACTAATTGCTGTGAATAGCTGGTGCCTTCTTTTTGAGTATATAAGTACAATTTTTTTTTGCTTTATTGTTATACATATTCCTTATTTACACATGTTCTAGAACTAACTTTTTTCTTACCCCAAAGCCTATTCTTGTAAAATTAGTACTGTTTGTTAATTATTTCTCTGTCTGTTCCTGAGCTAGCCAGCTTGATGCCCGGAAATCTGCAGTTGCTGGGTTTTTGCTGCTCCTGAAGAACTTTAAGGTTTTAGGCAGCTTGTCCTCCTCTCAGTGCAGTCAGTCAATCGGTGTTAGCCAGGTACGGAATGTTCACACTGGCTTGTGGTGTATGCATTGATGCAGGAATTGATGATGTGTGAGCTGTTTTCTTTTCCTCCTGTCTGGTTGTACAGGTGATCCTGACACTGAAAGTTTGATGTTGGTGATGGTGATGATGATGAGGTCTTAGCCAACACTTAATGGCTCATTGGCTATATGCTGAACTGTGCTGTCCAGTATGGTTGCCACTAGCCTTGATTTGGCTGTGCAGCCGAACACTTGATTGATGTGTGGCTAGTTCAGATTGAGTTGCGCTATGCAACTCATTTTTGGGTTTTGAAGACTTAATAAAAAAATAAAAGAATGTAAAATATCATTAATTTTTTGTTTTGATTACATGTTGGGTTAAATAAAATAAGAAAACTAGTTTCACCAGTTTCTTTTTACTTTTTAAATTTGTCTACTTAGAAAATGTTAAGTTATATATGTGGCTTGCATTTGTGGTTTGTCATGCTAGACACTATGCTAAGTGCTTTACATTCATTATCTTATTTAATATTCACAGTAATTCTCTAAAGCTACAGACTATTATTATCCCCATTTTTAATAGTTTATTTACTTTGTACTGAACATCTACTAAACCCTGTAACTTGTGAAAAATCTTTTTATAATTAGGTGATTGGGCTTTGGAGCAATAAAATTGTCTTTAAAGTATGCACTATGCAGTTTGTAAATAACAGACATATTAATGTAAAAGTTTCATTAGGAATTCTTATTTTACTGCTCTAGTATAACTATACAAAACTTGTATCTGTAATATATAGCATAGATGAGATATGAGGAACATGGATATCATTACCATCATCTCCATCTTAAGGATAAGAAAACTGAGTCAGAGAGGTTAAATAATTTGCCCAAGGTGGTAAAAGGTAGAACTGGGATTTGACCTCATCAGTATTAACCACCTTGCTATAAATAAGGGTTAGGAAGTTTTGGTCTATAACTGCTGAATTCATTATGTAAATCAAAGGGTGGTACTCTTTGTCATGTCCAATTCTAAACTAAAAGCTACCTATCTCTAAACCTCAGGATTCTATGAAAGCAAAAGGAGCTATATCTCTTCTAGCTACTGAAGACATTTAGGCCTTTTAAGTAAATCAAGAATATTAATGACTCCTGGATTCTGGTGGCATGAAATAATCTGTGTGCCTTCCTAAGTAGCTGACATTACCAGGGAAACCTTAGGGAATGGGGACGAGTTAATTTTGTTAAAATGCTTGAAAATTCTCATTCCAAACAAAAATAAGAGTGACACGTATATAGGCTAATGATGATTAGTATAAAGCCTGCCTTAACATGTTTCAGCACATGGGGAAAGCTAGGTCTAAATTTCTCTAACCAAAAACAGGCTCATTTTACCTCCTTAATGGCAAGTACTTTGGTACATAGACAAGAACTGTCCTCTTTTCCTTTTCAGGTCCATGTGGATGTTCACAGCCGTTACAATTCTGTTGCTAATGAAACATTTTGCCTTGAGATCATGGATAGTTTGAGGAGATGCTTAAGCCAACAGGCTGATGTTCGACTCATGCTTTATGAGGTAAATCGGCAGAGAAGAAGGAATATAGCAACAACCCAACTAATAATCCTTTATATTTTAATATTTTTTTCTGATTATAAAATACAGTACATACACTCTTATTTGATGCAGTTAAGACTGATAGTGATCATTAGACAAAAAGTTGTTTAAGGTGAGAAATAATAAAGGGTAGTAAAATACCTTAAAATGTTTTAACTTAATTTGAAATATTTAAGTGTACTATTAATTTGCCAGTCTTTTAAGGCCAAGTCCTTTTGTTTTTGAGTTTAAGTCTGACATCTGGACTGCAGTGAGTCTGCAATTTATTAATGAATTCCTGTTTCACAGACAGATCATGACCTTAATTTATTGCCTGTAGTTTCAAGTTTTTGCTTAACTAAAGTGGGATGAAAACAAGACACTTCAGATACAGTTTTAATATAGAAACCTAGATGTGTTCAGTTTTTTTCCCTGATATTTATTATTGTCTTACCCCAATTCATCAAAAATTAGTTTTAGAGACCTCCACTTTTTGTCTTTCCAGATCATTTTCACTGGTTTTTAACAATTTATTGGATGCCTGATTAAATCACATAATTAATGACAGCACAATATAGCAAAAATGAGTGGGACAGATACAACTACTGACTTTGATTGGCATATAATTCAGCCAGTGGGAACAAAAGTGTGCAGTTATGGAGGACACACACCACCATTTCTAGTCTTTAGTATGCCATGTACCTCAGCATGCATATTTCATAGGTGGACAGAGAGCAGTAGATAATCTAGCAAATACATTAAATATAAGTAATTTCAAAGAACAGCTATTCTAATATCTTCATTTAACATTCCTAAATTAACATCTGTTGAGCTATGGTAGTTTCCAGGCACTGGATTTTTTAGGATTCTTATGGAAAATATAGAAAAATATCTTTTAAAATATTATCATTAATTGCACCACTCATATATCCATATTTATGCAAAATTGGAATTGTAAAATTTATATAGCTTTTATCTCTTAACATAAACATAAAATGTTTGTAAACATAAAATGTCCTTTGCCACATGATTTTTATTGCTAAATAATACTCTTTATGGATATATAATTTAATTTTTTTCTTTATTTTTGGACACATATGTTTTTTCATGTTTTTGCTATGAATGTAATACCTGAATGTCTGACCACATTGCTGGGTTAAAGATCAGAACATATTAAAGTCTATTGACACACCTTGACAAGCTCTAGAAATTTTTTTTTTTAGCAACAAATCTTTGTTCAGTATCCATTTGTGATAAAATCTCTAAGACACTCTCAACAAATTAAGATTAGAAGGAAACTTCCTCAGCTTGATGAAGGTTGTCTGTAAAATCTACATCTAATATAAATGGTGAAGGACTGAATGCTCTCCTCTATGGTCGGGAGCAAAGATACTTGATCTCAACACTTCTGTCCAATATTGTAGTAAAGGTCCTATCCATTGTAACAAGGCAAGAAAAAGAAAGGCATACAGATTTGAAAGGAAGAAATAAAGCTGTACATTATTTACACAGTATAATAGACAATACTGAGGAATCTACAAAAAAGTGAGTTTGGTAAGGTTGTAGGATACAAGATTAATGACCATGCAAAAATCAGTTCTATTTGCTAGCAGTGAACAATTGAAAATTGAAATAAACAGCATTTACAGCAGGTAAAAATAACACACTTAAACATAGATTTATTAAAATATGTAAAAGATAGGTACACTGATGACCTCAAAATATTACTGGGAGAAATTAAAGAAAAGGTAAACAAATGGAGAGACTGAAATGCTCGCTGTTGTTAAGTCTCGGAATCATCTATAGATTCAAAGCAATCCCAACTGAAATCCTAGGCTTTTTTTTTTTTCTAATTTAAGAAGATAATAAAAATTTGATGGCACATAAAGGATTTAAAATGATCAAGACAATTGAAAAGCATAAAGTTGGTCTGCCTACAGAAAGATTTTTGTTGTTAAGTCTATCAGTCTTTTCCTTTGAGACATCTATTATTTTTATATGTAAAGAGTCCATATCCTTCCAATGAATATGTGCTCACATTTTCTTTTAGTTTTTTATGCTTTTGTTTTTTGTTTGGCTATTTAGTTCATCTGGAGTTTGTTTTGCTATAATACATAAGGAGCTAAGTTTTTTCTCCAGAATAACAGTTTTTTAGACATTGCCTCCTTCATGTATACTATTTCTGTTTGTGTGCTATTCCTTTATTTCATCTATAGATTTTTGTGTCAACCCACAAGTGTCTTTTATCATTATACTTTATAAAATATTTCAGTACTTGTTAGGACTAATTTTCCTTTTCTTTAAAAAAAAATTGAGGTGGGGGGTTCTGTTCTCATTTGCTTTTATTCACAGATGAACTATACAATCCCTTTTCCTCATTCCAAAAAGAAAGTTCTTCCCAGGACTTTAATTTGAGTTGTTTTTAACTAAAACTGGGAAATTTTAAATGGGAAGAAATACCACAGTCATTAACATTAGGGTGTCTTGTGCCAGGAAGCACTTTTAAAGCAATGGAAACTAAGGGGAAAGAACATCCTAAAAGGGAAGGCTGTTAATGTAGGATGAAAGAAAAGAATGAGGGCTTAGGACATCTCTGACTGAAGGAGCCACATGCTCCAAAGCCAGAAGTGAATTTTTGTTTAAAAATTGTGAGCATTTTAAGGTCAGTTTATTAATCTGGTTCTCAGTACTTAGACATCTCTTTAGTGTAGGCATAGGCAAATAGTAGAAACTTTCTGAAATGTTTCTCCCTTTAGCAAACACAGTCTCCATCTTTTCTCAAAGAACTGAGAATAGGGTAAAGTAAGATAGTGTTATTTTAATGCTATGATTGTCCACATGACTGTTATCTGTTAAATAGCTTATGTGTTCTCTGTTTGATTCCTCTTAGGGGTTTTATGATGTTCTTCGAAGGAACTCTCAGCTGGCTAATTCAATCATGCAGACTCTTCTGTCACAGGTAAAATACATATTTATGAATATAGAAAACAGACAGTGAGGCATTGAGAGGTGATTGACATTTTCCAAATTTTTCAAAATAAAAAATAATTTCCGATTAGTACATTAGTACATTGTGAGCACGTTTGGGATGTGTCATGCTGTCCTGGTGTTTCATTTTAATTTTCACTTACCTACCTGCCATATTGCTGTCATCTAACAGTTACCCTCTTAGTTAACCATCTGCATCCTAAGTCAGAAGGATATTTTGGAGAACTTTTTATACAAGGACTATTAGCAGTTGTATCTGTTACACTTTATTTCAACAAGAAAAAAGAGACCCAGAGAAAATATAGCAAAGTATTGATGTATTAAATCTGGGTGACAGCTTATCTGTACTTGCCAGTTCTAAAAAAGGTTTTTAAATTATGAAATGTTTCAAAGGGCCATCAGGATGAGAAGAATTCAGCTGGAGAAATACTTGGCATAAATAAGACCTTTTACCCTCAAATTATTAATTAAGCATTTATTTGAATCTTTCTTAAATAGCTTTATTGAGATACAGTTCACGTACCATACATTTCACCCGTTTAAAGTAACAATTCATTGGTTTTTAGTATAGTCGTATAGTTATGAAACCACCACCACAATCAATTTTAGAACATTTCATTACTTTAGAAAGAAACCCTGCATCCTTTAGCCACCATCCTCTAATTTTCTCATCCTTCTCCCACCTCCTGGCCCTGAGCAACCACTCATCTACTTTCTGTCTTTATAGATTTGCACATTGTGGACATTTCATATAAATGGAATCATATACCTTTTGTGACTGGTGTCTTTCCTTTTACATTTTCACGGGTCATCCGTGTTATTGCATGTCAGTACTTCATTCCTTTTTATGGCTAAATATTTCACTGTATATGGTATTTGAATCTTTTCATATACTGACAGTTCAAAATGCTATAATGTACTGATAGTAATAACAATACCTAACATTTAGCACTTACTGAGGGCCAAGCACTTTATGAAGCACTGTATATGGATGTTCTCATTAAATCCTCACAAACCTTGTGAAATGTTATCTCTATTTTACAGATTTATATTTTAATGCTCTGAGGGGTTAAGTAATTTAATTTGCTCAAGGTCATACAGTAAGTGGCAGAGCCAGGATTTGAACTCACATCTTTCTGATTTAAGAGCCCAAGCATGAAAAACCTCATGTAAGAAAGCACTGGGTTAAGAACAAGGAGTCTTAACCAGTGGTGTGAAAATTGGGTATCTACATGCAGAAAATGAATTTGGACCCTTACCTTACCATATATACTATGTACTCAGTACATGTATTCAATAAAGTCAAAGACCTAAACCTAAGAGCTAAGATATAAAACTCTTAGAAGAAAGCATAAGGGGAAAGATTCATGACATTAAATTTGATAATGATTTCTTGGACATTGACCAGCAGCTCTGGTAACAAGAGAAAAATAGATAAACTGGACTTCATCATAATTAAAAACTTATGTGCAAAAAGAATATTATCTATAGAGTGAAAAGGCAGCCCACAGAATGGGAGAAAGTATTTGCAAATCATATACCTGATTAGGAATTAATATCCAGAATGTATAAAGAACTCCTACAATTCAACCACAACAACAACAAAAACCTGATTGAAAAACAGGGAAAGGATTTGAACAGACATTTCTCCAAAAAATATATGTAAATAGCCAGTAAACACATGAAAAGATGCTCAGCATCACCAGTAATTAGGGAAATGCAAATCAAAATTACAGTGAGATACCACTTCAAACCCATTAGGATGTCTGCTATCAAAATGGAAAATAACAAGTGATGGTGACTATGTGAAGAAATTGGAGCCCTTGTGCCTTGCTGATGGGAATGTAAAATAGTACAGCTACTGCAGGGGACAGTATGGCAAATCTTTAAAAAATTAAATATCAATTACCATTTGATCCAGCAGTTCCACTTTGGGTATGTACCCAAAAGTAGTGAAAGCATAGGGATCTTGTTTTCTCTATCTAGTGTGACACCCTTTCTTTGATGGGAATGTTCAGTTAGTTCACATTTAATGTAATTAGTGTGATTGAGGTCTACTGTTTTGCTACTTGTTTTGATTTCTTTTTTTGACTTTTTTTTAAATTTCCTTTTGTCGTATTTTCCATGTTTGCTCTACAGGTTACAATATGCATCTTCAACTTCCTACAGTATCTTCAAGTTAATACTGACTTACTTATAGTAAAATACAGGAACTTTGCACCAGTATAGTTCTGTTATCCTGCCTTTGTGATAGCATCATAAATGTTATATCCATCTGTATTAAAATTCCAGCAAAACAGCGTTACAGTTTTTGCTTTGAACGTTATATGTGTTTCACAGAAACTAAGGGAAGAAAATGTAAGGTATATAGATGCACACAATTCTCCTGCACATATGTACCAATTTTTTACCATTGCTGATGTTCTTCATTCCTATGGATCCAAGTTTACAATTTTGAATAATTACCCTTCAGCCTGAGGAACTTCTTTTAGAATTTCTGTTTAGGTCTGCTAGCAGTGACTTCTCTCAGTTTTCATCTATCTGGGTCTATCTTTATTTTGCCTTCAGTTTTGAAGGATAGTTTCAGTGGATATAGAATTCTTAGTTGACATTTTTTCTTTCAATACTTTGAATGTATATATCATTCCATTATTTCTTAAGGGATGTAAGCCAGTTATTGCAGCTATCGTTTCTGTATTGTCTGTCATTTTTCTCTTGCTGCTTTTAAGATTTTCTCCTTATCTTTGGGTTTCAAGCATTTGACTGATACATTTCTTTGTGTTCCTCCTATTGGAGTTAATTAAGCTTCTTGGATCTGTAACTTGATGCTTTTTGCCATATTTGACAAATGTTCATTCATTACTTCAGCAAATATTTTTTCTATCCCCTCTCTCTCCTTTCCTTCTGGGACTTCGGTTGTGTATTTGTTGGAATGCCTGATTTTTGTCCCACAGATCTTTGAGATTTGGTTAATTTTTCCTCAGTATTTTTTAACTCTTCTCTTCAGATTTCGTAATTCACACTTACCCACCCTTCTGCCTTTTCTGTTGTTTTACTCTTGGATATACATTAAATTTTATCAAATACGTTTCTGTATCTACTGAGATGACCATATGATTTTTCCCCTTTAATCTGTTACTGTGGTGAGTTATATTATTTGATGTTCTAAACCAACATTGCATTCCTGGGATAAACCCAAAGTGATTGTGATATATTACCTTTTTTGTATATTACTGGATTCAGTTTACATATATGTTTACAAGAGGGAATGGCTCTTAATTTTTGTTTCTTATACTGAACTTCCTTGATTTAGTAGGAGTTTAGTAAAATGATTTGGGAATGTTCCCTCTTTTTCTAGTTTGAATAAAATGTGAAATCATCTAGTTACTTCCCTCATTTCTTTTTTCCCCTTGTTGAGAAGTTACATACTGTCCTATAATTTAAACTATTTTTTATTCTCCTTTGTGCCTCATTTATCACAATGTATTTTTCACTTCTGCTAATTAGTTGTACTATTTGTCATTGCTTTAAATTGAGGTACACATAATAAAGTGCACAGATATTAGTGTACATCTTGATGAATGTTGACATATGTATACACACATGTAACTATCACCCAGATAAGATACCATTCTCACTAATTTTTACCCCCTTCTCCTATTTCAGCCGTCCTCCATCCTCATCCCCACACCCCATGGTAACTGCCAGTCTGCTGTCTGTGTTTATGAGCCTATTTCAGTTTTGTTCATACGTTTGTTTTGTTTTTCAGATTCCACATATAATTGAAAACGTACAGTGTTGGTCTTTCTCCAACTTATTTCACTTTTTTTAATACCCTCTAGGTCCATTCATGTTGTCGCAAATGGCAGGTTTCCTTCTTTTTTATGGCTGAGTAATATTCCATCCTGTTTCTTTACCATCTCTTTTTTATGTATTTGTCTATCAGTGGACATTTAGGTTGTTTCTGTATTTTGGTTATTGTAAGTAATACGGCAGTGAACATGGGAGTGCATATATGTTTTCAGATTAGTGATTTTGTTTTCTTCAAATTCCCAGAAGTGGAATTGCTGGTTTGTATGGTATTTCTATTTTTAATCCTTTGAGAAAACTCCATACTGCTTTCCATAGAGGCTGCATCCGGTTGGCAATCCCACAGGCAGTATGTGAAGGTTCCCTTTTCTCCACATCCTCACCAACACTTGCTATTTCTTCTCTTATTGATATTAGCTGTTCTAACTGGTGTGAGGTGATGGTTCATTGTTTGATTTGCATTTCCCTGATGATTAGTGATGTTGGGTATCTTTCCATGTGTCTGTTAGCCATCTGTATATCTTTGGAAAAATGTCTATTCAGGTCCTCTGCCAATTTTTTAATCAGACTACTTGTTTTTTTGGTGTGGAGTTGTATGAGAGTTCTTTGTATATTTTGGATATTAGTCCCTTATTAGATATTTCATTTGCAAATATATTCTTCCATACAATAGGTTGTCTTTTTGTTTTGTTGATGGTTTCCTTCACTATACAAAAGCTTTTTAGTTTGATATGGTCCCACTCGTTTATTTTTGGTTTTGTTTCCCTTGCCTGGGGAGACATATCCAGAAAAGAATTATTAATGCTGATGTTTAAGAGTTTATAGCCTATGTTTTCTTCTAGGAGTGTTCTGGTTTCAGGTCTTATATTTAGATTTTTAATCCAATTTGAGTTTATTTTTGTGTATGGTATAAGACAGTGATCCTGTTTCATTCTTTTGCATGTAGCCATCCAGTTTTCCCAGCACCATTTGTTGAAGAGACTGTATTTTCTCCATTGTATGTTCTTGCCTCATTTGTCATATATTAATTGACCATTAGGCAGGGTTATTTCTGGGTTCTCTGTTCTCTTCTATTGTTCTCTGTGTGTGTTCTATGCCAGTACCATACTTGCTTGGAAGTTATATACTATCTTTAATATACTATCTAAATTAAAAATTTTTGACTTCAGATTTTTTCAGACCACTCAAGTAGTGTGAATTCTAGCCTCAGCTACAGTTGGAGACTAACTTGTGGTTAGAATATCACAGGGGAGGCTTTTTCCCCCCTCCACCTGAAATCAAGGTTCAGTAAGGTACATAGTCCTTCCAGCTTTTTCCATGTAGTAGATTTATTTTCATCTGTTCCACTAAGGATATCTCCTTTTGAGAATTCTGGCTTTATATGAGGTTCTCTGATACAACCTCCGCCCCATAAGGACCGTAGGCTTTATCTTCAGTTCCTTACATCCTTTTACAACCGTAGCTCTAGGCTTGAGGGATTGGCAGATGCTGCCAGAGTAAACACTAATTCCAGAGCTCCTTTGCTTATGTATTTGCTAGTTTCATGCTTTATGACATTTTCTTTTATACTCAGATCTCTGAGGACTTCACTTATTTTCCCATCTTAGCTATATATGTATTTATTAAATAGATATATTAAGTTTTTAGTGCAACTTTTTTTTTTATTATTTTCTGCCAGGAAGTTCTCTAACCCCTTGTCCACCATTTTGCTGAAAATGGAAATTCTCGCTTTCTTCTCCCGCCCCTTCTGCCATCCCCCCAGCCCTGCTTTTGTCTGCCATTTCTCTGTGATAATTCTGCTGAGAAGTTCCATTATAAATCAAGGCCTCAGAAGTGTAGAATTAATTGAGGATCCTATACTTTTCAACAGAAGCTTTTCATTGGGCCTAGGGCCTGATTCTATATAGAATTTATATCCTGTTAGCTATATGTTATCTTTTCAAAGTATAATGATCAGCCCAACTACTTTACACACTTAACAAGAATACAAAATTGTGATTAAAGGCAGAGCAGTGCTTCCTAACTCAGGTCAGTGTATGGACCAGTAGGATTCTACAGACTCCAAAGTAAAGAGGAGAAAAATAATATTTTTGGGGGCTCTGTTATTTGCCAAATAGTATTTGAAGCACTTCACTTGCATTCATATAATTTAATCCTTACACAGACATATAGTTTATATTAATAACATCCCCATGTCACAGATGAGGAACCAGGGCATGGATACCTTTATCAAAATCAGTAACAAGTGGTGGCCCTGGGATTTTGGATTCAGCCATTCTGACTCATAACTATACTGAAAGTACTGGTTCCCTATTCCAAGTTGAGGAATTGGTGTGAGAGAGAATGTGTTGTAGGAGAGGAAATACAGTGGAATAGGAAAGAAGGTCTCACTGTGTTGCCTGAAGCAAGGGCAGAGGATGTGCGTGAGCCCCAGCAACACAAACTTTACTTCATTGTTCTTTGGATGGTTGAGAAATATGTCTTAGATGCCATTATATATTAAAGGGGCTATTAGCTGGACCAGTTAAAAAAATGAAAAGCTTTTATGAGCTAAGGTGTCTTTTTTCTTTATCACACAGTTAAAGCAGTTCTATGAGCCAAAACCTGATGTGCTGCCTCCTCTGAAATTAGAAGCTTGTATTTTGACCCAAGGAGGTCAGATCTCTCTACAGGAACCACTGGTGAGACTTCTGTTCCTCCTATAATCATTATTTTTCCTGTTAAGAAAAATACCAACCTTGTTGATAAGGTTGATCTTCTGAAAGAGATACATTTCCCTCTGAAGTTCTCTTCTGCTACTTCCAATGAACTTTAAAATTTTCTCTGCTTTGCTTTTTTCTGACCCATCATCACCTCGCATCTATTGGTAATATACCTCTGTTGGCATACTTTAGAATGGAGGAGAGCAGTCACCTAGTGGCGGATGAACCTGGGGGGCCTGCTTCATTAGTCTGGAGGGGAGTGTATGATTTCAGCTGATCTAGAATTGGTATTCTGTGGAACCTTCAGAGGAACTAAGGTTGGTTTTCAGTTTTTGCTGTCAAGCCTCAGAAAGACAGGGAAGTAGAAGATAACTTGGAACTCCACCACTTAAGTGTCTTAGAACTCATAGCATGGGAAGGACATGGTCTTTCAGTTGTCATATCCTGCCTTCATACATGGACCTTCCGTGCAGTGAAGTGTCTTGTTTAGATCAGATATGCTACATTGGTCTCCCAGAGATTCCCTTAACATTAACCCCTGTCTTTAGAATAGCTTTTGGGACTCAGAGGAGCTAGAGAGGCTTAAACTTCACAACCTGGCTCTGTGGTGGTTGAACCAGATCAGAGATGGCACACCTGATGCTGCATTCTGAGGTATCAGCCACTTACAAAGCCAGTTTCTTTGGGAAAGGTCAGAAAACAGTTCTCTGTTGGCTCAGTTAATTTGTTCCAGTTTTGTTAATTGAGATCGACGTGTTCGTGACACTAATGAAAAACTTGCTTTAGCCTTAGAGGTAAGAATTATTTGTTGATGATCAACAGTTTCATAGGTTGCCACTTAACATTCAATGATGTTTCATCATTATTTTCATTTACAGGACTATCTACTGTGTTGTATTCAGCACTGTTTGGCCTGGTATAAGAGTAAAGTGATGCCCCTGCAGCAGGAAGAAGAGGAGGAAGATGAAGGATTCTACCAAGATTTAGATGATATGCTAGAGTCTATTACTAATAGAATGATTAAGAGTGAACTAGAGGACTTTGAACTGGTAATTGCTGAGTCTCAGCTGTATTTAATAATGGAGAGTTTTAGTACCTTACTAATTTTTATCTTGTCTTTTAGGATAAGTCAGCAGATTTTTCTCAGAGCTCTTCTGTTGGCATCAAAAATAATATCTGTGCTTTTCTTGTGATGGGAGTTTGTGAGGTTCTAATAGAGTATAATTTTTCCATAAGTAATTTCAGGTAAAGTATTGCTATAAATCTACATGCAGCTTCATGAATACTCCATTTTATGTTGTTGGGTTTTTTTTAACTCTACCAATTTGCTGGGTGCTGAAAAAACTACATATCATAATACTGTCTTTAGATGGACAGCTGTCCTAAGACCAGATATAGTTCTTTCTACCAGAGCATATGCCAAAGAGGGTAGTGACTATTGCCCTTCTAGTTGGCTTTCATTGATCCCAAATTCCCCAGACCTTGAACTCAAGAACTAATTTTAACAAAGAAATTTTGATTGGTGTTCATATTGGACTTTCATGCTCTGCATTCACTGGTATAAATAAGGGAGGGAAAAAAACAATGCTGATAGATGGGTGTGGGCTGAGAGTGCTATGGTAATGAATGTTCATGGATTTATAACCCATCTGAAGTCTGACATCTGGGAAGCACTGATTCTCTTACTGCTGTATGTGAAAGTAAACCACAGTATTCCTGATGCTTGTCTTTGGTGGTCTCTTTTTCTTTTCACACAGTAAGAATAAGTTTGAGGAAGTTCTGAGCTTATTTATGTGTTACAAGAAACTGTCTGACATCGTTAATGAAAAAGCTGGTAAAAGCAAAACTAAAACAGGCAACAAAACAAATGATAGTTTTTTGTCCATGAAATTTGTGTCTGATCTTCTCACCGCTCTTTTCAGGTAAGGTTCTTAAAGACAGCAGCACCATGAAGGTAATGATGCCTACCTGGTTCGGGGTTACCTCGCTTGGGTTCACAGTATTACTCTATGTACAATAAATAAGTCAGGAGGTTTGTGATTTCTTGGAATGAAAAATGGACAATCCTAGGTAGGTACTTTAAAGTGATAACCTTGAACTAATTAAAGGAAAAAAATCAGAAACAAAGGATAAATGAATGAAAAGATAGCGATGAATTGTATATAATAAGGTGTAAGAAAATCTGCCTTAAGTAGCTTGAACACAATTAACAAAAAGGGAAGAAAGGAAAACCTGAATTTAACAAAACAAAGGAACAACAACCAAAGAAAAACTAAATAAATCTGAGACTGACATTCAAATTTTATCCAAGTAAAGGGATTGGAGAAAGGGGAGAAAATAAAGTAACAAAATAAATAAATAATTATATGATGATTATAAAAGGACAACATGGCAGTGACTCCGGCCTGGGCTGCATAGGGTGTATCCTCAAGAGCTTCCTGGGTGCTGCTATTCTGAGTAGTCCCTAGAAAGCCTAATTTCCAGATCCCAATAGCAATAGGGGAATCTTTTTTTTTCTCTCATTCTAGGGACAGTACCCAAAGCCACGAAGAGAGCCTGTCTGTCCTAAGGTCCAGCAATGAGTTTATGCGCTATGCAGTGAGTGTGGCTCTGCAGAAGGTACAGCAGCTAAAGGAAACAGGGCACGTGAATGGCCCCGATGGTCAAAACCCAGAGAAGATCTTTCAGAACCTCTGTGACATAACTCGGTACAATGTTTCATTTGCTATGGAATCTTGAAGAGAGGACATTGGGGTGGGGATGAAGGTCTGGGCGTGCCCTAAGAGTGGAAGTGCAGTCGCTAATATTGGGCCTTTTTCTATGCCTGCTTTGATGCAGATTGTTAGTTACATATAAACTGTTATTCTATTAACAAGAATAAAGAGGGTTATTACATAATGACTAAATAATTCATCAAGTAGACATAACTTTATATGTATCTGACAACAGAGCTTCAAAATACTTGAAGCAAAAACTGACAGAACTGAAGGAGAAAAAATAATGCATCTCAGTAATCAGCAAAACTAGTAGAAAATCAGGAAACATTCAAGACTTGAGCAGCACTGCACCCAACTTGACTTGACATTTATAGAATGACCTGTGACAGTTTCCAAATGCACATTGTTTTCATGTACAAGGTGGACCATATTTTAGGCCATAAAACAACATTTTGGAAAGTAGAGATCATTATGTTCTCTGACCACAATAGAATTAAGGAAGAAAGCAATAACAAATGTATTTTTAATTAATAAAAATAGTATTAAAATTACCCCTGTATATTTGGAAATTAAAGGCATTTCTATATAACTCATTGTCAAAGAGAAAGAAATGAGAAACTACCTTGAACAGAATGAAAATGAACACACAATCCACCAAATTTGATATGAAAAAGTATTTAGGAAGAAATGTATAACAATCTAAGCCTCCACATTAATAGAAAAAGAAAAGAACATTAAAATGAAAGTAAACAGAAGGAAAGAAAGAAAAACAAAGGTATCATTGGAAAAAGAAATAGTAAAGAAAATGAAAAACAAAAGCTTGTTCTTTGCGATGAATCAATTTAAACATTACTCATACTGATGAGGAACAGAGAAGACACAAATTAAGCATTCAGGTATGAGGCAGAAGGGATATCACTACTGATTCTACAGACATTAAAATTGATAACAGAATGTTAACTTCATGCCAAGAAGCTTGATAACTTAAAAAGACAAATTCCTTGAAATCTCACACAAGAAAAAATAGGTAACCTCAGTAATCCGATCTCTATTACAGAAATTGAATTTTTGGTTCAGAATTTTCCCTCAAATAAAACTAGATGTCTTCACTGATGAATTCTATCATACATTTAAGGAAGAAGTAATTCTAGTTTATGCAAACTTTCAGAAAATAAAGGAGGGAATGTGTCCTGACCTATTTTATGAGGCCAGCATTACCCTGATAACCAAACCCAGCCAAAGACATTACAAGAAAGATATATTTCCCTCATTAATAATAGATTTTTTAAATTAGCAAATTCAATCCATCATACTTCAGTGGAATTTTTTTCCAGGAATGCAAGTCACTGTTTTTAAATGAATCAGTGTAGTTCACTATGTCAACATATTCAAGGATGAAACCATCTGATCATCCCAACAGATTCAGAGAAAAAGAGCTCAGCATAAATTTATGATAAAATCTCTCAGAAAATTAGGAATGAAAGAACTTTCTCAATCCAACAAAAAGAAGTCCACAAATATCCTATATTTAACATCATACTTAATGACTGTATGCTTTCTGTGCTTTCACCACTGATAATTCAACATCATGCTGGAGGTCTAGCCAGTGCAGTAAGACAGGAAAAAGAAAGAAAAGACATCCAGATAGGGAAAGAAGAAATAAAGGGGTCTTCACAGACATTATAAATGTCTACATTTATAAATTCCAAAGAATAAAAAAACCTGGATATATTAAGTAGTTTAGCAAAATTGCAGGATACAAGGTCAGTATTATATTTTTATTTACATTCTAGCTATGAACAATTGAAATTTTAAAAATTCAGTTTATAGTAGCATTACAAAATGTGAACTGCTTAGCAATAAAGTAACAAATATACAAGGTTTATGTAAGGAAAAGTACAAGATATTAAAGAAACCAAAGACCTAAGTAAATGTAAAGATACACAGTGTTCGTGGATTCAGAGATTTAGTATGGTCAAGGTGTGAATTCGTCCCAAATTCATAAATTCAGCACAGTCTTAAGCTTTATTGTAGGAAGTGACAAGTTGATTATAAAATTTTTATCTGGAAAAGTAAAGGAACTTAGAATGACTAAAACAAGTTTGAAATAAAAGAATGAAGTTAGAGGACTCACTACCTTTATTATAAAGTTGTATTTAAGATAGTGTGGTATTGGCTGAATCAGTGGAACAGAGTAGTTCAGAAATAGATCCACACAACTGGTTATTTGATTTTTAACAAAGGTGCCAAGGTAATTTCAACAAATGGTTTTGTAACAGTTGGACATCCGTATGCAAAAAAAATAAACTTTTGTCCATTTCTTGTGTCATACAAAAAATTAACTTGAAGGGGATCAGAGACATAAATAAAAAACCAAAAATTGTAAAATGTCTAGAAAACAAATCTTTGTGATCTTGTTTTAGGTTAAGATTTCTTAGATATAACACCAGAAGCACAGTTTATATATATATTTTTAAGTAAAGTCTGCTCTTTGAAAAACACTCTCAAGGAGATAAAAAGACCATAGATTCGGAGAAAATATTTGCCAAACATGTAAGGAAGGGCTGGTAACCAGAATATATAAAGAACTCTCAAACTTGTTAATAAGAAACAACTCAATTAAAAAATGGGTAAAATAGTTGAATATAGACACTTTACCAAAGAAGATACATAGATAGCAAATAAGGACACGGAAAGATAGTCAACAATTAGCCATAAAGTGCAAATTAAAATCACAATGAGATATACCACTAAATACTACTAAAATGCCTAAAAGCAAAAAGACTAATTATACCAAAGTGTTCTCATGAATGTGGAGGAATTTGAACTCATACAGTATTGATGGCAATTTAAGATAGTACACCCACTTTGGGAACAGCCTGGCAGTTTCTTAAAAAGATTAAGCACACACCATATGATATACACATTCCACTCTTAATGAATTTACCCAAAAGGAATGAAAACATATATTCATATAAAGGTTTGTATATAGCAGCTTTATCTGTAATAGTAAAATATTGGAAACAACCCAAATGTCCATCAATAGATTAATGGACAAACTGGTATATCCGTACAGTGGAACACACTCAGCAATAGAATGGGTCAGACTACTAATACTGCAACATGGGTGAACCTCTAAGGCAGATATTGTTAAAGCCAGACTCAGAAAAAGGCTACATATTGAATGGTGCCATTTTTATACATTATTTTGTAAACAATAAAATCACAGGGACAGGAATCAGAGCAATCACTACCTGGAAATTCAGGGAGAGAAAATTGACTATGAAGGAGCCCCTAGGAATTTTGGGGGTGATGAAAAGATCTTGGTTATGGGGATGATTACACAACTGGGTAAGCTTGCTAAAATTCATAGGACTGTACATCCCCAGGGTGTCAGTTTTACTGTATATAAATTGTACCTCTAAACCTGCCTTTAAAAACAAAATCACTTTCCCTTTTTCAGGGTCTTGCTTTGGAGATACACTTCCATTCCTACTTCAGTCGAAGAGTCAGGAAAGAAGGAGAAAGGAAAGAGCATCTCGCTGTTGTGCTTGGAGGGTTTGCAGAAGATACTCGGTGTTGTGCAGCAGTTCTATCAGCCCAAGATTCATCAGTTTCTCAGGGCTCTAGGTGAGCATTTCCATTTTGATAAACTGGCTTGATCTGGGTTTTTCTTAATCAAACCCCTTGATTCTATTTAACTTACTAGAGGACACCTGAGGATAGTCCTAATGTTGCTAAGGAGTGACATCTAGTGGATTCAGAATAGGTATTTACTGGATTACACTTAACCACAAATAGTGACTGGAGAATGGAATATAGTATTAAGAAATTGCAGAATGTTCAGAATACAGTCTGCCTCCAGACATTTTTTAACTTCCTCAGATTTTAGCTATTAAGGAGCCAAAACAAAATAAGACCATTTCAAAGAAGATAAAGTTATTTTCCTTTCCTAGATGTCACAGATAAGGAGGGAGAAGAGTTGGAAGTCAGTGTCAGTCAAAGAGCAGCATTCCAGATCCGGCAGTTTCAGGTAAGAAGACTCGAGAATCCCTGCAAAGGTACTGGTAGCAGGGACAGCTGGTGAGCATGGACAGCTGGTGAGCAAGTAGGACAGGGATTTTTCTGGGTCATCATCCAAGCAAGAGGACTTATTAGCTCTTAGGGTAGAAGATGGTGCATTTGGAAGGATTCTGGGGACGATGTGTGTTAGCCTCCCCAACCTGCAGCAGTCATTGCCTCCAAGAATTACTCTTGAAGTTGATAGAGAGCCAGGAGCCCATTCAGGTACGGAATTTACATCTTTGTTTTGTGGCCCTGGTATAAATTGGCTGTTTGCCAGATGGCACAGGCAGGACAGTGAAGCCTATTCATTTCTAGCCAGTAGTTTTCACAGTGTCAGGTTTTTCTATCACAGAGGATTTCTTTATTCAGTTAAGTACTTTTAAAGTTCCTACTATGTGCTGGGGCTATTCTGGGTGCTGGGGATATAGCAGGGAACAAAAGAGAAGCACCCGCCCTCGTGGAGCCTACACTGTTGTGGGGAAGAGACTGACAACATATGTGGTATTTCCAGTGGTGAGAGAGGAATAGAGCAATGGATACAGGGAAGTTGTGTTGGGAACACTGGGGTTGGGGTGTGGTTGCAACCTGAGGTCAGTGGGTGGCTTCAGGGAGTTGTGAACCCCCCAAAATCTGATATACAGGTCGTTCCTGAGGTCCATTTGGCAGGGGGTTAGGGAATAAGTAGTCCATAGTTTTTAAGAGAACAGATTTATGGTTGGAATCAGAATAGGAAACTGTATTCAATCCAGGTTTATTTTCAGGTTCTGCCCTCTTGGGATTTTGGTAGCTCTGAATCCTTTGTCCCAGCCTTAGGGATCTCTGGCTGGATATTTTTCCTCCCTTATGGGAGCATGTCTGCTAATGCTTCTCTGTGTGCTTTCCTTCCTCAGAGGTCTTTGTTGAATTTACTTAGCAGCCCAGAGGAAGACTTTCATAGCAGAGAAGCCCTCCTACTAGTCACTGTTCTCTCCGATTTATCCAGGCTGCTGGAGACCAGCTCCCCTCAGGTACAAGTACCATCATTCAGCCCCACTTTGCCTCCCTCAGAAGGCAAGTAGTATCGCATCGAAAATACACAGCTAAATGTCCTCTTGGAGCCAGCTTCTTTTAAATAACATACATAGTTACTCCTGTGTTAATACCAGATCTGTAAGATGTTCACTTTCCTACCCAGTGTCTCCACCGTGACACGATTTTATGCAGCCAGTCAGAGTGAGAACTCACTGCTTCCCTTGTCCAGCCACTGCGTGGGGTCAATAATAAACACTTTAGGAACAACCCTGTTTATCTTCAGTGCCTTCAACCTTCGTTGCCTGTGTTTTTACTGACTCTGGGTGTTTCCTTTTCTAAGGTGAAAGTATGCTAGTTATCAAGAAGGTAGCTGGCACTCAGCAGTGGACTTTCTCAGCAAGGTTAGCTGGTACTGATTCGGGGGAAGTTCAGCAGAAGGTGACTAAGTCAGAAAAGACATGAGTCCTGGAGCAGAAACAGCTCTGCCAGGATGAGCAGTGTGTAGATGTGCACACACACGATTGTCTACACACATGAGCGTTCATACACACGGAAGAAAGGGGGAAGGCCTGCATGTTGTGGGTTTGTTCCATTGGGAGTAGCTTCCCTAGAGCGTCCTTGAGGGCCTAGGGCTGTGTGCTCCCACCACATCTTGATCACTGTGAGGAAGGGAGTCTGAGCCTGGTGTGCAAGGCCCTTTATGTGAGCCCCTGCTTCAGGAAGAGCTAGTCTTTAGGGATGACAGCTTGGGAGTGCTATGGTATTTGAGTGCCCTCTTCCAGGTAGCCCAAAGGAAATCCCTTTTGCTAGCTAATTCAGTTCCTCCTAGATCCCACATGACCTTCATCTTTAGTCTTTCATATCACAGTTGACCCTTGAACCGTACAGATTTTAACTGCTTGAGTCCGCTTATACACAGATCCTCCCCAATGCCTGCCACTCCCTCCCCCCACATCCCCACCCTGCCTCTGTAACTACTGCTGGTGTCTGGGCTCCTAAAAGCTAATTGTACTCTCTTCATGGCCAGGATCTTACTCTGCATTAGCCTGAAATCCTTGACGATGTCTCAAGTGCGGAAGGAGTGGGCATGGGAAGGGAAAAGGAGCGTCAGTTCTAGACAGTGGTAGTAGGGCAGAGGAAGCTCGGGTAAGATCCCAAACTCAGGACCTTTGGTGCATAACCAGGGTGCCAACTGTGAGAATTGAGTCATATATTGTGGGAAAAGTATCAGTAATACTCCTCAAAATTTTGGACTTACTTGTGTGCTGTTCTTAGGAGATTGTTTTGGCAGGTGATGAGGCTCTGAAAGGTCTGGGGCTCTACTCATCTGTCTCTTGCATGTTTCCTTAACATCTAAACAATCTCCAGTTTGTGCAGATGTTATCCTGGACATCTAAGATCTGCAAGGAAAACAGCCGTGGTAAGTTACCTGCCGTGTTTCCTTATACGCTTTGTAGAGAATCATCATCGCCAAATAGCGTTTAGAAAAGAAAAGGTATTTCCCAGAACACATTCACCAGAGTGGCCAAGATCAAAAACATGCTACTAAGTGTGGGTGAGGCTGTAGAGCAGTCGGACCTGTCATTCACTCCTGGGGGAGGTGTAAGCTGGTGTAGCCACACCGACTGGTGAGACCTGACTACTAAAATTAGACATATGCTCGTGATCTAGCAGTTGCACTCCCAACAGAAAAGTGGAAGAATGCTCACAGCACGATTTTAGTAGGCAAAAATGAACCCAGATGTTCGTCAGCAGTGGAATGGATAAAGAAACTGGGATGTGCACACACCCTGAACAGCAGTGAGAGTGAACAGACTGTGCCAGCACACAGTGTGGAGGAGTCGCACAGCTGTCATGTTGGACAGAAGAAGCCAGACAGAAAAAGATGCTGTGTGACTCCATTTAGATAAAACCTGACAAAACTAGATGTAATGTGAGAGGTCAGGGTAGCCATTTCCTTGGCTGCCTGTGGGTGGGACAGGAGGGGGTTTCTTGGGGGGCTGGCAATGTTTTTTCCCCGTCTGGGTGCTGGTTTCACAGTGATAATGACTAATGAGAAATGTCCCCCTTCTTTGGGCAATGGGCAGAAATGCACCTCTCTGGGAGAGCTGCCTTGGTTGGGAGTGTGTGTGGCACTTGGATATTATGCCTAGCATATGACAAGCCACGAGTTCTGGTTAGGTGACCTCTCCCCATGGAGGACTGATCGGGTTATGACTCATTTCATTTCCTACCTCTAGATGATGCCTCATTTTGCAAGGGATTGATGAATTTGCTCTTCAGCCTCCATGTTTTGTATAAGAGTCCTGTCACCCTGCTGCGTGACTTGTCCCAGGATATCCACGGGCATCTTGGAGACATAGACCAGGTACTGTAGTGAGTTTTCAATACAACACCCCAGGTGTGAATAGAGGTCGGGGAGAAGCCTTACTGTCCTACATCTCATCTCTCTTTCCCTCCCCAGGATGTAGAGGTGGAGAAGACAAACCACTTTGCAATGGTGAATTTGAGAACAGCTGCCCCGACTGTGTGTGTGAGTTTCAATCCCTGACCCACAGGAAATGGCCTTGTCTTTCCTTTTGTTTCATTCCATGTGAAAAGTACATTATAGTGGCTTGTATCCTGAGGTCTCTAACCACCTGGAGGTGGGGTGGTTATTCTGTTACACCAGCAGCTTTGTGCCCGGAGCCATGCCAGGCATTCTTTTCTTTCAGTTACTTGCTCTGAGTCAGGCTGAGAAGGTCCTAGAAGAAGTGGACTGGCTAATCACCAAGCTTAAGGGACAAGTGAGCCAAGAAGTCATACCAGGTAAGATGAGTTGAGGATGGAGTTCTGGGAGTTGTGATAAGAGCAAAGTCAACCAAAATCCAATTTGGGCAGGCCCTGAGCCCGATTTGTTTGAGATAGATTTCCAGTGTGAGGAAGAAGTAGACAGCAATGTGGCTTATGACAACATGATTATTGATTCATTCTGCATGGTAAATGACATGCTCATTTTCCCTACAGACTTCCTAGTTAATGGTGTTTAGTTGATTTCTAAATATTTCTTCAGTCTAACTAGAAAACAAGGCCAGTTAGGATTGAATGTGCCAATTTCATTTCCCTTCAGGAGAGGGCTCTTCCCAGGGAACCCTACCAAATCATCCCAATGAGAAAGCCATCATCATGCAACTGGGAACACTGCTTACCTTCTTCCATGAGCTGGTGCAGACAGCCCTGCCATCTGGCAGCTGTGTGGACATCTTGTTAAAAGACCTTTGCAAAATGTACACCATTCTCACAGCACTCGTCCGATATGTGAGTATCTGAGAGATGATCGAGGTTACCACCTCCATTCTGCCCCAGCCCGCCAGGAGACAAGGCCAGGGCCAAGCCCACTGCTACAGAGTGACTCTGTCCAGGTCTTTCGCTCACATCTCTGCAAGCCACAGTTTGATTCTTGTTTGATAAGTAAGTGGCAAGCATCTCCACAGGCCAGGAAAAAACAGTCAGTGGCATAATTCTAAATCTGCTTTTAGAGGCCCTTACTTCCTCAGCAGATGAGTGCGTGCCCCAGTTGAGAGTAACTGCCTCTTCAAGTGCCTTCTAAGACTTAACCTGAACTGTAGCCGTAGAGTTTCATCTGGTTTCCTATTGCTCAAGAAGTAGGCTCAGACCAGTCTGGACACTGAAGAGGTATTTATTCTTCCATTCCTTTAACGTAGGTGTTAAATGCCTTCAGGTCAGGTACTAAGGTGGGAGAGAAGTTACTTTTTAACAGTAAGTTAATGCTGTTAACAAGAAACTTTCTTGGACTTGAAATATTTTGATCCCCAGCAGACATCCCGAGGGTGAAGAAACTAGGTAATTTAGTTCTGATTCTAGCCCTGATTCATATTAAATACTTAAAAAGGCACAGACTACCCAAGCAAGATGATAGACCACCCCACCTTGTCCAAACAGCAGCATAGCCATCTCTGAGAAAGCGCAGCTCTGGCCACATGGTGTGGCTACTAAGCTTCTGTAGTGGAAACACTGGGAGCCTCTTTTCTTTATTGGCATTTTTAAAAAGGAAAATCATTGAAGTCATTGATTTTCTAGATGCAGGGACTGTGGCTGAAGGGTTTTAATAACAGTGAGCTGAAGAAGTCAGAAACAGAAACCCTTCATTGCCTGTTGTCTGGGAAGCTTAGATGCTTCACAGAGGGAAAAAGGAAGCCTTGTATCTAGGATTTTCCATGAATAGAGTAGCTTGTTTTCTTTTCCCGTTCCAATCAGTGCAGCGTCACACACCATGAGATCACTGAGGCCCCTGGAGTTTCATGGGATGTATATATAGGATGGTATGCTAAATCTAGGAATCTTTTGTTAGTATCTCCAGGTGTGTCAGAGTTCCGGAGGGATTCCAAAAATTTTGGAAAAGCTGGTAAGTTGCAAATGCCTTTCCTAGGAGTGGGCAAGCATCTTATTCCTACAGTTAACATGGGTTTCCTTCTTTGTTACAGGTGAAGCTGTCAGGTTCTCATCTGACCCCACTGTGTTATTCTTTCATTTCTTATGTACAGGTGAGTGACTCAGGGTCAGATCTACACAAAATAAGTCTTCAAGTAAGAAAGGACTGATGGCCTGGTACCTTTAGCTGAGTGTATGTGAAGTTTCTTCTCTTCTTAACCCTGAGCCAAAAGTGCTCATTTAAGACCAAGCAAAGGCTTGAAGTCTTTGCAGCAAGAAAATCTTTGGTCTTACAAATTAGTTTTACTTGATTTGGAGGAAGAGTTTGGAAGCATTTGGAGCAGGGAGTTAATTAGCACACTTAGGCTTGGGGACTTGGTTTACTTCTGGGTGATTGCAAATCCATGTCACTGGGCATCCTCTGGGACTGCATGTGAAGTAGCAGCGAGCATGTGGAGGCGACCTGAGGATGACAGTACTTGGGTGAGGGCGATAGCACCTGCAGGGAGGGGGAGGAAGTATGGGCTTTTCTGTCCTTTGCCCAGATTCATTTCCCCTAAAGTAATAAGCTCTTTCAGGATTTGGAGAAATTTTAGATGTCATCTGGTTGCAAATACCATCAGATTCTTGCAGTACTGGAGTTGCCTTTACTGTTGACTTAAACCAGGTTTTTAAACCTCTGCATTATTGATATTTTAGGCCAGTTAATTCTTTATTATGGGGCCTGTTCTGTGTATTTTTGGATATTAGCAGTATCCCTGGCTTCTACCCTACCTACCAGATGCCAGTAGCAGCCCCACAGCTGTGACATACAAAAATGTCTAGAAATTGCCTTAGGGGCAGAGGTGACCCAGGTGAGAACCACTGTCTTAAACACATGAAGTGATGGGAGATCTGCTGTCTCCCAGGGCCACTTAGTTAGTCACTGCAGTAGGGGTATTGCAGGGCTGTCACTGATCTTTGAAGAATCAGAGAATGTCCACTAATGGGTCAATCCTAAGATTCTAGAACCAGTTGTTAAAGCAATGGACTGTAACCACTTTGTAGGGATGCTCCACTTGTTTTCTGCCTCTGCATTGTGTTTAGGCCTATCTATCAGTAGCTTGCCTCACTGGGTGATTTAAGGGTGCCTTCTCCCCTCCCCATGAGAATCAGCCACTGAGTGGCCTGTAGTCTGGGTGTATGTAGCCAAAGTTCTCAGTAGCATGCTGAGAACTGAGGTCCTCTGTAACCCTGGATCTGGGTCAGGAATGTGTCATTCTTTTTCTGTCTGGCCAGTCTGTAGCCTGTTCCCACCCTGCCATCACTTCTAGCCCTGTCCTTTGATCTCGTCCACATACGAGCGGGTGTGCTTTCTCAGCCTTCAGGCTCACAAATCTCACATGCGTGCCATTCTGTCAAACAAATCTGTTATGTGTGTGTCTAAGAATAGGATTTATCCCTCTGACCCTCAATTCAGGTTTTGAGCTCCCCATTTCCAGGTCTTGATGCCTATAAGGCCACATTTCACAAAGTATGCTGTACAGCCGAGAGTCCTTAGCAAAAAGGATTCTGTGAGAAATTTTTGTAACACGTTTCTCTTCTTAGAGATTCATGGTACTCATTAACATATTAAAGTGACGAGTTCTGACAAGAATTAAATATGTTCAGAAGTAGTTTTCAAACCCATCCAAGAACTTTTGTTTTTTAGTACAAAGCACGTGGCAGAGTAGCATTCCATAGAGCACACTTGGGAAACACTGCGTAAGGCCATGTTCATTTTTTATGAAAACAGCTAACATTTTAGAGAACCCTTACCTGCTTCTCTACAACCCTTGCCTGGTGTTAAGCTCTTTTTATGCATCACCTCATTCATCCTCACTGCACTTTGTTCGGTAGGTACCCCCAAGTAAGTGATGAGAAAAGACTGGAGAGGTGAATGTGAAGAACAGCTAGTTAAGAGGCAGAGTGGAGACAAACCCAGCTAGTTTGGCTGTACGGCAAGGGTCAGCAAGCAGGCCCCTCTTGAAAGGGCCAGATGGTACATGTTCAGGCCTTGCAGGCCATGTAGTTGGTGTCACAGCTACTCACCTGTGCCGCTGTAGCATCAGGAGCAGCCAGACAACATACAGGTAGATGATTGCGGCTGTGCGCCAAGGAAGCTTTATTTTCAAGAAGAAGCAGTGGGCCAGAGTAGGCCTGTGGGCTGTAGTTTGCCAGCCCCTGCTCTGGAATCAGATGCGTATCGTTGACATGTAAAATGTTAGGTTGGGGTTTGTGTTTCTGACCCCATTCTCAAGCGTTTTCTTCTGTGAATCATCACACACACCCTCGATTATCATTCTTTTTTCCACATTATAGAAAAAAGTTTATATATCCCCTAGATGTTTTCCCCCTTTCCCATCTATGTTTGACTTAAAGCCTTACTGACAAGTCAGCTGATCCACAGGCAAAACATTTTCTCTTTGTACTTAATGAGCCGTCCTGGGCAAGAGCCCACGATTCCATGTACTCCAGCTCTTACCTAGAAATCAGGATTGTATTTGCCTCATCTTTCAGAGCGCTGCTTACTCTCAGAGCCCCTTCTTGTCCACAGCCTTGCATCTCAACAGGGAGCAATGAAAGTCATTGCTCCAAACCCTGAGCATCCCATGTAGCATTACCTTTAAAAGGTGCCCCTCTTCTACAGGAAGTCCTACCTGAGTCAGTAGGAATGGGCAGTGAATGGGGTTGATTTAGGAGTTTCAACAGGGACCCATTTTCCGTACAGCCTCTAGAAAGATGGCTGATTAACCACTTGGTCACACTGCTGTGTATGGCTGCTTACCTGCCCTGCCCTGCCCTTAAGAGGCCATCCTCACTCTCTGCCATCACCATCTTTTACCTTCCTTCTCAGGATTAAAAGTAAATTTCCTTACACAAGCCCTTCTGGAATCCCCACCATTTCTTTTTTTCTAGAACATGCCACATGGACCAGTCCTCCTGCATGGCTCCAGTGATGTAATTTTTGTTTTCAGGCCTGTTTTTAATTCTCTTCCTTGGGGCATGGTCTGTTCCATTCCTGAGACGCACAGAACTCCCTTTAGGTAAAGGTTCCTATGTTTTATGTACTTCACACTTGGGCAGTGTTTCTCCTGTCTCTTCCTGACTCAGCTCTCGACTCTTCTGCCTTACAAGAATCTGTACTTGGTACCCTCTCTTTGTTCTTCCTTCTCTGGAGCTCTTCATTCTCTGGTTATCTAAACATAGGGAAGTGTTGCTGTGACTTTTAAGCCCCCTCAAGCCTAGAACTACATGGTACATCAGCCGTGTCTGGCAATTGCCTCTAAGTGGGGAGGCTGCAGGCCCTGCCAACAGCCTCCCCAGCTTCCTCCTTTCTGTGGAACCTTTGTAGCTAATGCCCAGCAGGGACATGCCTAGTCCTGCCACCACCCTGACAGCCCCACTTTCAACCATCCTTTTGTGATACCTTACTAGTCCTTTGGCTGGTCTGGCACAGTGATGGTCAGTCCTGCCCGTACTTCCAAATTCCAGGAGCAAGATTGTAAGCCTCCCAACAAAATAGGAAAGCATCTGAAGATTATAAAGTGTCACAGAATGTTCCCCATCTTCCAGCATCGGCTGCAGAGTAATGTCTTCACCCAGACATGGTTCCCCTTCAGTTACCACACTCCACTATAATAACCTTCCTAGAAAATTACCACTAGCCTGCTAGCTCTACAGAAAAATCTTCAAGAATGAGAAAATGTGTTTCTGCTTCTATAGAACAAGAAGAGTAAGAGCCTAAAATATACAGGAGAAAAGGAGGAAACTGCTGCTGTCACCACAGCCATGGTAAGCTGCCGACACCTGTCATGTCATGGAGAACCTCGAAAATGTTAAGTGAGAAGCCAGTCAGAAAAAGACTACATGTTGTATTATTCTATTTATGGGAAATGTCCAGAACAGGCGAGTCTAAAAAGAAAGATAACAGTGGTTGTCTAGAGCTGTGGGGGTTGGAGACTGGAGAGGTACCTGCTAAACTGGTATGGGATTTCTTGGGGGGGGGGGTGAAATGTACCAGAATTATGAAGATGGTTGCACGACCATGAATACACTAAAAACACTGAAGTATACAATGTAAATGAGTAAATTTTATGGTATGTGAATTACATCTCAATAGAACTGTTCCAGTAGTGTGTGTAAGGCTGGGGGGGAAGTGCATGTGTGTGTACAGCTGCTTATTAACAGCTCTCAGATTGTATGTTCAGATGGAACATCTTTTTCCTCTGAACCAAAAAAAAGTACACTTTATACAGGAAGTGCCAGAAAATCTTCAACTCTTTCTTTAAAAATAGAAATAGCTTAGGATTCCCATTGGGAAGGAAGTGTTTTTAGGAAGTTAATGAATGTAAAAGGTACTCCCTAAAGGGTATGTTAGGAGTTGGTAAACAGGGTGCAGGGAAGTGGGCGTGCACACACACACACTTTAATGCAACCATTCACTTATAAGGTGTAAAAGCTGTAAAGGCCTGTTATAGGATAGCCCTAGCAATGTTGTTTGTAAAATATTAGACAAACTAGGGAACCACTAGTGAAGGCCTTGGCTAAGTGGGTTAGTAGAGTTGTACTGTGAAATAACTGCAGACATGAAAAATACAAATTAAATGTTCAGAATATAGAATGAAGTGATGAGAAAGAAGAAAACAATGTTCTCATTTGTGGGATTTTTAAAAACTATAAAAACACACTGCTATGTGTAAGGCATGTTTGGAAGGATCTACAAGTTACAATTAAAATTGGGGAAAAGATACATATAATCCCAGCAGTGAAAATTCATATGCAGACTGGAAAGAGGAAAGAGAGCTAGTGCAGAGCGGGCTCGTTGCGTTAAGAATGTCAAGTCACAGAGGCAGCCGCATCTGCCGGGTGTCTCTTCCTCCAGCCAGTCCCTAGACAATCTGTAGGAATGATAACAGAAGGATTTAGCACAATCTCTGTTAGCATTTAAGGCCTTTGATAAGATTGAATTGTCAGTCTTAGATTACTGGTATGTAAGTAAAAATGCATTTGATTGGTAGATGAGTTTTCTCCCCACAAACCATGAGCAGTTCTGCACTGACAGCTTCAAAGGACAACTTCACAAACTCTGGAACCTAAAATTTAAGTCTTTTCTTTGCCCTGTAGGCCAGAGTTCTTCGGGAAACCAAGCCAATCCCTAATCTCATCTTTGCCATTGAACAGTATGAAAAATTTCTCATCCACCTTTCCAAGCGGTCCAAGGTAAACGTCTCTAATTTTCTGCCATTTCCATTCACCCTGTGGAGGGGACCCGGCACATGGGAGCAGCACAGTGGGGGCGGGCGGGCGCTACGATCCTTTTCTGTTTCTGAACCCATGGTGGGAATCCAGACATCACGTAGGAAAACTGATGGGGAAAACAGGTCACATGGGTATGTACTTACTTTCGGAACTGAAGGGTTTGTCACAGGCACAGCAAAAACGGTTTAGGCGGTCCCTGGTGAGACCTACCAGTGGGAAAACGTGCCCACACTTACACTCCCGTCCCAGGTGAACCTGATGCAGCACATGAAGCTCAGCACCTCGCGCGACTTCAAGATCAAAGGGAACATCCTGGACATGGTTCTTCGGGGGGAGGAGGAGGCGGAGAACAGAGAGGTCAGTGCCTGCTTTTGACTGGGGGGCAGCAGCAAGCCCCGGCCACCCTTTCTCACTGGCTGTTAGCCTGTCTGGGGAGCCACCACAGATTAGTGGCGGGGCAGTGACCAGACAGCAAAAGGGTGAACAGGTAGTTAGAAAGGACACAGCAGAGGAGTCTCAAGGGAAGGGTTGTGAACTCTGAACCTTGTGAAGTTGCCCAGACTTGTATACATTTGGCGTAGACATTGCCAGAAAGGGGGTGGTGACGAAACAAGGTCTTGCTGTGGGTCTTCATCCCTGGGCCCCTTTGAACTACTGGATGATAATGACTACCCGAGGCAGTCTGGCTCAGAACCCAGTCTCCTTCCTCTTCCGCGCCCTTATTCAAAGCAGGGCCACTCTGGTTAGTTCAGGTGTGGCTTCCTTCCACTCATGCCAGCTCCGCACCTTTTCCTCTCTGCTTTGTTCCTCGTAGTTTGTTACCCGTTCCCACAGTGTACCAAGCCCTGCAGCACCTTTGAGGCAGAACCCAGTTTCTTTACCCTCTAGCACCTAGAATTTTGATTTTAGGTTGTTCCAGAGAGAAAATAGTAAATCAGTGGCTCATTCCCATTTTAAAATTGAAGTTTAAATAAAATGTCTGGATTTCTGGCTTCTCAAAAATTTTAAACCTACATTCTTCAGATGATCACATTCCTGGCCATTACATACCCATGCCACCCAGCCCCTGTGCCCACTTGGCACCGCAGCACTGATGCATCTCCTAGGAAGAACCAAAGTCCTGCCTCTCCTCCTTTGGGGGAGACATCTCCCCGCTCTGCAACACGAGCACCTCCTAACGTGGCAGAGGGGCAAAAGCATAACTAGCAGAGGCTGCAATGGGAAGATAGAGGGTTTGGGTTTTTATTTCCACTGCCCCCAACAGGTTTATCACACATTACAGCATTGTCTTCCCTCTAGGGCACAGCGTTGTCCCCCAGAGGACAGAACAAAGAGCCAGCCAAGAAGAAAAGGAAAGAAGAAATGAAATGCCTGAGTTAATGTGGACTTTGGGGCTTCTGCTTTCTACCCAGTAAGCAACAATGCATCCTTGTCCTACTGCCTGCACCCGTGGTGGCATCTTGGTTCTGAATCTGTTGTTCAACTGCACCTTCAGTTAGAGGCAATTGTTCTTGGCACCTGCGGCTGGCCCAGGGCAAGCCCTTTTGCAAAAAGCACAGCTGAACGCCTGAGTTTGGGAGCCTGCACTGCCCCAGTGAAGCTCCACAGGAGCAAATACGGAGCCTCCAGGTAGAGCTATGGTCCAGGCTGGCTTCGTTTTTCCAAGGAGCCTTTGGTGAGTTCAATTATCTGGTAAATATCCAGCGCTTCACCTGAAAGATAGTGCAAATTGGTTAGGATGCTTCTTCAAGAATTGTTAACTCAGAGCTCAGAAGTGAGAAAAGGAAGATGAAAGGGTTGAGAATAATTGCCACGAACAGTAATGTTATATTTTGGGGATCTGTTTTCTTTTTGTATAAGTTTGTCTTACATACATTTTATACAGACAGTAAGCTTTCTGATTACTTGTTTGGCATTCAAAGCACAATTTTTATTCACTTAAGAATGCACTTTGACTTTATACAATAAATCCTCTTTAAACGTTCCTGATGTGGTTGAAGAAGGAAAGGTAGAGGTGGAATATCTGAAGCTCTAGTTTCTCCCTTCATTCACTACAGACAGCTTTCTAGAGACCCCTCCCTCTGTGATTTGAGCATCGCATCAGGTGAAATGGGCTAGCACACAGCATGAGTCAGGACAGGTTTCTCATCTGGTGCCCCGAGCTGCCTGCCTCCAAGTCCACTTTCTAGTCACTTTGCATTCCATGCATAATGAGGACAAATGTGTTGTGCTCACCCTGGGGAATCCCGTATCTTCTTTCCATCCCTGTCGGGTTGGAAGGGGTTTTACAATCCATGGTCACTTCCTTCCTGAGGCAGTGGTCAATATCGACTGCACTGAAAAAGGCGACTGACTGGGGCAAGTCACGCAGGCCCAGCTTGTAGGCGAACATGCACCTGAAAGAGACCTGGTCGCGCTCAGTGGCGCGGCCCTCCTCCCCTCCCCCGTGAACAAAGGCCCCAGTACTGCAGGGAAACCACTCGTGTCCCCTGGAGCAGGGCCTCCCCGGACCAGCTCCGTGTTCAAGAAAGCTGACAGGCCAGCAGCTGCCACATCCCACTGGTGTCAGGAAATTGCAATTATGGACTCAAAACACACCTGTTGTTCCAGTTTGGTACATTTTTATTGATGTAAAGTTTCTTTCAATTATTGGGCCAAAAGTGTGAATATCTGAGGACATTGTTAGCTTTGGTTAAGTATAAGCCCAGGGAGATGGTGAAGAGGGCAGTGGAGACAAGTGTTGAGGAGAATAAATAATTTGCCCAGGTTCTGAGTAACAGCAACATGGAACTGTAATGTCATTTAATTCAACCATATAAACTAGGAATTTTATTATATGAAAATACAACTGAATATATAAAATATATAAAATTTTTAAATTCACATTTGAGTTTCCCCATTAATGATTTCTGTTAGTAGAGTAACAAGTTTTTTGGACTTAAGAATAACATCTACAGATGAAAGATGAACATCTCAATTTCTTCTGAATTGAGGAAAGCCTTCTGCCATTTGATTTTCAAAATAGAGAGTGTGTCCCCAGGGGGCCCAGCTCGTGAACTGCTTTGGACTCACTCTCCTGGCTGCTGCCTCCTGGCCGCCTTATGGTCTAGTCCTGCTGTGACACTTCAAACCTCAGACATCTTTTTAAGAAGTTGAGGCCAGTCTTTGTAAGACCTTGAGTTTTTTTAAGTAGAGATAAAAGCTGAAACATTCTGGGGAAGATGAGAATTCACACATCACTCAGCCTGATGCCAAGTCCCGCACTGAGTGTGAGGCCCAGCCCCATGTACCTGGTTAGGAGGTTGGTGATCTGCAGGGCCAGGGCAGCACGGTAGCGGTCCTCCTCCCGCACCAGATAGCGGACCTCATCGTGGATGCTGATGCAGAAGCGCCCATCAATGGCGAACTCCTCAAACAGCCACTTCATGGCCACAAGCATGAGGTGTAAGTAGTCCACAGCAGAGCTCTGTACCACCCAGTTCACGCGACTGGTCATGAACTGGCGAGGAAGGTGGGCACAGGTGAGGGATTCTACCCATAGCAGTTCACTCGGGTAGGAGGCGGTATGAGAGGCTGCCCTCCCTGTGCCCCTCTCTTCCGTGTTCTAAGAAGTTACCTCCCCCTGGACAGCAGAGGGCTCCAGCGCGCGGCTGATGCGGCACCCCAGCACCGGCGTACATGGAGCATCTGCCATGGCGATGCTCTCCAGCTTGTTGAACATTTCTGATTCTGTGCCCCCACTCCACGCTCTTTCAGCAACCACCTCCCACTTCTTCCAGTTTGACCTGGGGGGTGCAGGAAAAGGATGAGGGCAAGCTTTGTCCTTCAGCTTCTCAGAGCTAAAAACAAAGCATCCCAGCACCGCAGGGGCTGGTCCAGACCCTCCCTGCATCCTTAACACACATAAGGTTCTCACTTCCTTGAAGCTTCTCTCTGGATCTTGCGGAGATCCTGCAGGGAAACCCAGCCATCCTCAGTTCTGTCCACAGGGAGGTCCAACTCTCTCACCAGCCACTCGCCCTCATCTGACAGCCGATACCTGGGGTGGGGCGGGGGGGGTGTCACCCACATCATTCCCATGGGAGTGTCTCCATGTGCCAAGCCCAGGGCTAGAAGTGTTCACACTCCACCCCACTCCAACTCCAGGAACAGGCTCAGAGAGGCTGTGACTTACTGGGATCACAGCCAGGAAGAGGTGGCACACAGAGAGGAACACAGGCTCCAACATGGGAGCCATCCCCGTTACCACTAAGCCCATGGCTTAGACGCTGAACTGCCCAGTGACCAACAGGCAGCACGTACTAGTTCAGGCCACAGCAAGGGCTGTCACTGCAGGTTTGGGGGAGGGACGATGGGGTGCTCCTTGAAGGGGAGAGGGTGACAACAGCCACACCTGGCTGAACCTTTTCAGCCTCTGCCACCCCGGGCTCCCAGCTTCAGTGTAACCTCAGACATCACCAAGCTTGTCCCCCAAAGGCTCCACAGCCATGTCGTTCACCTGCTTGGAGGTGCCCTCAGTCCACACTCCTCTGAGAGGCCTTCAAAGTCTCCATACTAAGGCCCAGTGCCTTCGCCATCACCCTGCCCTCCTTGGGTGCAGGGCGAGCTGCCCCTGCCCCCACCACACCCTCCCATCGACTCTGGACAGGACTCAGCCCCCCTGCTGCACAGGTAGCCACCACTCTATCACTCAGCCCTTGTTTGTCTTTCTCATGAGGTGGTCGGCCATGGACACGGCGCACCACACCTAAGGGAGTTGTAAATGTACCTCTCCTTCCTGGCACCTGCTTCAGACACCCTTCTGGGAGCCTGCCGAGGCACTGAGTACACAGCAGCATAGAGAGCTGGAAGAGTTAGTAAGACTGTCCTCGTCCTCTGAGTCAGTCTACAGCGTCCAGTTCCCACAGTGCCCGGCTATCAGCACCTCCTCTCACATGCGTGCCTCACTTGCGCTAATCCCTGCAGGCATGTGAGTCTGCAGCCCCCATACTGGTGGTTACTGTGCATCATCACAGCTGCTGACCTGCCGCCACGTGACAGCACATAACCGAACGGCTTTAACCCTACAAGACAAACTGGTCAAGGCATTAAACAAGCACAGGCCACAAGCCAAGGACATACCACCCTGGAGCAAGAGGTCTGGAGGGCCAGGTGAGGGCTGGCGTTAACAGAAGAGGTAGAAGATGGGGGCAGGGACTGGCAGCAAAGCAGGCCTGAGGCCCTGTGGGTAATGTGGGTGGAGGGACCCTCACCGGCGGAGGCCCTTGGTGACAGCATACATCTGCTGGGCCTTCTCAGCTGCCTCCTGCCTTGTGAGCCGATGGTTGAACTGCATTAGCAGGCGCTCAGCAAAGGGCTGCCCGGCCCCATAGATGCGACCATAGTTGAAGATCTTGGCGTGCTCCCGACTGATGCCCACTGTGGCGGCTGTCTTACTGTGCAGGTCAGTGCCCCTGCTCTTCCTCCCCTGCAGTGTCATCCACCCAAAGGCTGTGCAGCCTGTGGCGCAAGGCGGGAGAAAGAAGGCTCAGAAACCTGCCCAGCAACATGGGCGCTGAGGGCTTGGGCTGCCTCCACTTTGCCCCAGCCCTGGCTCCTGCTCACCATGCATGCCGGCAAAGTGGGCGTCTCCAAGCACAGCTGCGATCCACAGCTCCTGGGAGTCCACGTCAGCACCCACAAGGACGTAGCCAGGTGGAGCCTGCACCATGGCCTTCAACTCACTGCCTACTCGGTCAGGCTGCAGGAAAAGTGAGGTCAGGCCCTATCTAGATACCCCAGGGAGACTCTTCCCGCTCTTCCTGGACTTGACTGAGCATGCTGGGGCCTTTCCTGTGGGCATGGTTTTAGGGAATGCCAGACAGCACTGCCCCAAACCCCACACTTCCAGGGAGGGCCACCTAGAAGCAATGGGGTGACAGACAAAGAGTCCATATTCTGCCTGGCCTCATACTGGGCCCCATCTACACACACGAGCTGTGCTGTCATGCCTTGTCAATGTCTGGCCAGGAGCAGGTGCCCAGAACACATTTGCTGATGGAATGGATGAGCTGTGAAGCTACATTTGGACTCTGAGTCCGGCCTGACCTGGATCTTAGGTTCCTTTTCATGCTTGTCACTAAAAGCCCTCTGCAACCCGTTTCCAGAGACACCGGAAAGGAAGAGCAGGGAGCAGCAGTGCAGGGACACATACCCGGGCATTGCTGGCAGTGAGCCACGTGGGCTCCACAGCCCGGCGGGTGATGGTGCCGGCAGTCACCACCTGGGGCAAAATGGCCCCGTAGCGGCCTTCCTCATCATAGTCCGGGTGCCTGGGGTGGGGGGTGGGAGAGAACATGGGTCTCAGCAACTGGCTCTGGTCAAGGACCCACCACTCAGGGCTACTGCCCCCACAACCACTTGGCAGGCCATACCTGGTCACAGCACGGGGCAGAGCTGCTCTGGGCAGCCACACCACCATCTGGGAGCTGTGGGACAGACAGGCTGAGGCTTAGTGCAGCCAAGGGGAGCAGAATCCACCTCCTTCCCACCAAGGCCCTCATCTGCTCTTCAGGAGCTGCTGTGCCCCCCTCCTTGCCCATCCTCAACCCTCACCCCACTGACTTGACTCAGCATGAGCTCTGGCACAGCCTAGGCCTGGGGCCCTACAATCTATTGTCCAGGAACATAGCCATCTGGGAACTGGCCAGGCTCTGGAGGCTGCCTCTGCCTTTATGCTGAGTTACCTGTGGCATCCAGCACCAGCCCGGCCACCACTGCCTCTCCCTGCTTGCAGCAGACCTTGCCAGCCCACCACAGCACTCTTCTCACAAGCTCATGCTGCTGGCGGCCACAGCCCCCTGGGAACCAGCCTTCACGAGGAACCCATTTGCCATTCCCAGCCTATGGGACCCAGCTCCCAGCCCCAACAGCTTCCAGGCCACCAGCCCTCCGTGGCCCTCAGCCATATCCCATGGCTCCAGCAGCTTATACCAAGGGGCTCTTCTGGAGCTGGGAGGGGCCACGAAGTTCCAGAAAAGCACCACCTCTCACATAAACGGAAAATGAGCTGGAGAGAGAGACGCCTGTGGTCACATGGACCACAAGTAGCCAGGCCTCTAGCCCATAGCCGGCTCTCCCTCCACTGCAGCACAGGCTGAGTCAAGGCACCTGGAAGGGAGGCGGGGAGGGAATCCCAGGGTGTCAGTAACCTGGCCAGGGTCACAGCCAGGCATGTCCCTGTTCTCCCACGGTGACCCACCTGATACGCTTATGGGCATTCCTCCAGAAAGAAATCATTTTGTTGATTTCCAAGGCACGGGGCCCACTGGCACCTCCTGGGCCAGCCTGCAGGGTGCCGTCCTCCATCTTGGGCAAGAAGTCCTTGGCAAAGGGGCTGCCCACATTGCAACCACCACCATCCTGAGGAGGGCAAAGGAAGCAGGGGCTGGAGGCAGGTGGCAGACCCCTAGCTGGGGAACTGACACCCTGTGTACCTGGGCTCTGCCCAACACTGAGCCCAGCACCTCGAGCAGAGCCGTCTGGGACACATCCTTGGGACACACACCCCACACACACAGGCATGTGGCTTCCCTCACAATACAGCAACCACCTTATCTGTTAGAATACATTCCAAGACCCCCAAGTGGATGCCTGAAACCAGAGACAGCAATGAGCCCTCGGTATACTGTTTTTCCCTATACATACATACCTGTGATACACTATAAATCACAGTAAGAGACTGCCAACTAATAATAAAGTAAAACAATTATATAATAATGTACTGCAATAAAAATTATGTGCATGTGGTCTGTGTCTGTCCCTAAACAGCTTATCGTACTGCACATGCCCTTCCTGTGATGACATGAGGTGCCAGAACACCTGTGTGATGAGATGTTATGAGGGGAGCAATGTGGGCCTCGCAACGGAGCTACTACTGCCGACCTTCTGATGGTAAGTCAGATCATCTGCTTCCGGGCTGCAGGTAACCGAGACCATGGAGAGCAAAGCCACGGATAAGGGGGGACTACTGTAACAGCTATCAGTCAACAGAGCCTGTTACGGAACACACGTGGTGCCAGACACTTGACAGATGTGCGCCACGTCATTTAATCCACCACCACGACCCCACCACCCAATTTCCAGAAGGAAAACAAAGGCTCAGAGAGATGTGCATATTTGGCTGGTGTCACACTGCCCCATTACTGATGTCACTCCCACGAGAAGGGCAGTCTCCTGGCTGGAGTCACTCCGGAGGGCCTGCAGCACAGTGAGGGCCCCGAAGAACGGGGAGGGACAGGGCACACACACCTTGTGAGGCAGCTTGAAGAACCAGCAGCCGGGGAGATCCACATCATTGTAAGGTCCGTTGCCATGGTGATAGGCGGGTTGGCTGGCCTTTGGGCCACCAGCAGTGGTCTGTGGGGGCCACACACCTAGGTAAGGCCCTGCGCCAGCACCTGCATTCAGCAAGGGCCATGGGGTCGGGGGTGGGAAAAGGGCCTGAAATGGTGAGCAGGGAAATGTGGAGAATGACAGGATCAGGGCTTCAGGCTTCCTGTCTGTCTCCGACAACTGGAGCCACCCAAGGGCCGCATGGCATTTTCCAACCTGCCTGAGACTCCAGGAACTCTGTGGTGGGAACAACTACTTGGGCACAGGAGGAGGGTCCTACCACCCAGCACCCGCCCCAAGAACCCTAGCAGGCACCCCGCTCACCAGAGCTAGGGGTTGGCCTGGAACTGATGCTTCCAAGTTCTCCATCTTGGCCTCAGTCTCCACTTCTAAGCAGCCCAGTTCTTCCACCTGCATGGGCCCAGGTGCAAGGGAATGAAACATGGGCTCAGTCGGCCCAGTCCCACCAGCCTCTCCCTTGCCTCAATGGACAGCCCAGGCCAGCCTGAGGGGAACAAGTCATCACATCTAGCGCCCGCCCCCAAAGGCTGCCCATCCTTGGGCGGGAACAGAGACCCTCCACCAAGCTCAGGTTCAGAGCCTGTCCTCACTGTCTGCCACATGGTGCTGCTGTCCGTGAACAGGAACTCTTCCACCAGGCCTGCCTGCTGGGGCTCTGGCTGCTGCTTCCCCTGTTCAAGACAGTGCTTCCTGTACAGGGACTCGATGGCTCTGGGCAGAGAACAGCAGAGGCAGCCCGATGACTGGGTGCCTGCCCCAGGCTAGGCAGCATGCTGTACGCTGTCCAGTTCCCTCTGTTTAGTCCTCAGAATTGGCTCTGAGGCAGAGGTGGACAGTGCTTGCCAGATTTTTAAACAGGGAGTGACAAATCGAGAGTGACATAGCACATGGGTGGCAAGCTAGGGCTCAAGCTCCTCTTCTACCACAGAGCTGCTGCCATCCCAAGAAGAGCACTGGGAGCAGAGCAGTGGGACGTGAGTGCCCAGCCACTCGTGACCCTTCGCCTAAAGGAGTAGGCTGGTCCCAGCCCCTCTAGGCCGAAGGCCCCACAGGAGACTCCGGCTGCCCTGTAGAGCCACCCACTCAGTTCTGGGCCAACTCAAGTGCCATGGCTTCTCCCCAACACCTGCCTGTCAAAAGCTCAGGATTTGGCATCTCAAGTCAACTGGGCCTTGTTCTGTCAGCTCTGTAATGGGGATCACCAGCCTATCTCACGGGGCTGCTTAGTAACAAGTGAGGAAACCCTGCACAAGGTTTCCTAGCACACAGAATACAATTAGTGCTAAGTTACCCTCAGAAGACACACACAGCCCATCTCCCCACTGCTGACAGCCCTCCCTCCGCATGTTCCTGTGAAGCAGCTATGCTGCAGGCCAAAGAGCAGGGCCTCCGTCCTCCTGCTCGAGCACTACCTCTCAACACCCCACAGGGCTCTATGAGCCAGAGGGAAAGGCAGCCATGGAACAAAGAGCTAAAACCCCGACTCTCAGACCCAAGCTCTTCCCACCAGCCTGAGCAGGGCCTGGTTTCTCCAGCAAGGGGAAGGGGTCCCTAGACTCCAGCCCCTTCCTTCCCTGGGCCTGAGGCTCACCTATAGGGACAGGCCACCCCAGCCGGTGCGAGGGCACTGTCTGCTGGCATGTTGGCCAGGTTGTCCCGCCGCCCGGGTACCAGGTATCCCCAGCCATGCCTCTCGGAGAAGTGCAGAGGGAAGCCATCCCAGGTCAGCGCCATGAGTTTAGGTGTTACCCGCATCTGCAGGCTGAGGAGGCTGGGGCCTGGGGTCCACGTGGGGTCATCTAGCCGAGGACAGAGCTTCCGGTACCACCTGTGCCCCACCAGAAGAGAGCAGTGTCACAGTGGTGGTGGCAGGACAGCATGTGACTGTAAGGAAGGTTCTCTCTCCCATGATGGGCCCACCCAGCCCCACCCACCCTTCAAGGCCTCAAGGCTTTCCTGGTGACCTCAGCCAAAAATCACCATGCCCTCCCCTCTAGGATGAGCCAGGACCCCTGTGGAGACCCCCCAAATAGCTCTTATCTCAGAAGGAACACTCCTATGTCAGCCTCCCTGGACTAGTCAGAAGGCAGGACACACAGGCTCTGGCTGCTTCCCAAGCCCCAATTCCTGCAGGGCATTCCCAGCCAGAGGAGCAAACAGATCTGCCCCCATCCTATGCCTCACAGCTCTGGAAACACACCAGGGCCTTCAGAGCTCTCTCCCACATGCTGGTCGCCTGCTAACAGGAGGGGGAGGCAAGCGAGCACCAGGGCACAGTATTTAAGAATCAAAGGCGGCCTCACTCTCAGGGCCGTGCAGGTGCAAAGTCAGCACGCTGCTGTTCCTTCCGTTAGCTGTGAGGCTCAGACAAAGGGTCACATCCTCAAGGATGCCTCTCAACTGCCCCAAGCAGACGAGGCATTGTCTCAACAGTGCCCACTCTTCTGTTTCATCATGGATGTAAACACTGGCTGCACTAGCTGGTCTGCACACCTGGCTCTTCCCAGGGCAGAGCTACTGGGAAGATGGAACTGTGCTCCCACCTGTAGCCCCAGTGGCTGCCAGGGCCCTGCACACAGCAGGTGCTCAGCACACTAGTACTGAGAGTCCAGTGAGCCAGGGGTCTGAGGAAACAAGTGACCGCATGAGCGGAAGCCAGCAGAACAATAGGCAGGTCAGTCAGGGGCCACATGCACCCCATCCCGTGCTGGGGCCCAGAATAAGGGAGTCTGTGGTAGGGGAAGGGTGCACTCTGGATGTTGTGGGGACAGGGCTCACCCGGGGTGTCCAGGCAGGTGCTGAGACCGCTTGGGCAGGAACGCTGTGCTCCCCTTCAGCTGCTCCAAGCAGACGCGGGCCCGGGCATCTCGCCGAAACTCCTCCTCCTCACTGGGGGGGCCGGGGTCTGGGCGGGGCAGGGAGGACAATCAAGAGCAGGGGCGGCCCCAGAAGGACTGCCCGGCCTACTCATCTCTAGAGGGCTGGAGCCGCTCCTTCCCAGGGCCCATCCCTGCCCCACCTCCCACACATGCTCCCCACCTTCCTGGTCCTTGAGGCCCCCAGCGGCCCCAGCCCCCATGACAGGCAATTTGCTGGCTGAGGCTGGCTCCTTCCTCTTCACCTTCTTCGCCTTCTTCTGCTTAAACTCTTGCAGGTCCCATTCCAGATCCCAGAGCCAGGGGTCTTCTTTGTATCTGCAGGGCCAGTCCACCGGGGCAGAGCTAAGGCCAAGCCAAAGGCCCGGCTTCCTACCTGCCCATCCCCTCCCTGGATCCTGCCCACCCAAGGCCTGGCTACCTCTCTCCTGAGAGCAGCTGGCAGGCATCGTTGGCCAGATCCATCAGCGACTTCTTCATCTCCCGCTGGAGCTCCTCGTAGGTGCTCTGTGCCTCCGCCAGGTAACGCTCCCAGTTCTGGTTGACAGGCAGGTAGGAGACACCCATCTCCAGCATGCCAGCCAGAGTCACTGGGTGAGGACACCTTGGGAGCAAACACCAGGGATGCCGTAAATGACCCAAGGGGGCAGGACTTCGGCTCACTCTGAGTTGGTTTGTCAGGCCTCAACCCAACCTACATGGCACAGATCAAAAGTCAGACCCTAGCTCTACCACTTCCTAGTCATAAGACCCTGCAGAAGTCACTTCACCTCTCTGAGCTTCAGTTCCTGTAACTATAAAATGGAAATATCCCATCCCCAGGGGTAATGTGGGAATTATAGATCACAAAGTGAAAATGGCTGCCATGTCTGCAGTAATGGTTAAGTGCCTGGCACTGTGCAGATAAGATACACATACAAACGATCACGTACAAACCTCGCGACTGAGTCAAGTATATCTCTGTATATACAGTTTCACAGATGAGAACACTGAGGCTCAGAGAATCCAAGTACCCTGCCCAAGGTCAAATGAGTTGGATAAGAGAGTAAAGATTCGAACCAGGTCTAGCTGACATTTAGGACTCTGACCACTCCAGATGACTGACTCTCTAACAAACATAACTGGGATGGACAGGAGGCCCTTGGCTCAGGATCTGGGTACAGAAAGGATGCTGTATGACCCAGGACCCTGCACAAGAGACTCAAGCACAGCACGTGGCCCTCCCCTCCAGAAACCCGGAGTACAGGACCCCGGTGGCCACCACTGGATGGAATGGCTCCATTCTTTCAGCCCAGAAAGGCTCACACCCTAGCCTGAGGAAGAGCCAGCATCACTTATTATAGTGGGCCCAAATACTGGTTACTCGCTGGCCCCCAGAGGCTGCCCTCACCTCTCCATGAAGAGTGGTAGCTGCTGCTGGAAAACCTCATAGGTGGCCCACACGTCCTGGGCACAGTACTGCATCAGGTCCTGGCACAGGCGACAGGAAGACACTGGGTGGGCAGCCATCCCACGACCACCACCGGGTCTCAGGGTCAGGTTTGGCAGCTCTACTTCCCAGGGCCAGTTAAGGGATCTGCTGCAGCCCCTTTCCACAGAGCCCCTTGCCAGCACCATACCTGGAAATTCTCACGGATGTCCTTCATGCTACCCTTAACAAACAGTTCTCGAGGCTCCTTCTGTAAGGGCGGCCCACCCACATAAAGGCTGTGCACGTCTGCCAAATTATTGACACTGCTGATGTCCAGCCAGTCCCAGGATGAGATCTGGGGAGGCAGAGCAAGGGACACCGAAGATGAGCTTGGCCTCAGGTCAGACGGGCAGTGCCAGGTGCCCTGCTCTGGCCCCCCGCAATGTGCTCTCACCACTGGGCCATTGGCTTTGCTCCGGGACTTCTGGACTCGCTGTGTGAGGTGCCGGGCCTTGCACTTGCTCTGCTTGGCTGCCATCCACAGACTGCGCTGGAAGCTGCTGAGCCCTGAGATGGCCATGTGCATGCTCAGAGTGTCCAAGAAGCGCATGCGGGAGCCCTGAGGGGGAAGAGCAGGAGGAAAGAGGCCGCGTTTGAGGGGCCAGCCTACCAACTACTTCACTGGTGCCAGCCCCAGCTAGAGGCCAGCCCCAGCTCAGTCTCTCCTCCCGTCACACAGCCTTCCGACATGAAAGACAGAAAATCTTCATGCTCGTTCACATGTCCCGGCCATCCTCGGAGGTGCAGGCCTGGCTCAATCCCAACACCCAAGTCCCCCACCAACAGCTCTAAGAGGACGTTGGGAACGAAATGGCCAGAACAAGGCCTTCCGAGCTCCCGGTCCGGCTCAGCCCCCATCCCCAGCACTGCCACTCACAAGCTCTATGGCCCCAGGCAAGTCAACAAGGCTGTCAGAGCCTCAGCGTCCTCCATACAGGCCAGCTACAGGCTGAGGCTGCTCTCTCCTAGGGCTCATCGTGAGGACACAATGAAAAGCGCCTTTTGTGAAATTAAGAATGCCATGACCACACACCAGACATGGTTCTGAGTGTCTGACATGAGCACTGTTCAAACCTTCCTAACAATCCTGAGGCAGCTTCCACTACCTTTATAGATAAAGAAGCTGAGGCTCAGGGATGTTAGGGAGCTTATCCTGCTCACCAATGGCTGAGGCAGGATGTGAGCCCAGGCTATGTGGCTAGAGCCTCCAAAGACCCATGCTAAGCTCCAAACACCCCACAGAGATAAGGGCTTAGTCCTTTGTGAAACTCAGGTCCTGTACCAAGCAGGTCCTGGGAACAGAACAGCTGAGCACCAGAGGCAGGGCTGGTCAACAGGAGGCCCTGCAGCTGCTACCAAGGCAATGGAGACACTGGCCAGGAAAAGCCATGCCTTCCCAAGCCAGAGATCAGGGCTCGTAGGCCACCCCACACCAGAACCTGCAGCTGGCCCCAGGAGTCTTACCTGGATCAGATACTGTTCCCTGATATGGGCGCGGTCAAAGCAAACGTTGTGCCCCACTACTAACTGTTCCTGCCCGTCCCGCTGGGTGGGGTCGCCAGCACTGGCGGGGACCTCTAGAGGGACGAGGTCAGCCGGCGACAGCTGGCTGGTCCAAGAGTAACGCTCTTCCACCAGCCGCCGGCTGCACCAGGAATACCTGCGGGAGGCAGCGGCGGGTAGGTTCACACAGGCACTGCCGCCTGCTGTGCACCCACCATCACAGGCCGGGTTCTGCACTAGCGGCTGGGGACACAAGACCAAGGGGTGCTCCTAATCCTGGGCTGGAGGTCAAGTGGGGTGGTGGGAGAGATGTTTCAGGGGCAGTTACAAAAGCTGCTTTACTTTTCAACTTCCACAGGTAAAAAAAATGGAGCGAAGTGCCACAGTGCTGGGTGTCCCACATAGGCACTGAGCTGCGCCATCAAGGTGTTCCTTAGGTGTCCACCAAGTCAGTGCTTGGCTCTGAGGTACTGTATGAACATTATCAGTCCCTCATGTCTAGAAGCACAAGACAGCTAGTGTTCAAAGTGCCAGTAAGGAAGAGAGATAATCATAAAAGAACCCAAGTGGAAATTTTAGGAAAAATCTAAAGTAGCAAAAAAGGCACATGCTGCACTCCTGTACAGGGTGAATCACCCGGCGGCTGAAAGGTGCAGAAGGCCACAGAGCAAACTGTGTGCCTTGGAGAAGGCGTGCTCCTCTTGGAGCAGCCACCCTCGCTGAGAGACCACGGGCAGTGCCAGATGGAGGAATGTCTGCACACAGGCTCGTGGGGAGGGACGGGGGTGACTGCTGCCTGCCAGGGACCCGCTGCAATTCAGGAAAAGGCTGGAGTTTGCTCCAGATCCTCGGGCTATGCGCGGGGCAGTGGCCATGGGGGAAGGCCAGCTGCAACTGCAGATTATGCCAAAGGGTCATGGCCACTCAGCATCCAAGTGAGTGACGAGGCCACGTGTGGCCACAGCTGTGCAGGAGCTCCCTGCGACCCTCATGGAGGGGAGGAGGAGACATCTGCTTCAACAGTTCAACCAACATAAAGTGTGAGGGAGGGGCAAAAAGAGGCTCCTAGTTTTAGACCTGGTAAAATCTAACTCACACCCCAAATGCTGGGAATACGCTCAGGGACTCAAGCTGAAGCCTCCTCCCCTTTCAGTTCAGCACATCAAAGCCCTTAAAAACAACACAGAAGAAAAGGCTGAAGGATGTCAAATGTGTGAGGCTGTGGTGATGACAGGGACTTTACCTGCAATTAAAAGCCATACTGCCATCAAGATCCAGGTCTGCAGCTGTGCATGAGAGCCATCTTATTATAAATTTATTTGTGATAAAAAAGAAGAAAGCCAAAATGCAAACACCTTTGGTAAGTTTAAGATGAGTTCAGAGCCAATGTCATTAATAATATACTTTTCCTGTAAATTGTGATTAACTGTTGACAGCCTGGGTAATGTCCCTCTAGTCTGATGACCAAAACCCTTACCAACAGCCTTTGGGAAGCTGCCTGTGGGTTGGCTCAGGCTTCCCCCTCCCACTGGAAATCACAGGCTGGCCAGGTACCTGATGTTCCGCAGCCACATGGCAGGGATGTGCCCAAGTAAAAAGTGGACTGCTGTGGGAGCCCCAGCTGGCCTGCCCCCATTTCAGTCAGGCTCCAGTCTGAGCCCAGGCCTCAGCTGTGACTCCTGCCACCATGCACACTGAGCAGTGTCCCCAGGACCACTGGCAAGAATGGAATGAGAACGAGAGGAGGGCGGGAAGGAAAGGAAAAGGTGAAAGAGGGAGAAAGTTAGGGAAGGAAGGAGGAGGAAAAGAAAAAATGGGACTTGATAAATAGGTAAATAGTTCAAAATGACCAAGAGATCAAAAAAACAAGTCTTTCCTGTCCCTGGTTGCCTCATGTTCTTTCAGCCACCACAGCCTTCTTCACCTTCTCAAATGATGGACTTATTCCCTCTATTTTGACCATCAGGTCACATTGTAAGCATGGAGATTCTCAGCTGGAACTAAATCAATGTGGAATCTAGTTTTGCTCTTTTCAGCCATTAATGCCTACCTTATCTATTTAGCCATGTTTTCACCATTCTCAACTGCATATTTAACATTTCACAGCTTTCTTTACAAAGATGTAGCTTCCAGTAGGAATAAAGAAACTGCCAACTTTTTTGCTGGCCATGCCTGAAAGCATTAGGGTTGTAAATAGTATTTTAATCCTGGAATGAAAAATAAAAAAAGGGGAGAAACAGTACTGCCATCATTGTTTGAAAAGAAATTTGGGTAGCCCTTAGAAAATTATTTAAGAAGAAGAGAGATTGGATATACCTTTTGGGGACCAAAATGCCTGCATGGGAGGCTGGGGGAAGGAAGCAGTGTTTCTCAACCGGGAGTGATCAGGGGGATGCTGGTGGGAGGGGGCCGGTGCTGGGGGTGGGGGGGTCAGGCTTTTAAGGGAGTATGTCTCATACTGCCTGGGACAGTTCCAAAAAAGGGAGATGTCTCTTGCCCAAAATAACCAAGAGCATCCCCAAACAGAAACACTGTTCAAATATCTTGGACTAGAAGCTATTAGGGGAGTGAGTAAGGTACCAAACCAGGTAATCTCAAAATTGTCTCCCCGTCAGTTTCAAGTGCAACACTCCACTGTAGTTGTCCACAGAGTCCCGTCACCACCTGACATGTGCTTGGGTGTCTGTTTACTGCCTACATCCTCACACAATAAAGCAAGCTCTGTAGAAGCTGGGGTCAAACCTATTTTAGTTCACTACAGAGTCCACAGTTCCTAGAGGAGCACCCTCTTCCCCAGCACACAGTGGGAGCTCAGTACATGTTCACTGTACCAAATTATTAAGCTGGGCCCCCCAGGTTAGCTAGAGTCCCCTGACACCAGACCCTACTTACCAGGCCGAGGGGGATATGGCCACCGCCAATGTGGGGCAAGTTCCCTCTGCCAAGCAGACCTCCACGTCGAACACCAGGGCCCGCTCCTCGGGGATGGCCACGGGTACGGCCTCCCCCTCGGGGCCGTACCGGGTCCAGCCCTCCGCCCAGGCCCAGCTCGGGGGCCGGGGGGGCAGCTGGGCCTGCAATAACGAGTTGGCCGCCTCCAGGTAGGGCAGGCTCTGCTTCTGGGCCAGGAGGCAGAAGTGCTGGTCCAGGCTGCCCCCATAGAGGGGCGGCAGGCGCAGCTCCACGTCTGGCAAGGGCGTGGCCGGCTGCCCCCAGAGCCCGTGCTTCTGCAGGTGCTCGACGCTGCGGCGCACCGCGGCCTCGCCGGGCTTCTCCTCGGTGTGCCCGAAGATTTGCTCGTGAAGCCCTCTCGAGAGCATCTGGATGTGCAATGGGTTGTGCCGTAGCTGCCCGCCCTCCGAGGATGGCACCTGCAGCTGTGGCGAGTGCGGCAGCGCGTCGCTGGGGCCGGGGACGGGGCCGGAGCTGGAGACCCAGC
>JAVSCE010016724.1:0-18958 GCA_032199065.1 Smutsia gigantea | reverse complement strand
ATATTAAGTGAGTAAACTTAGATTCTTAGATAGTAAGGGAGTCACTCTTGAACCTTTGGTAACCACGAATTCAAAGCCTGTAATGGCAATAAGCACATACCTATCCATAATAACCCTAAATGTAAATGGTCTGTATGCACCAATCAAAAGACATAGAGTCACTGAATGGATAAAAAAAAGAAGACCCATCTATATGCTGCATACAAGAGACTCACTTTAAACCCAAAGACATACACAGACTAAAAGTGAAGGGATGGAAAAAGATATTTCATGCAACTAATAGGGAGAAAAAAGCAGGTGTTGCAGTACTTGTATCAGACAAAATAGACTTCAAAACAAAGAAACTCACAAGAGACAAAGAAGGACATTACATAGTGATAAAAGGGTCAATCCAACAAGAAGATATAACCATTATAAATATCTATGCACCCAACACAGGAGCACCTACATATGTGAAACAAATACTAACAGAATTAAAAGGAGAAATAGAATGCAGTGCATTCATTCTAAGAGACTTCAACACTCCACTCACTCTGAAGGACAGATCAACGAGACAGAAAATAAGTAAGGAGACAGAGGCACTGAACAACACAATAGAACATATGGACCTAACAGACATCTACAGAACTCTACACCCAAAAGCAGCAGAATACACATTCTTCTCAATTGTACATGGAACATTTTCAAGAATAGATCATATACTAGGCCACAAAAAGAGCCTCAGTAAATTCAAAAGATTGAAATTGTACCAACCAGTTTCTCAGACCACAAAGGTATGAAACTAAAAGTAAATTACCCAAAGAAAATGAAAAAGCCCACAAACAGATGGAGGCCTCACAACATGCTCCTAAATAACCAATGGATCAATGACCAAATAAAAGCAGAGATAAAGCAATATATGGAGACAAATGACAACAATAGTTCAACACCGCAAAATCTGTGGGCCACAGCAAAGGCCATATTTAGAGGAAAGTATATTGCAATAGAGGCCTACCTCAGGAAAGAAGAACAATACCATATGAGCAGTCTAAACTCACAGTTAACGAAACTAGAAAAAGAAGAACAAATGAGGCCCAAAGTCAGTAGAATGAGGGACATAATAGAGATTAGAGCAGAACTAAATAAAATTGAGAAGAATGAAACAACAGAAAGAATCAATTAAAACAGGAGCTGGTTCTTTGAGAAAAAAAAATAGATAAACCCCTAGCCAGAGTTATCAAGAAAAAAAGAGAATTTACTCACATAAACAGAATCAGAAATGAGAAAGGAAAAATCACTATGGATACCGCAGAAATACAAAGAATTATTAGAGAATACTATGAAAAATTATATGCTGACAAACTGGATAACCTAGAAAAAATGGCCAACTTTCTAGAAAAATACAACCTTCCTAGGCTGACCCAAAAAGAAACAGAAAATCACAACAGACCAATTACCAGCAACAAAATTGAACTGTCAATCAAAAACCTACCTAAAAACAAATTCCCTGGACCAGATGGCTTCACCACTGAATTGTATCAAACATTTAGTGAAGACTTAATACCCGTTCTCCTTAAAGTTTTCCAAAGAGTAGAAGAAGAGGGAATACTTCCAAACTCATTCTATGAGGCCAGCGTCACTCTAATACCAAAACCAGGCAAAGACACCACAAAAAAAGAAAACCACAGACCAATATCCCTGATGAAAATAGATGCAAAAATACTCAACAAAATATTAGCAAACAAAATTCAAAAATACATCAAAAAGATCATCGATCATGATCAAATAGGATTTATTCCAGGGATGAGGATAGCACATTTGAAAATCCATCTCAATCATCCACCACATCAACAAAAAGAAGGACAAAAACCACATCATCGTCTCCATAGATGCTGAAAAAGCATTTGACAAAATTCAACATCCATTCATGATAAAAACTCTCAACAAAATGGGTATAGAGGACAAGTACCTCTACATAATAAAGGCCATATATGACAAACCAACTTTACAGTGAGAAGCTGACCGCTTTTCCTTTAAGATTGGGAACAAGACAAGGATGTTCACTCTCCCCACTTCTATTCAAAATAGTACTAGAGGTCCTAGCCATGGCAATCAGACAACACAAAGAAATAAAAGGCATCCAGAATGGCAAGAAAGAAGGTAAACTATCCCTGTTTGCAGAGACATGATATTGTACATAAAAAACCCTAAAGAATCCACTCCAAAACTACTATATCTAATATCTGAATTCAGTAAAATTGCAGGATACAAAATTAATATGCAGAAATCTTGGCATTCCTATACACTAACAATGAACTAGCAGAGAGAGAAATCAGGAAAACAATTCTATTCACGGTGGCATCAAAAAGAATAAAATACCTAGGAATAAACCTAACCAAGGAAGTGAAAGACCTATACTCTGAAAACTACAAGACACTCATGAGAGAAATTAAAGAAGATACTAATAAATGCAAACACATCCCATGCTCATGGATAGGAAAAATTAATATTGTCAAAATGGCCATCCTGCCTAAAGCAATCTACAGATTCAATGCAATTCCTATCAAAATACCAACAGCATTCTTCAATGAACTAGAGAAAATTGTTCTAAACTTCATATGGAACCGCAAAAGACCCCGAATATTCAAAGCAATCCTGAGAAGGAAGAATAAGGCTGGGGGGATTATGCTCCCCAACTTCCAGCTCTACTACAAAGCCACAGTACTCAAGACAATTTGGTACTGGCACAAGAACAGACCCATAGACCAATGGAACAGACTAGAGAGCCCTGATATAAACCCAACCATATATGGTCAATTAATATACGATAAAGGAGCCATGGATATACAATGGGGAAATGACAGCCTCTTCAACAGCTGGTGTTGGCAAAACTGGACAGCTACATGCAAGAGAATGAAACTGGATTATTGTTTAACCCCATACACAAAAGTAAACTCGAAATGGACCGAGGACCTGAATGTAAGTCATGAAACCATAAAACTCTTAGAAGACAACATAGGCAAAAATCTCCTGAATATAAGCATGAGCAACTTCCTGAACGCATCTCCTCGAGCAAGGGAAACAAAAGCAAAAATGAACTCATGGGACTACATCAAACGAAGAAGTTTCTGTACAGCAAAGGACACCATCAACAGAACAAAAAGGCATCCTACAGTATGGGAGAATATATTTGTAAATAATATATCCGATAAGGGGTTAACATCCAAAATATATAAAGAACTTACACACCTCAACAACCAAAAAACAAATAACTCGATTAAAAAATGGGCAGAGGATGTGAAGAGACAGTTCTCCAAAAAAGAAATTCAGATGGCCAACAGACACATGAAAAGAAGCTCCACATCACTAATCATCAGGGAAATGCAAATTAAAACCACAATGAGATATCACCTCACACCAGTAAGGATGGCCAGCATGGAAAAGTCTCAGAACAACAAATGCTGGCGAGGATGTGGAGAAAGGGGAACCCTCCTACACTCCTGGTGGGAATGTAAGCTAGTGCAACCATTGTGGAAAGCAGTATGGAGGTTCCTCAAAAAACTAAAAATAGAAATGCCATTTGACCCTGGAATCCCACTCCTTGGAATTTACCCAAACAATACAACTTCTCAGATTCAAAAAGACATATGCACCCCTATGTTTATTGCAGCACTTTTTACAATAGCCAAGATATGGAAGCAACCTAAGTGTCCATCAGTAGATGAATGGATAAAGAAGAGGTGGTATATATACACAATGGAATACTATTCAGCCATAAGAAGAAAACAAATCCTGCCATTTGCAGCAACATGGATGGATCTGGAGGATATTATGCTCAGTGAAATAAGCCAGGCAGAGAAAGACAATGCCAAATGATTTCCCTCATTTGTGGAGTATAACAATGAAGCAAAACTGAAGGAACAAAATAGCAGCAGACTCAGAGACTCCAAGAAGGAACTAGTGGTTACCAAAGGGGAGGGGTGTGGGAGGGTGGGTGGGAAGGGAGGGAGAAGGGGATTTTTCGGTATTATGTTTAGTACACATGGTGTGGGGAATCACGGGGAAAACAGTGTAGCATAGAGAAGGCAAACAGTGAATCTGTGGCATCTTACTACACTGATGGACAGTGACTGAATTGGGGTATGAGTGGGGACTTGATAATATGGGTAAATGTAGTAACACTTTGTTTTTTCATGTGAAACCTTCATAAGAGTGTATATCAATAATACCTTAATAAATAAAAATAAATTTAGAAAAGAAAGGGTGGGCCATCACAGCAAGAGAGAAATGAGCTCTTTATCTCATTATCTGAATTAATTAAATGGAAACAGCATCAAATAACATGCAGCCAAAATGATTCTCTAGCATCATCTATAAATCAAAAAATACTTTTTCAGATTCTTCTATACATTCCATACTATGTGAGGTTGTAAGAGATATAATGAGTTAATTTGTTCTCTCAAAGGAGATTCCCATTTGGGTGGAGAAAACAGCTCCAGCAAGTGAATTTGGCTACCAAAAGTCTTGGATTTTCTGAGTCATCATTTAAAGTACTCATCTCCATGATCCCCTTTGTGTATTCATAGTTGCAAAACCACATCTTAAACCACTTGGTTTAGAAATTTTGATTACTCATTCATTCAACATACATTTGTTGGGTGTCTGCTGTGTGGCAAGCACTATACACGGTGGTAGGGATTCAATTATAAACAAGACATAGTCTCTGGCTTCATGAAGCTCACAATCACATGAGAGACACAGACAAGTAAACACAATTACAGTCATTCCATAGGGTATCATGGTGTTACTCATACAGTGCTATAGGAACTAGAGGAGGGGACACTTTAATGCCTCCTGGAGGCTGAAAAAACTTCTGAGAGGAGATGATGGCTAGGGTAATGATTGAAGGACAAGTAGGAATTAACAAGGCAAAAAGATGGAGTGAGGAAAGGGATGGAAGGATATTCCTGGCAAAGGATATGGCATGTGCAAAGCACCCCCCCCAAGGCAAAAAAGCAAAATATGGAGGTTACTTATGATCAGTTAAGTATTAAATTGTGTGTTGCAAACATTAATTATATTACAAAGTCAGAAAGGCAGAAAACTAGATATTTTTGTTTTTGTTTTTCAGGAGAGGGTGAGTAGGAATGATGACTGGGAGAAAATCTAAAATACCAGAAATTGTAAAATATAAGTTTGGCGCTCAAAAAATGGTAAAAGAAGGATTCTGCAAACTATTGATCAGTGTGTTTGATGTTAATCCATATTCCTAAATGCATTGTTAATGGAGTGGTTTAAAAACATATTTTTAAAAAAAGAAAGAAAGAAAACAAAGCAGAGCTCACCAAGTGTTGGCCATGGCAAGCTAGCTTCTTTTTCCCTATTTATGGGATTACTAACTCAAGGAAATGCTATAAATCAGGACATAGTTGAGTGCCAGGCAGTCTCTCCTGATATTTTTTTGCACAAGTGGAGAAATGAGGCTGGATGACAGTAGAATTTGATGGATTCCCAACAGGGTGAATAACCATCCCCAAACATGCAAATAACAGGATATCAAATAAGACAAAAACAGAATAAGGAGCCACAAAGATCTTTCTTAACCAGCCATAAGTGCTCTATAATTAGAATGACCATATAATTTGTCATCCAAACTAAAACATTTTGAAAATGAAAAGGGTCAACCTTTATCAATTATGTCAGCAAAAAATGCATAAACCAGGACCGTACCTAGGCAAACCAGGGTATATAATCTCTGGTCTATAGCTATTTATCCAATGAATGAATGAACAAATGCATAAATGAATCTCATCTAAGAACACCACTTCTCCTTAAGTTCTTTTGAAGTGTGCCATAGTCAGGCAACAGTATCAAGTATCTTTCTAATTCTAATCTCTCCTTCTAACATGCAAGCCTCATTGTTATCCTAGGGGGACTTCAATGATCACTAACCCATTTAACCCCATAGTCTCATGGTTCCTTTCTTAATTCTGGTGACTTTCTCTTTTCTGCTTCAACCATAATCACACCCTGGACTTTATTGACACGTGGAACTGGTGCATTTCTGAAACTGAACTTCAATATCCTACTGTCTGATCACAACTTCTTCTCCTTCTGACTCTTTCACTCCCTTACTCTTAGGACATCAATTTTTTAGTCTTATTAAGATCTTGAAGTTACTGTCGCTAACCAGTATAGAACCCCTGAGCAATAACTTCACCACTTCGCTGTTCTCTCTCTGACATTCCCTTTCCATCTTGTCCCTCCACTGCACCCTAACAACCAAACTGTTACACTTGCCCTTTCTCGACCTATTCTAGATTGAGTGTGACTGGAGAAAAATCGCACAAGTGTTTCGATAACTACCACTAGAAAATCTTGATCTCCAAACTTAGCTTGGCCTTCAAGTAGCCTGATAACCCCATATGACCCTAATCAGATTCCTTTCCCAATACCCTCAGACGCTATTTGAAACTTTCACCTGTCACTTCAAGTACCCTACCCATCATCTCTCCCGACACATTCCATAGATAACCTTACCTCCTATTTCACTAAGAAAGCAGAGGTCATGAGGACAAGAACTCTCCCAACTTTATTTCTATACCAGGAAACTTATCTGCACCTGCAACTGCCCTAACCTAATCCCTCATGCCTCATAGGAAAGGAGGTGTCTCCCTCTAACCAAAGTTTATTCCTCCATCTGTGCTCTTGACCTCACACTTTGTTTCCTTAAGAATCTTGCTCCATTACCTTTTCTCTCTTCTGCAGCTTCAACATCTTCCTGTCTATTGAAATGTTCTCCAGTGGTCTCTTCTGAAGGTCTCCAATGACTATTTGGACACTGACATTTTTTTCAAAATCTGTTTAATGTTTTTGGAATAATTACAGATTTGCAGGAAGTTGTAAATACTGTACAGAATGGCCCCACATACATTTCATCCAGTTTCCCCCAATGATTATATCTTTACTTGATTATAGTATTATATTGAAACAGAAAATTGATACTGGTGCAGTGTATCTGTATAGTTTAATGTCATTTTATCATATCTGTGATTCATACAACCAGCACTGCAATCAAGACATTGAACTACACCATCACCATAAGGATCTTCCTCATTTATAGTCCAATCACCCACCCTTATTCTCATTTTCCCTAACTCCTGGTAGCCATGAAACAGTATTCTATCTCATAATTTTGTGATTTTGAGGATGTTTTATAAATGGAAGCATACAGTATGTGACCTTTTGAGATTGACTTTTTTCACTCAACATAAATTCATTTGAGATTCATCCAAGTTGTTGCACATATTAATATTTCATTCATTTTCATTGCTGAATAGTATTACATGATATGACTACACCAGTTTAGCCATTTACTTGTATAGGACATTTCGGTTGTTTCAAGTTTGGGTCTACTAAAAACAAAGATTTCTTTTATTCTAGAGCCTCTGGGTTTCCATATAAATTTTCTAATAAATCTGTCTAATGTCTACAAACAATCTTGTTGGGGTTATGATAGGGGTTACATTAAACCTATTAACACTTTGGGAAGAATTGTCACTCTACTATGTTGAATCTTCCAATTGAATAACATGATACATATCTCTATTCAAATCTTTCTTTTTTAATTATTTCATCAGCATTTTGTAGTTTTAACATACAAATCTTGTACACACTTTGTTAAATTTACAGTTAAGTGTTTAATTTTCATTTTTTGAGTGATTTTGTAAATGGTATTGTATTTTAAATTTTGGTTTCTTCTTTCTCAGTCTAATATATAGAAACACAATTGATTTTTTAGTTGATCTCATATCCTGCAACTTTCCTGAGCTCACTCATTAGTTCTAGGAGTTTTTTTGTAGTTTCCTTGGGATTTTATATATTTGGGCAGTCATGTCCTTTATGAACAGAAACACTTGTATTTCTTCCATCTGTATGCCTCTTATTTCCTTATTGAACTGGCTAGAATGTCCATTGTTGTGTCAAGTAGCAATGGTAAGAACAGATATTGTTGCCTATCTTAGGAGAACATTCAGTCTTTAACTGTTAAGTATGATGTTAGCTGTACATTTTTGCATATATTTGTCATCAACTTGAAGATGTGTCCCTCTATTCTTAGTTTGCTGAGAGTTTTTATCATGAACTAGTTGTTGAATTTTGTCAAATGCACTTTTGCATCAATTGATATGACCATGTGATTTTTGTTCTTTATCCTCTTAATGTGGTGGATGGCATTGGTTGATTTTCCAATACTAAAGCAGCCTTGCATCACTGAAATAAACACCACTTGTCTTTTTGTTATTTCTAGTTTAATTCTACTGAAATCAGAAAACACTCTGTATGACTCAGTTCTTGTAAATTTGTTGATGTTTGCCCAGGATATGGGCTCTCTTGGTATATATTTTTAGAGCTCTTAAAAAGAATGTGTATGCTGATTTTTTCAGTGAAGGGTTCTGTAAACATCAGTTGATCCTGTTGGTTGATGGTGTTGTTGAGTTCTACATTTTTGATGATATTCTGACAAGTTGTTCTATTAATTGCTAAGACAGGAGTGGTAAAGACCTCAACTATAATTCTTGATTTGTCTATTTATCCTTTCAGTTCTATCAATTTTTGCTTCATTTATTTTGTAGCTTTATTTGTCGATACACATTTAAGATTCTTACATCTTTTGGTTAGTTGACCCTTTTATCATTATGTAATATTCCTCTTTGTCCATGGTGATTTTCTTTGCTCTGACATCTACTTTATCTAAAATTAATTTGGCTACTCCTCCTTTCTTTTGGTTAATATTTGCACAGTATATCTTTTTCTATACTTTTACTTTTATCCTATGTATTTCATTATATTTAAAGTGAGTTTCATTTTGACAGCATTTAGTTAGATCACCTTTTTATTTTTAAATTCACTCTGCCAAGCTCTCTCTCTGAATTGGTGTATTTAGACCATTTGCATTTAATGTAATTTTTGATATGTTAGGGATTAAGCCTATAATTTTATTTTTTAACAAATCTGTTTTTCTGTTGTTCTGTTTTTTTGGTTCTCTGTTCTTTCCCCCTCACCTCCCTATAGGTTACTTGAACATTTTTAGTTTAGTTTTTAATTTATCTCTTTTTATAACATTTGAGTGGTTGATCTTAGTACTCCACTATACATGCATAACTTATCACAATCTAGTAGTGTCACATTTTTCTATTCACAATTAAGTATAGAAACCTTGCCTCCTGTTATGTTCTTTTGCTCTCCTCTAATTATGATTACTTTAAATATTTCCTTCATATCCATTTAGAACAACATCAGTGTTATCATTTTTCAACAATCAATAATTTATAAACTCATGAGAAAGAAAAGCATATTATGTTTACTAGACCTGCCATAACAAAGTACCACATACTGGGTGACTTAAACAACAGAAATTTATTTTCTCACAGTTATAGTAGATAGAAGTCCAAAATCAAGGCATTTTCAGGTTTGGTTTCTTCTGAGGACTCTGCTTGGTTTGCAGATGACCATCAATTCACTGTGTCTTCACATGCTCTTTACTTTGTGTGCATATCTGTGTCCTAACCTCCTCTTCTTATTAGGACACCAGTCATATGGGATCAGTGTCCACCCATATGACCTACCTCATTTTACCTTAATTACCTCTTTAAAGGCTCTATCCCCAAATACAGTCACATTCTGAAGTCCTGAGAGTTAAGACTTCAACATATGAATTTTTGGAGACACAATTCAGTCCATAGCAGAAAGCTTATTTTATTTATCCACATTTTTACACTTTCTGCTGTTCTTTCTTCTATTCTGATGTTCCAAGATCCCTTATTTTATAATGTCCTTTCTGCTTTGAGAACATCCTTTGCCATTTTTTTTAGATAAATAGGTCTGTTAGCTGCATGTTCTTTAGTTTTGTTTCTTTGAGAATGTCTTGATTTCTCCACCATATCTAAAGGAATTTTCACTAGGTATATAGAATCAGATTCTGCAGTTATTTTCTTTCTGCTCTTAAAAAAATCTGCCATTCCTTCTCACCCTCCATGGTTTTTAATGAGAAATTCACTGTAATTCTAATTGTTTTTCTCCTAAAGGAAATGCATCATTTTTCTATGGCTACTTTCAGATTGTTTTTATTTTTCTTTGGTCTCCAGAAATTCAACTATGATGTGTCTTGGCACGGGTTTCTTTTTTAATGTTTTGAGTTCACTTAGCATCTTGAATCTTTTGTCAATTTAGGGGAAACTGCAGCCAATTTTTTTCTCCTAAAACTTCTTCAGCCCCATCCTTTTTATCCTCTCCTTCTGGTGTGCCAATGACATGGAAGTTAGTGAGGCTTCCTTCAATTTATCTTTTCAGTCTCTTATTCACACTGTGTATTTTCTATTGCTCTACCTTGAAGTCCACAGATTATTTCCTCTGCCTTCTCCATTCTAATACTGAACCCATCCATTGAGTTTTTGAATTTGTTATTGTATTGTTCAGTTCTAAAATCTGTTAGGTTATTCTTTATGTCTTCCATTTCTTTGCTGAGAATTACTGTTTCTTTGCTGAAACTTTCTATTTTTCATTTATTTCAAGCATGTTTGTAATTGCTCATTGAGGCACTATATAATAGCTATTTTTAAATTCTTTTATGATAATTCTAACATCTGTGTCATCTTGTTGGTGTCTGTGGATAGTCTTTTGTCATCCAAACAGAGATCATCCTGGTTCTTGGTATGATAAGTCTTTTTTTTTAAATGGAAGCTTGGCTATTTTGGGTGTTTTCATAAGAGACTCTGGATCTTATTTAAATGTTTTGTTTTATAGGTGTCCTTTGATTCCATTCCAGATCAGAAGGGTGGGTGCTGCCTCATAACTGCCATGCTGGAATTAAAGTCCAAGTTCTCCATAGCCCTCCATTAATATTCAGCAGAAGCACTGTTGAAAGTGTCAACTCTCTGCAAGGCTTCCTCTGACATTACTCCAGCAAGTAGAGGATGGAGTCACTCATTACCACCAGGTGGAAATGAAAGTCTAAGCTGTCCATGTGATTTTCACTGATTTCCCACGTTTTTTCATCCTTCCTGTCACTTCCTCCCCTATCATTACTAAAATACAGTCTATTCCCTACTAAAAGTGCAAACTTCAAAATGTACCCTGTCCTTGATATCCCTACTGCCTACCCTTTTAAAACTACTCTCCTCATCTTTTAAAAAGCTGCTCTAATGCTAAAGCTCAAACTGTTGAATATCCTTCCTTGATTTATTTAACACTTACATATCATGCTCAGGAAGGAGTCTAAAAGCTCCACATGTATTAATTCATTTTATTCCGTGGATGGGTAATATTACTATCCCCATTTTATTGATAAAGAGAATGAGGCACAGAGGGATCACACAACTAATAAGATTCTAAGTGAATGTCATTCTAGGTTTATCCCTCCCAAACACAAGTTTAGACTGGGTAATCCTTTTATGCACTCTTACATAACTCTAAATACGCTTCTAAATTAGCATTTATCTATCAGTCTTTCTTTTTTTTGTCTATTCCTTTCACAGTACATGGAGGTCAGGGGTTGTCTTTGTATCCCAGCTGCCAACACAGGACTGGCCACTAAACGTTTTCTCAGTGAATGAATGGGATGATGACTTGAATAAAACAAAATGAAATTTAACAGGAATGAATGTAAGGGACTGCCCTTGAGTTCCAAGAACCAGCTGTACAATGCAGGATGAGCAACTGTCTCTTCACACCCACTTGTGTAAGAACCATATAGATGTGAGATTTGACAGTGATCCTCATTCTATCCAATAATGGGAAACAGCTGTCAAAAAATCTAAAGTGGCAGCAACCCTCATTAGCTCAACCCCTAACAGCTAGAGTCATTGTAGCTCAGCCCTGATATCATCATGAGCTATCCTGACTTAAGCAAAAAGCATAGTGCACTTCAAGTCTAAGATGGCATCAAGTGGAATTTACACCCAAATTTCAAAAATATCTAAATAAAAAATGGCTGAGGGCCATTGTAAGATACCGTCGATTGTAAGACCCATCTGCCTTCAAAGACAAGAAACTCATGCATTTTAAAGTTGATGGAACATGAGTATTTGCAGCCTTAGCGCCACCACTTGATGGGAACTAAAATGGTCCAACTAGCAATCCATTGGCAATGCTAAGACTAAACACAATGCTTTTGTATAACATCTGAGTTGCAGCACTTCCCTAAAATTTATTCCCCTTCTTCCACATTCTCCCACCTCTCTATGTTAGTTCAGGCAGTACAAAAGGGTATTTGTCTGTCTGTCTCCATTTCCTTCTTAAGATTCTATTCCTAGAGTTCCGGGAAGATGGCGGCATGAGTAGGGCAGCAGAAATCTCCTCCCAAAACCACATATATTTATGAAAATACAACTATTCCTAAAAGAGAGATCAGAAGATACAGGACAGCACTCAGCCTCCATCTACACCTGAGAAGACTCGACACCCCATGAAGCGGGTAAGATACGGAGCAGTGACCCAGTGGGACCCGAGCACTGCCCCACCCCAGCGCACTGGCGGGAGGAGAGGATTCAGAGCTGGGAGGGAGTGGAAGTACAGGCCCATGAAATAACCAGCCCTGGTGATCTGCGCAGGGAGCGCTGACACACATCGTGCAGTGTATCAGAGATTGGAGAGACAGAGGGTGCAGGATCTGAGCCTGGGAACGCACTGGGTCCTCGCAGCTGGCTACCCGGGACAAAAGAAAAACACGCACTTTTTTTAGTGGTCTTAAAGAGATAGACGCCCAACGGAGGAGCAGGATCGTCCCAGCACACTCGGCCCGAGCAGGCTGGGAGTCCTGGGGAATTTTGTACCCCTTGGCTGGCGACTGGGAAAAAGTAGCTGCACTAAGACTTCACACAGAGATCAGCAGGCTCCCATTCATTCCTGCCCCAGCCAGAGCTACAAAGGGCCCTGTGGAGCGGCACAAGGCAGGGGCAGAATAGTGGCGCAACAGCCCCACCTAAAGCATCCTCACAGAATTTACTCCCAGGGGAAGTCTTTTTCTTTGTTTGTTTGTTTTTGGTGTTTTTTTTTCTCTTCTCTTTTCTTTTCTTTCCTTTCTTTCTTTCTCTTCTCTTTCTCTTCTTTCTTTTTTTTTAAGTCTTAAAGAGCCCAGCTGACATACGTGGCACCTACCAGCAACCATTTCTAACACCATGAAAAGACAGAAGAATATGGTACAAAGCTTATCCAGACCCAGACACCAGAGAGGGAGTCTGAAGGGATGGAAATGCATAAACTTCCTGAAAAAGAATTCAGAATAAAAGTCATAACCATACTGATGGATCTACAGAGAAATATGTAAGAGCTGAGGGAGGAAGTGAGGGAAGTGAGGAAGGACAATGCAGAAATGAGACAAGCAATTGACGGGCGTAGCAGCAGACTGGACGAGATGCAAGACGCTGTTAATGGAATAGAAATCAGAGAACAGGAATACAGAGCAGCTGAGGCAGAGAGAGATAAAAGGATCTCTAGGAATGAAAGAATATTAAGAGAACTGTGTGACCAATCCAAATGGAACAATATTCCCATTATAGGAGTACCAGAGGAAGAAGAGATAGAAAAAGGGATAGAAAGTGTCTTTGAAGAAATAATTGCTGAAAACTTCCCCTCACTGGGGAAGGAAATAGTCTCGCAGTCCACGGAAGCCCACAGATCTCCCAACACAAGGGACCCAAGGAAGAGAACACCAAGACAAATAATAATTAAGATGGCAAAGATCAAAGATAAAGACAGAGTATTAAAGGCAGCTAGAGAGAGAAAAAAGATCACCTACAAAGGAAAACCCATCAGACTATCATCAGACATCTCAACAGAAACCTCACAGGCCAGAAGAGAATGGCATGATATATTTAATGTAATGAAACAGAAGGGCCTTGAACCAAGAATATTGTATCCAGCACGATTATCATTTAAATATGATTGAGGGATTAAACACTTTCCAGACAAGTGAAAGCTGAGTTTGCCTCCCATAAACCACCTCTACAGGGTACATTAAAGGGACTGCTCTAGAGGGAAGCACTCCGAAGGCTAAAAAGATGTCACCAGAGAAAATAAAATCATAGCAAAGAAAGCAGACCATCCACATACTAACTAAAGGCAAAGAATAAAACACCTAGTATATAAAGAATGGAGGAGGAAGAATAAGAAGGGAGAGAAATAAAGAATTATCAGACGCTGTTTACAATAACTTAACAAGAAAGTTAAGTTAGATTGTTAGATAGTAAAGAAGCAACCCTTGAAACTCAGGTAACCACGAATCTAAAGCCAGCAATGGCAATAAGTACATATCTATCGATAATCACCCTAAATGTAAATGGACTGAATGCACCAATCAAAAGGCACAGAGTAATAGAATGGATAAAAAAGCAAGACCCATCTATAAGCTGCTTAGAAGACACTGACCTCAAACCCAAAGGTATACACAGACTAAAAGTGAAGGGATGGAAAAAGATATTTCATGCAAACAACAGGGAGAAAAAAGCAGGTGTTGCAGTACTTGTATCAGACAAAATAGATTTGAAAACGAAGAAAGTAACAACAGATAAAGAAGGGCATTACATAATGATAAAGGGGTCAGTCCAACAAGAGGATATAACCATTATAAATATATATGCACCCAACACAGGAACGCTGGCATATGTGAAACAAATACTAACAGAAATAAAGGGGGAAACAGAAAGCAATGCATTCATTTTAGGAGACTTCCACACACCACTCACTCCAAAGGACAGATCAACCAGACAGAAAATAAGTAAAGACAGAGAGGCAATGAACAACACACTAGAACACATGGACCTAACAGACATCTACAGAACACTACACCCAAAATCAAGAGGATACACATTCTTCTCAAGTGCACATAGAACATTTTCCAGAATAGACCACATACTAGGCCACAAAAAGAACCTCAGTAAATTCAAAAATATTGAAATTCTAACAACCAACTTCTCGGATCACAAAGGTATAAAACTAGACACTAGACATAAATTTTAGAAAGAAAACAAAAAGGCTCACAAATACACGGAGACTTAACAACATTCTCCTAATGAATCAATGGGTTAACAACCAAATCAAAACAAAAATCAAAGAATATATGGAGACTAATGACAAAAACAACACAAAGCCACAACTTCTGTGGGATGCAGCAAAGGCAGTTCTAAGAGGAAAGTATATTGCAATCCAAGCCTATTTAAAGAAGGAAGAACATTCCAAATTAATAGTCTAAAGACACAATTACAGAAATTGGAAAAAGAACAAATGAGGCCCAAAGTCACCAGAACAAGGGACATAATAAAGATCAGAGAAGAAATAAATAAAATTGAGAAGAATAAAGCAATAGAAAAAATCAATGAAACCAAGAGTTGTTTCTTTGAAAAAATGAACAAAATAGATAAACCCCTAGCCGGACTCATTAAGAGAAAAAGAGAATCTACACACATAAACAGAATCAGAAATGAGAAAGGAAAAATAACGACAGACCCCACATAAATACAAAGACTTATAAGAGAATATTATGAGAATCTATATGCTAACAAGCTGGAAAACATAGAAGAAATGGACAACTTCTTAGAAAAATAAAACCTTCCAAGACTGACCAAGCAACAAACAGAAAAACTAAACAGACCAATCACCAGCAATGAAATGGAATCAGTAATCAAAAAACTACCGAAGAACGAAACCCTTGGACCTGATGGATACACCTCTGAATTCTACCAGACATATAGAGAAGAAATAACACCCATACTCCTTAAAGGTTTCCAAGAAATAGAAGAGGAGGGAATACTTCCAAACTGATTCTATGAAGCCCGCATTACTCTAATACCAACATTGGGCAAAGACCTCACCAAAAAAGAAAATTACAGACCAATATCCCTGATGAACGTAGATGCAAAAATACTCAACAAAATATTAGCAAACCAAATTCAAAAATACATCAAGAGAATCATACACTATGATCAAGTGGGGTTCATCCCAGGGATGCAAGGATGGTACAATATTTGAATATCCATCACCATCATCCACCACATCAACAAAAAGAAGAACAAAAACCACATGATCATCTACATAGATGCTGAAAAAGCATTTGACAAAATTCAGCATCCATTCATGATTAAAAGTGTCAACAAAATGGGTATAGAGGGCAAGTACCTCAACATCATAAAGGCTGTATATGACAAACCCACAGTTAACATCATACTTAACAGTGAGTAGCTGAAAGCTTTTCATCTAAGATCGGGAACAAGACAGGGATGCCCACTCTCTCCACTGTTATTCAACATAGTACTGGAGATCCTAGCCACAGAAATCAAACAAAACAAAGAAATACAAGGCATCCAGATTGGTAAAGAAGAAGTCAAATTGTCACTATTTGCAAATAACATGATATTGTACATAAAAAACCCTAAAGACTCCACTCCAAAACTGTTAGAACTAATATCTGAATTCAGCAAAGTTGCAGGATACAAAATTAACACACAGAAATCTGTTGCTTTCCTATACACTAACGATGAACTAACAGAAAGAGAAATCAGGAAAAAAGTTCCATTCACAATTGCATCAAAAAGAATAAAATACCTAGGAATAAACCTAATGACGGAGGTGAAAGACCTGTACCCTGAAAACTACAAGACACTCCTAGGAGAAATTAAAGAGGACACTAACAAATGGAAATGCATCCCATGCTCTTGGCTAGGAAGAATAAATATTGTCAAAAAGACTATACTACCTAAAGCAATCTACAGATTCAATGCAATCCCTATCAAACTACCAACAGCGTTCCTCAATGAACTCGAACAAATAATTCTAAAATTCATATGGCACCACAAAAGACCCCAAATAGCCAAAGCAATCCTGAGAAGGAATAAAACAGGGGGAATTACACTCCCTGACTTCAAGCTCTACTACAAAGCCACAGTAATCAAGACAATTTGGTATTGGCACAAAAACAGACCCACAGATCAGTGGAATAGAATAGAAAATCCAAACATCAACCCAAACACATACAGTCAATTAATATTTGATAAGGGAGCCTTGGATATACATTGGGGAGATGACGGCCTGTTCAGCAGCTGGTGTTGGAAAAACTGGACAGCTACATGTAAGAGAATGAAACTGGACTACTGTCTAGCCCCATACACAAAGGTAAACTCAAGGTGGATCAAAGACCTGAATGTAAGTCAAGAAACCATAAAACTCTTAGAAAAAAACATAGGCAAAAATCTCTTGGACATAAACATGAGCTACTTCTTCATGAACATATCTCCCCGGGCAAGGGAAACAAAAGCAAAAATGAACAAGTGGGACTATATCAAGCTGAAAAGCTTCTGTACAGCAAAGGACACCATCAGTAGAACAAAAGGACTTCCTACAGTATGGGAGAATATATTCATAAATGATGTATCCGATAAAGGGTTGACATCCAAAATATATAAAGAACTCACACACCTCAACAAACAAAAAGCAAATAATCCAATTAAGAAATGGGCAGAGGACATGAATAGACACTTCTCTAAAGAAGAAATTCAGATGGCCAACAGGCACATGAAAAGATGCTCCACATCACTAATCATCAGAGAAATGCAGATTAAAACCACAATGAGATATCACCTCACACCAGTGAGGGTGGCCAACATCCAAAACACAAACAACAATAAATGTTGGTGAGGATGTGGAGAAAAGGGAACCCTCCTACACTGCTGGTGGGAATGCAAATTAGTTCAACCATTGTGGAAAGCAGTATGGAGGATCCTCAAAAAACTCAGAATTGAAATACCATTTGACCCAGGAATTCCACTCGTAGGAATTTACCCTAAAGTGCAGCAGCCCATTTAGAGAAAGACATATGCACCCCTATGTTTATCACAGCCCTATTTACAGTAGCCAAGAAATGGAAGCAACCTAAGTGTCCATCAGTAGATGAATGGATAAAGCAGAGGTGGTATGTATACAAAATGGAATATTATTCAGCCATAAGAAGAAAACAAATCCTACCATTTGCAACAACATGGATGGAGCTAGAGGGTATTATGCTCAGTGAAATAAGCCAGGCAGAGAAAGACAAGTATCAAATGTTTTCACTCATCTGTGGAGTATAAGAACAAAGAATAAACTGAAGGAACAAAACAGCAGCAGACTCACAGAACCCAAGAATGGACTAACAGTTACCAAAGGGAAAGGGACTGGGGAGGATGGGTGGGAAGGGAGGTATAAGGGGGAAAAAGGGGCATTATGATTAGCACATATAATGTAGGTTGGGCACAGGGAAAGCAGTATAGCTCAGAGAAGACAAGTAGTGACTATAGCATCTTACTATGCTGATGGACAGTGATTGTAATGGGGTATGTGGTGGAGACTTCATAATGGGGAGAATGTTGTAACCACAATGTTCCTCATGTGAAACCTTCATAAGAGTGTGTATCAATGATACCTTAATAAAAAAAAAACTTTAAAAAGTGCCTTAACAGAAGAGTAGGAGATGATAATGACACTTAACATTTGTATAATACAATCTAATTTGCAAAGGTTCTTCATATCAGTTGTCACTGTTAATCCTCACAGAAATACTGTGAGTTACAATTTACCATTTCACAGATTTTAAAAACTGAGTTATGGAATACTGAAGTGACTTGCTGGTTAATGGCACATGCAGGATTTGAGCCTGCATATGTTGCAAGGACCCACCCTTCTTAGAAAGTTTGCCTGCCCAGTCCCACCAGCACAAACAGCTTGCCATGCCCTCCTGATAACTGATTTAAAGCTCCTTCCTTTAGAACTGTTCTACATCTCCATAAAGAGTCTGAGTCACAGCCTGACTTATCCCGTTCACTCAGTAGTGTTCTTTGGGAAAGCCCAGTCTTTCTCCTGAGAGCAGCTGAGTGGCCTATATCAGGTCTGGCTGGATGAATGTGAACAAGTCACTCTGAGCCTCATTTCATCTCATGGGACAATTACAATGAAG
>JAVSCE010016723.1:0-24557 GCA_032199065.1 Smutsia gigantea | reverse complement strand
GGGGAATTACGCTCCCGGACTTCAAGCTCTACTACAAAGCCACAGTAATCAATACAATTTGGTATTGGCACAAAAACAGACCCACAGACCAGTGGAACAGAATAGAAAATCCAAACATTAACCCAGACATATACAGTCAATTAACATTTGATAAAGGAGCCTTGGATATACAATGGGGAGATGACAGCCTCTTCAGCAGCTGGTGTTGGAAAAACTGGACAGCTACATGTAAGAGAATGAAACTGGACTACTGTCTAGCCCCATACACAAACGTAAACTGAAGCTGGATCAAAGACCTGAATGTAAGCCATGAAACCATAAAACTCTAGAAAACATAGGCAAACTCTTGGACATAAACATGAGCGACTTCTTCATGAAATATCCCAAGGGAAGCAAAGAAAATGAACAAGGGGGACTATATGTAGCTTGAAAAAGCTTCTGTACAGCAAAGGACACCATCAGTGGAACAAAAAGAGATCCTATAGTATGGGGGAATATATTAATAAATGATGTATCCGATAAGGGGTTGGCATCCAATATATATAAAGAACTCATGCACCCCAACAAACATAAAGTAAATAATCCAATTAAGAAATGGGCAGAGGACATGAATAGACACTTCAAAGAAGAAATCTAGATGGCCAACAGTAAGCACATGAAAAGATGCTCCACAATGCTAATCACTGTGAGAAATGCAAATTAAAACCATAATGAGATATCACCACACCAATGAGGATGGCTAACATCCAAAATACAAACAACAACAAATGTTGGCAAGGATGTGGAGAAAGGGAACCCTCCTACACTGCTGGTGGGAATGTAAATTTGTTCAACCATTGTGGAAAGCCGTATGGAGGTTCCTTAAAAAACCCAAAATAGAAATACCGTTTGACCCAGGAATTCCACTCCTAGGAATTTACCCTAAGAATGGAGCAGCCCAGTTTGAAAAAGACATATGCTCCCCTATGTTCATCGCAGCACTATTTACAATAGACAAGGAATGGAGGCAACCTAAGTGTCCATCAGTAGATGAATGGATAAAGAAGAGGTGGTACATATACACAATGGAATATTATTCAGCCATAAGAAGAAAACAAATCCCACCATTTGCAACAACATGGATGGAGCTAGAGGGTATTATGCTCAGTGAAATAAGCCAAGCCGAAAAAGACAAGTATCAAATGATTTCACTCATATGTGGAGTATAAGAACAAAGAAAAAAACTGAAGGAACAAAACAGCAGCAGACCACAGAACCCAAGAATGGACTAATAGTTACCAAAGGGAAAGGGACTGGGGAAGATGGGCGGGAAGGGAGGGATAAGAGGGAAAACGGGGCATTATGATTAGCAGATGTAATGTTAGGGGGGCATGGGGAGGGCTGTACAACTCAGAGAAGACAAGCAGTGACTCCATAGCATCTCACTACGCCTGATGGACAAAATGACTGTAATGGGGGTTGGTGGGGGGCACCTGATTTAAGGTAGTCGACCACCATAATATTGCACATTTAATTGTAGATTAATGATACCAAAATAAATTATTTTAAAAAAAATGTCTAGAAGAAAATAAAGAGAACAAGCCTAGGAAAAAAAAAGCACCTATGATATTAAAATGTGCCAATTCAGTCTTTCTGCCCCTCAAAGGATTCCTTAAGATAAACAAGCAGGTATGTTAGAAAAAACAATTAAATAAAATAACTGTAGAATTGCTAAGAAAGATATATGCAGAGTAAATCTATTGGGATGCTGGAATGTTCTCTATTTAATTTTGTTTTTACTCATATTTTTATGGAAGAATGTGGAATAATAATTAAGACATTCCGCAGGAAATAAACATAATTAGTGACTTGGAATATTATTTATGGAGAGGCCACTAGAAAGATGTATTTATGCCTGGGGTTTATTTTTCTTCTGATTAGAGAGTAACCTCATGAAATTAGGGCTATCATATATGGATTATTTACTTTATTTGCTTACTGAAACACTGGTTTTTTTGGGTGCCTGGACGTGAAGGGAATGGCAGGACCCTTTCCTCGTTTTTTTCTAAGTTTTTAGACTTACTCCAGTTTTAAAGATGTTTTCTCCCCCTGTAGGAACTGAGTCTTTGGGCTCTGTGCTTCCATTTTCATCTTTGGAAAAGCAATATGTATACATTGTGAGGTAATTTTAATAATAAATTTATTATTTATAATCCTTAAAATATAATTGTCTTTTCATGAGGGCTAATAGTTATTTTCTCTTGCAACTTGGTCCAGACTCTGGGATCACACAGAATAGCTCAGATTCTCTGTATTTTGGGATTACAAAAAAGTTTGGTAAGACATGTGTAATAAGTAGGATGCACATGATATTAAAACCACAGGATTATAATTGTCCCACTGTGACCACTTTGATTTATTTAGGACATTTATTGAAGGTCAGAGAGATTCCAGGTGTCAGTGGAATCAATATCGATTTGAAATTCAAAAGCAATTTGAATATTGCAATGGTACCATATCCTCTCTGCAGTAAAATTGGCTTTCCTTCTCCCTATCCTGTCCTCACTTTTTATCCTAAAAACAATATTTAACACCTAAGACTGTTAAGAGAAAAGAAACAAAATTCCTAATACTACTATCATTTCTATTTGTTTCCTTCTAATCTTTGCCCAGGCACATTTATGTCTTTAAACATAGTAGCAATCATAATATTTATGTACACAATATTGTATTCTGCTTTTTTATTGCCAACTGTCTTTTGAAAAGAGATTTGGAAATTTTATAAGGAGATTGCAAAATAGGACCAAAACATGTCACCGATCAGGAAAAAAAAAAAAAGAGGGAACATGTGTTGATTGCATGAGTTTCAAGCTTTTCAAAAGTGATGTAACATTCACCTTAGATTTTCTTAACCAAAGATTTGAACCCAACCATCTTCGGTTGGCAAAGGGTACGGAATGTAATTAAACTGAAATTTGTGAATGAAAGTGGAGCAGCATTTGCTTTCTGCCAGATTGCTAATTAAATGCCACAGAAGAATTGTGTATTTAATTTTAGTCATGTAAAGAGCGTGTAATCGTTGGTAGGCAAGAGTTTTGGCCAGAAAAAAAAAGTGACTGTATTTTTAGATCATTTCGCTACCCCTGTTAATTTATTATCTTCTGATATAGCTGAAGTGTAGAAATGGAAAAGTTCCTTCATTTGACCCAGAGTTAGGGTTTTGTCAGGTGAAAGAAAGGTCAAGGTACTTGAGGGCATTGGCAAAAGAAGTTTGAAATGATGTACCAAAGAGGGAAGGAGATGGAGGGGACTGGGCAAGGCTGACAGATGAACACAAAGTAGGAAAGGTCAAGGGGCCAGAGGTCTTTTTCACAAGGACAGACATAATGGTAAAAATAGAACAAGAGAACTGGAAGAGCAGGGGCTTGTGTTCAGCAGGTTTATTAAAACTGATATAAAATCTGAAATGCAGGGGAGTTGGCCTATTTAAAAAGGTTTTTTTTTGTGGGTGGGGCGGTTGTTTTGGTTTTTATGTTGTAAAACACAAGGACCAGAACAGAGAACAAGGCATGGGAATTGAAACCCATTCATTAACTCATTCATACATAAATTCAACAAATGCCTTGCTAAGCTGCTCTATTTTAGGGGCTGGGAATGCCGTAGCAAATAACGCAGCCATGTTTCTGATGGTTTGGAATCTGTATTCCAGTGGAGGAGTTGGACACTTAACAAATAAATAAAATATCAAATTGTAATAAGAGAAATAAATGACATGTAAGGGCATAGAGGCATGAGGGCTAAGGAGCTATTTTAAGCATGGAGGTCAGAGAATTGCAGGGGGAGATGGGACAGGAACATGAAGGACACGAGGGAGGAAACTAGGCAGATATCTGGGGGAAGGACATTCTAGGCATAAGGACAGCAAGTGAGAAGGCAGGCCTGTCCCTGACATTAGTGAAGCACGGGGGAAGAGTACAAATGGGGGCCCATGAACTCTATGGCTAGATGTTAGAAGTTATAAAACATATTCTGTCATCCAAACTTGATCAAAATATCTCAATATTGGCCTGGAAAGTCAGGTTTAGATTTAGAGTTCGTGGGCTCCTCAGGGTTTTGCTGCAGAACCTGGTGTACAGGGGACCAGCCTCTGGCTTCTGGTCCCAGCTGGAGGTCAATCCCCTTTCCCTTCCCACCTCTGGACCCTCCCATCACCACAAGGGGGCTTGCACAGCACAAGCGGACACCGCTGCCTGCATGTTGGAGCTCTGTGCCCACAGTCCTGAATAGCTACCCTGTGATGGCTCCTGGGAGCAGGGATTTGTGCCCTCATGACACAGGCTGCTCTTGGGAAGATGAATCAGGCAACGGGACCATGCTGGCCCTGGAAACCAGCTCTTGGCCATTTGGGCAGCATATTCTGGTGTCTTGGGTGCCTAGAATGTGGTCCAGATGGACATAGGCTCTGGGTGGACACAGCCCCTTAACCCCACTGACTCGACTCTGTGGGGAGGAGTGTGGCTGGGGGATGGTCAGAGAAAGACCCTTGAAATCATGGGGTCCAGGGCAGTGGCCCCTTTTGTAAGAACTGAAGGGTGGCACATTTGCTGTCATGCTTGAGGAGGAACAAGGAGGCTATTCCCAATATCTGCAGGATTTGAACTGTGATGATGGAGGAGATAGGAAACTTCTGTTCTGTGGATGGTTTATAAAAAGTAAAGAAAGGAAGAAAAGGAAACATGTATGGAGCATCTGCTCCAAGCCTGGCTGGGTGAAATCCACTTTTATTTGGGTGATCGAATTTAATCTTCCACATAACCCCTGGCAGTGGGCTTCATACTCTGTGTACAGTTAAGAAAATAAACCCAGGGAGCCACACAGCCAGTGAGCCATGGAGTAGGGACTCAAACCCAGGGCTCTGACTAATTCTGAAGCCCATATTCTTTCCACCATACCAAATTGCCTTTGAAAGATACCCTCAAAGAAAGACTTCATTTGTAGCAAGAGTGAAGAGAAGTCTTATACTGCCCAGAAAGGAAAATGACTGCAGGGGTCCTTAATCCAGGGCTGGTTCCTGTACTGAGGTGCCTAGAGCTCCTGGGAGTCTATGAGGATAGTATGTGAGTTTATGCTTTTTAGGTGTTTTTTTAAATCGAGGTAAAACTTACATATATGTGAAATGTACAGATCTTATATGTATAATTTGAACAGTTTTGTTTTGCAAATGCAAATACCCGTGTAACCACCACCACAATCAAGATAGTTCTCCAGACCTGTCCCTTGTCTCAGAAACTCCCCCGGGGCCTCTTTCCAGGCAACCTCCTCCCACAACAGGCAACCACCAATCCAATTTCTCTCACTGTGGATTCATTTTGCCTGGTTTAGTACTTTATGTAAATAGAATCATGCAGTATATACTCCTTTTATCTGGCTTCTTTTGCTCAGCATGTTCGTTGAGATTCATCCGTATTATGGGTTAAAAGGAGTTCTGGCCCTTTTATTGTTAAGCATTCCATTGTATGACTATACCACCATTTGTTTACCTGTTCTGGGCATTTGGGTTGCTTCCTCTTTTTGGCAATTATGAATAAAGCTGTTCTAAACAGTCTTACACATGTCATTTTGTGAATGTATGTATTCACTTATCCTCAGCCTGTACCTAGGAAGGGAATTGCTGGGTTGTATGGTAGGCGTAGATGTCACTTTTTAAGAAAAATGCCACACTTTCCAAGGTGATTATATCATTGTACATTCCCACCAGTAATGTATTAAAGTTTTAGTTGATAAGCTTATTTTTAATTTAACATATTTCATTTTCAAATATTTCAAACATAAAAAAGAAAGAATATTAATAACTGACAGCCTTGTACCTACCTCTCAGATTGAAAACTTTAACAATTTCTTGTATTTGCTTTAGATCTTAATAAATGAAATATTACAGATGTACTTAAAGACTCTCTCCCCATCTCCTTCCTCTTCCTCCTCCCTGGAAATTAGCATCATCCTGAAGTTGGTGTGTATCTTCCCACGTCTCTCTATTTTTAAATATATGACACAGTATATGAACCATTTTCAACACTGCACTGAATCTAACAAAGATGGCATATTTCCCTGTGATGAGTCTGGGCATGGTATTTGAAATAGAAGCCATCTTAATAAATAAGTCAATTTAATCCTCAAAAGTTTTTTATTTTCTGTTTATTGTTGTTTATTGATTCTAATATATATAAATTAGGTTTACACTTGCAATGAATAGAAAATGGAGAATATTAATTTTATTTTAAAAAGCCGTTTACCTAGCTTGGAATTCTTGAGGGGAAAGTAATGAGGAAGTTCTTGACAGTTGTATGGGTAGCAACTGTAGCACTAATACAACCCTCCCGTATTACAGATAAGGAAACTGAGTCACATACTGGTTGCGATTTGCTAGGTTTTACAAGTAAAGAATACAAGGCTGGTACCAGAACCAGGACTTCTGCTGTCCATTCTAGAATTCTCTTCACTACACTATGCAGCTCCAGGCCACTGAAGGCTATCAAAGATGGAGAAGGAAGAAAGGAGAGAAGAAAATGTGATGTGGAGGAGGGAGGAAGGAAAAACTTCATAACTTCATAAAAACAAGACGGCAGAAATGTGGTATTTTAAGGGAGAGGTTTGCCCTTCATATGAATGATTCTTGGATTTTGGTGTATATTTTTGGTAGCAGTATGTGGTGAGTCACTAACAAAGAGCTTAAGACAGATGAGTTAACATAAATGGACCAAAATAAGCTGTGGTCTCTAGGCTGAGCAGCTGTTGGACAAACCTGCCAATATTTTATTTCCCAGAGATACTTGCAGCAGACTAAAGTGAGCAGGCAGTGAGTGCCACATTAGAAAATTACATACCGTTCAGTTTCCTGTGCCTGCGATGTGGCCCTCCAAGGCAAAGGGCAAAACTCCCAGCTATTCACTGAAGCTCCACTTTGTGGAAGAGGGCAGGCAGGGCAGTGGGGTGTGCTAGTGGAGGGATAATGCAGAGGTGTAGGAATCAGGATGTCCTGGGTTTTCAGCCCTGATAGTGCCACTAGCTGTGTAACTGGGGGGGAATCCCTTTAGCTTCCCCAAGGCTCTGGTTTTCAGCTTCCGAGTCAGGGGCATGGATGGCATGACCTCCTAAATTCCTTCCAGTTTAGAAAGACACACTTCACATTTATTGAGCCCTTCCTTTATGCCAGGTACTTGGCAAAGTGCTTTACATATGGATTTTCCCTCTCCGTTAAACCTTTGTGGTTGTTCCAATGGTAGTCCCAATTTGCAGGCAAAGAAACAGGCCTAAAGAGGGTAAGAGGCCTGCCTGGAGTCATACAGCCAGCAGTGGCAGAGCTTGGACTCAAATCTGAGACTATCTCAGAGACTTGGCTTCTTAATCACCATTCTGTGCTGTCCCTTCTCCCTAAACAGGAAATTAGGAAGGAGTTGCCTTCACATCCTTTCTTCTCCAAGGCTTTATATCTGTTTCAAATCACTATGCTGCAATTGTACTGTAGTGGATTTTCAGGTCCTGACTGAAAACCCTCACTGTACCCACATACTACACTGAGGGGGCGTGGTATTAAAGACAATAATTCAAATTCAGGACACACACCTCACACAGGCTAGAAATAGTGCTGAGTGGGGGCACAGCAGGCTATTTGATTCACAGGATCATTGTTGTCTTGAATATTTTGTATGTTCTCTTCAGTGGACACTCTGTACTTCATGTGCCTGCTGATGTCACTGGCAGAGATGTGTCATGAGGAGACACCCTGTTTGAAAAGCCGATTCAGTAACCTCCTGTATCCTGATTTGATAGGGTACAGCCATGGGAACAGTGGTAACTGCGGTGGCTCCTTTGTTCCCTTTCATTAACGACAATTCAAGCACCGTTTTGTACTGCCTTTTTTTCAATGAAGACATCACACATAGGAAGAGAATACCTCTCTCCAACGCAAAATAAAATAAACTCTAAAACTGTGGGCAATTGTAGTTAACTTCTGTTCAAGAGAGACCTTTAATTGGTGACTGATAATTCTGTTTTTAAAAGCCTGTCAGGATATTTATGACTGAAACCACACTTTCCATAGTTCTTCTTTTGTTGTCTACCTATACAGAAATGGAGAACAGAAGCAGTATCTAACAATTCAGAACAAAAATGGACTGTTGCCTGTATTTGTTTGGATGTTTTAAGACACAGAAAGTTCGAGCTGAAAAGGGAAGGGAATATTCGTTCAACCTTCTAAGCCAAAGGCAAGTAGTAAAATATGGTAGATTGTGTTAATGACCTTGGTTCTTTACCTCTTCCTACATCCACACCCTTTACCATGTGACCTTGGAATTGCTTTCACTAGAGTCTATTTTCCCTCTCCTTAAACTTGGGTTGGCCTTGTAACTTTTGGCCAATAGAATGTGATGGAAGTGATGGTGGGTCAGTTCCAAGTCTAGGCCTCAGGAGAACTTTTCATTTTGTTTTTATTTGCTTGCTATGTTTCCCATGAGAACATGCCTTGGTTATCCTGCTGGAAAATGGGATGTGAGGAACAGAGCTGAGCTGCCCCAGTCACTGCAACTGAGGTTAGCCTGGATCACCTGAGTGACAGCTGACTGCAAGACCTGCGAGTGAGTCTGACTGAGATCAGAAGTACTGCCCCGTCTAAATTGCCAACCCACAGATTTGTTGACTAAATCAATGCTTATTGTTTAAAGACATTAAGTCTTGGGGTATTTTGTTATACAGCATTATGCAGCAACTGATAACTGATATAGATGTTGCGACTTCAGTTGTCAGGAAACCATCCAGGAAGTACCAAAGGATCGGGAGGATTACAGGGAGTAGCAAGAATCAAACAGAGATTTAGCACGAATTTGAAGTCTTTCCAAATCAGCATAGCTATGGATCCCCCTTCAATAGTTATTCTGCCACATGTACTGAGCCTGTTATGGGTAAAGACACTATGCTAGGTAGAATGCCTAGTAAATGGGAGCCCAAGAAAAGCAAAAGTAAATGATAGCCATGATCCAGAGAGGCTGGCCATGGGAATGAAGGTGGTCAAATGGCTGATGATATTTAAACTGGTGGAAGAGGGTAATTCAAGGAGGGTGGGGTCAAGGGATCAAACACAGGATAAAGTTAAAACAGGATGAAGTTAAAAGCCTAAATAAAGAGGATGATATTAACCTCAATTATGGAAGGAAGTACTTGTATTAGATGTGTGTATGTGCGATGATTTAAATAGAAAATAGGTAAAATTAACATAAGAAAGCATAGCAATGCTGTCAGTACATCCCTGCCCTGAGACTATCCACTTTAACGGCCTCTGGACAATTTCCAGCTGCCAATATCTGCATCTCTGTACCTGAAGGCTTTTTCCAGAGTTGTGAAGGTCACTTAACAGGACTGACATGCTGGGAAATTAACATCTACCCCAATCCCCCAATATGCCTGTAGCAATCCTCAGCCAATGACTATGGCAGTTAGTATATAAATACATGAAATCTTGCCATTCGTGACAACATGCATGGACCTAGAGGGTATTATGCTAAGTGAAAAAAGTCAGACAGAGAAAGACAAATATTGAACAATTTCAGTGAGATGTGGAATGTAAAGAAGTAAAGCAAATGAACAAACAAAATGGAAATAGACTTGTAAATACAGAGAACAAAGTGGTGTCTGCCATAGGGGATAAGGAGGTACAAGCTTCCAATTATTAAACGAGTAAGTCATGGGATGAAAGTACAGCATACGAAATATAGTCAATAATACTGTAATAACTTTGCTGATAGATGGTAACTATACTTATTGTGGTGGGCATCAAAAATGTGTATAATTGTCAAATCATAATGTTGTACATCTGAAACCAATATACATAAATTTTTCCAACTTATACTTCAATAAAAATAAATAAATACTCCAGCTCTCTGGGCTCTTGGGTGGGAAATTTTGAAGTATGTATTTTATACCTTTTCTATCATTTGCCCATGGAATTAAGCTCCAGTCACCTGTGGTGGCAGCTGGCTTAACAACACACCCTTCATCTGCAGCCTTCTCTCCCCTTCCCTGTCTCACTTCCTCTGCACTCACGGAAGGCCACTAGCCTCCTTTCTGCTCCTCTTCCTGCTGGAGGGCCTTTGTAAAGTTGCTGATCTCTCTGCCTGAACTGTTCTTCCCCTGACTTCTTCTTGCCATTCATGTCTCAGGCTAAATTTTACCCTTTCAGAGAAGCCTTGCCTGGCCACCAAATCTAATGTAGCTTCATCATCTGATCTTAATTCTTGATGTCATTTTTTTACTATCAGATGTTTTCCTTATTTATTTGTCTGTTTTCATATGCTTTTGGTGAGCATGTAAGTTGGCATAACCCTTTTGGGAAGGTTGTTGGGCAGTATGTACTAAAGCCTCCTATGACCCAGCAATTCCATTCCTAGGTATATACCTGAGTGGTATGGATACTTATGTCCATCAAAAGCCATATGCAGGAATGTTTGTTACAGCTTTATTCATAACAGTCAAAAACTGGGGGCAAACCAAATGTGTATAAATAGGAGAATGAATAAATAAATGGTGGACTAGTCAATGGAATATCCTGCAATGGGATAATACACAGCAACAGAAAGAATGAACTGCTGTTACACACACTGCATGGGTGACTTTCACAGATATTATGATGAATAAAAGAAGTCAGGCACACAAGAGAATACATTACATAATTCCATTTCTAGGACATTCATGAGCAGGCAAAACTAATCTATGGTAGTAGGAGCAGAATACCGGTTACCTCTGGGTGGAAGGATATTGACTGGGAGGGTGCCTGAGGTGCTGGAAATATTCTATATCTTGATGTGGGTGGTGGTTACATGGATATATATATAAAAGGTCACTGAGGTATATACTTAAGATTTGTACACTCTGTGTATGTCATACATGAATAAAAATAGAAGTGTAGTTTCCATGAGAGCAAGGACAGTTTCTGCCTGATACTTAATATGCCATTGGTAAGTACTTCTTGACTGAGCAAGTGAACAAATGTGGATTTGCATCAAAAAAAAAATTTTTAAGCAAGAATGAAGTATACTTTTCTTGACTATCTATCCATGTACTGTCTGTAGTAGAGGAATCAAAGTGAATTGGACTAATGAGAAATGCACAACCGATTGTATAAAATGGAAGCATGTAATACAAATGCTGTAAAAACAGATGCCAAACAAAGCGTCAGCAGAGCTAAAAAGAGAGAGTCATTTCAATGGCAGATTTAGGGAAGTGAGATTTGCTCTGGCCCTGGAACTCTTCCTGCAGGTAGGGCTGGGTGGCAAAGGAGACAAAGAAGGGGGTGGGGGTGATTGGCAGGGAACAAAGACTCAGAGACAGGAAGCCCAGGGCACTTTGGGAAACGGAGAAACCTGAAGTGGCTCAAGTCAGGGGCGGAGAGTCACGGGGCAGTGAAAGATGAGTGTCTCTCCATGCAGGTTGGGGCCTGCCCAGAAAGTGCCTGGACTGCTTTTCAAGGAGTCTGGCCTTTACTCCACCCGTAAGGATGAAGTTTCAAAGGTTTTAAAGCAGAAGGGTGATTTTGAAAGGATAATTGTTATCCTCCCCAAATTAATTAAAAAATAAGTTCAGGTGTAGAAAAATCTGGACAGCCATTTCAACACAAGGGACACGAATCTGATATAATCACTGCTATCACTTTTATATATCAACTCTGAGATACTTTCAAAAAACATTTGAGAGAGAATTCATACACCATAAAATTCACCATTTTAAAGTATACAATTCAGTGGTTTTACTATATTCACAAGGCCGTGCAAGCATCATCACTGTCTAATTGTTCCCAACAGAAACCCCCATACCCATCAGCAGTCACTCCCCATTCCCCTTTCTCCCCAACCCCTGGCAACCACTAATCTACTTTCTGTCTCTATGGATTTTCCCAGAGATACTTTTCTGTGTATATGGGATTTTTTTTGCATCCCCCACTCCCCCAAACACACATGGATTTGTACATACTGTGAAGTAAGCTGTGTTGACTCTTATACATCATGGCTCTTGACTCTTGAACATATGACTGGTTCGTGAAAAATTAGTCTGGCTGGCAGGGTAGGGGTGGATTGGAAAAAAGGGGCTGGGGGCATTGAGGCTGCTTAGCAATGCCCACGGTAGGGGAGGCAAGAAGTCATGTGGGCATGAACTAGGATGCCAGCAGTCGAGGGGATGCTGTGCTGTGCTTCCGAGACCCCCACTTCAGGACTGAGGCGCTCATTAGCCCAGCTGCAGGAAATGCTGGTGGCTGATGGATCTCGGCTGAGGCTCCTTCTGGGCCTTGCCCTCACTGAAGAGAGCTCCTAGCCCCAAATCCTCTTTCTCTGTGGCAGCTTATATTCTATGATTGGTCAATGCAGGGCAGGGGGAGGTGTTATAAAGGCCCAGACCCCTTCCCCAGTTTGGAAATTCTCTAAAAGGCCACCCCAGCTCTAGAGCTCTCTAAAAGTTAAGGCTTTTACTGTGACTGTATTGCAGCCCAGCTCCTTGCTCTGCCCAATTCTGTGCTCCTCACTCCTTCACAGGTGTTCCTAAAGAATTTCCGGCACTCCAATGTCTACCTCAGAGTCTCTTTTCCAGGGGACCCAACCTGTGGCAAATCATGAGGATGGAAATGGAGCTGGCATATGTAGATATACTTGTGTAGCAATTGAGTGGATGCACTTGGTGACTAAGGTTGTGGGGTGGGAAGGGTGGAAGAGTTAAACAGAAAAACAAACATATATATAAAATTTATACACACGCACAGTTTATATATATGTAAGTACAGAAAATATCCTCAGGTAATTACTCCGTGTCTACTTTTTACTAGAAACAGTTCTAGAAGCTGAAGGTGCAAGATGAACTAGATCTGGTTCTTTTGTTCAATGAATCCAGTGTTTTGGGGCAGATGGAGAGTAGACAACTAATTCTAATATGATTTATTGCACACCATGGTAAATGATAGGGAAAAGTGATAGGAAATGTTAAGGGAGTGAAGGTGTTGCCAGGGTTTTAAGCTGAGGTGTCTTGAAAGATCATGTGACATGGAGAATGCATATGAAACAGATTGCAATTAGAAAAGAAATATCAAGGTTAATTTTGTCCTCCAAAGAGTTGGAAATATGGGTTTGGAACTCTTGAGAGAGTCACAAATAGAAATCAATATTTAGGTGGCATCTATATGGAAATGAAAGTTAATGCCTTGGGAGTAGATGAGATTGTTAAGGGAGATCATGTAAGATAGAAACTTGAGAAAGATCTACAGCAGCGCTAATGTCTGAACTCAGGCTGCCACTCACCATGCCAACATCCCTGGCAGACATAGCTAATTAAGCATATGGCCTCAGAATTCTCAACACATGGCTCAGGCAGCCATTACCAATAAATCTACTTACCACTTCTGGTTTCTTCCAAAGTCTAGGTGTGGTGACTGGGAACAATTGTGGGCTTCCAAGGAAGAGTTAGCTGCTCTGGATATTAGGTGCAGAGAGAAAACCCAGGAAGGCAGGGGAAGTACTAGGAGACTGGGGAGATCCCAGAAGGAAGAGTGTTTCAAGAAGGAAATAATAACATTTGTCAAAGGACTAAGTTGAGGACTTGAGGAGACAATGAGATTTGAAGTGGGAGGTCAGTGGTGGCCTTATGGGAGGTGTCATTAGTGGTTGGCAAGAGAAGAGAGATTAAGGAAGGTTGAGCAGAGAATGAGAAGTATTTCCAAAAACCTGTATAAATAGACTGCCTTGGGCCCATCTGAGATGCTTGTTGAAAATGCATTTCTAGGACTCACCCAGAGGCATGGCCTCAGGTTGTACTCTGACCTCCCCCGAGGACTTCCATCAGGTTTATCTGTGCGGCAGAGAGAGGCTAGAAGCTGTACGGGGGCTCACTGTAGCAGAGGCTGTTGATGTCTCTTGCCCATACATTCAGGAACCATTGTTCAGTACACACTGCTGGCATCATACACAAGCACATGTGACTCTGCCTGAGGACTTTCTCTGGCCACTGGCACATGCTTGCCTGTTTGCCAGAAATGCCTAATTTAATTTCCCAGGGAGCAGCCCTCAACCAATGAAGGACAGAAGAGGGTGGATAAATATCTTAGCTTCCTTATCTCTCAGGTGGAACAACTTGGGGTGTCATTTATACAGTCTCCCTATAGCACCCAGTAGGATTGAGCCTGAGGTACCCAGAGTATGTTCAACATAGTCTATATTGGCTTTCTTCCCTCTGTCTCACTTCCTTACTCTCTTATTGTGGTTCTGAGATCACCTTTCACCTAAACTATTAGTATCCACATCCTTGTCTCAGAGTCAGCTCTTGGGGGTTCCCAAACTCACCATCTCATTTTCTCTTCTTGGGTGTTAAGAAAAACAACACGTTCCAGTGGCTCTTGCAGTCCCATTGAGTTCATGTGACCAAGCTCTGACACACAGGCAGAAGTGATATACATCACCACCAGGCCTGTCCACAAAACTCCTGGTGTGATCATCCCTTTCAATCTTTCCTTTCCATGGGGACTTTAGGGGCCATGTGTTTAAGGTGGTAGTGAGACAGAGACCATGGGCTTAGTCAGAGTAGGGTGAGGGCCTCCGGATAAAGCAAGGCAGGATATTTGCAGTCAGAGCAATGTAGGTACATGCGAGAAAAGCCCCCACTAAAACTCTATGTTAAATCTTCAGCTCTAGAGTCATTCTTCAGTGAGGTCAGTTGGTGTTCCCCAGATAAAGAAGAGCAGCACATGTTTATTTTATGCTAATTATTTATAATCATGTATAAGATTCACTTTAACATGCTAAAAGGCCCAGGCCTATGTGCTGTCTTTCCTCCAGATCTAATGAGGTGATTTTGCAAACCAGACAAACTAATTTAGCATGCAAGCCCAGCCGTAACGCAGTAAAAGGCAAGAAGGATTCCACCTTAAAGATAAGACTGCACTTAACTTACTCTTTAGCAAACAATGCCTCAGCCCACCTTGGGGTCAGGCTGAGCAGGTGGCCTTGTTTCATATGCCCCCAGACCAAGATGCTGGTATCTCAGGGAGAAATCATCAGAGCAAGAAGTTGCTTGTGTTAAGTTAATTCTACACATTCAAGGATCACTTAACAAATCCACACCCCTAAGCCTTTTTTCATGCTTTCAAAAATCTTCAACTGCCTACAAAACCCCTAGACAAAGCACCACCCTCAACTCTCTTGTCCCCTCCTGGCGAGACCTGGGACCTCTGTCCTTTCACTTTATCTCTAAATAAAAGCCTGTACCTTGCTCTCCTACCTTGAGTGTTTGTGAAGCTCATTCTTCGGCTTCATAAACAAGAGCCCCGGCATCAGTAGCATCATAAGCTAGAAGTTGCCTTGATTCCTGAGTCACTGATTGGAGGGGCCCTACTAAGGAGTGCTGTCCTACTTGTACCAGATTGTAACATGAATGAATGAGAAATAGAACTTTACTGTGTTAAATCACTGAGATTCTTTTTGTTACAGCAGCTACCATTAATTACCCTGACTAATATACCTGTCCTCTCAGTATTCTCTCACTTGGTTCTCCAAAATTACTGTTCTCCATCCTCCTTTAAAAATTTCCATTCTCTTAGTTTGGCTCACTACACAGCTGAAAACACCCGTGGGTTACAGGCAAGACATATGATTAACTGATTCAAATGCACTCAGTTGTGAACAGTTACTACCAAATTGGCTCCTGAAATATAGTTCTGTTTTCAAGTGGGTTCCTGATTGGTAGGCTCTATGAGGGAGATATTCCTAAGTACTGGAGTCTTCTTGGTGTCTTGGAATAAACATTGGCATGGCCCACACTCCCAGCTTTATCTGTGTTCTCCAGAATAAAGACGGGTCAGTCACTCCTAAGAGATTGCTGACCTTTGGCCTCTGGAAGAAAGTCTAAAGTCTCTAACCTGGTATTTCCAGCTGTCTCTGGTTGGCCTAAAAATCTCCTGAACAGATTCACTCCTTTTGTTCTTTGCATGGTTCCTCACTGCCTCTCAGACTCCAAGTAGAAAAGCCATTGTGCCTACTTTCCGACATTCTTCCCTTGATCTTTGCACCCCCCACCCCGCATGAAACCTCTTGAATCACACTACTCATGACAGGGTGTGCTTTCCCACCTGCACCCCATGGCTCCGCTGTACCCTCCACTTGGCGCATCCTTTCCTGTCTTCCACTCCTTTCCAGCCCCAACTGGGTCAAATCTGAGGCCTGACTCAAATTCCGTCTTCTCTCTAAAGCTCTGAAATCCCATTTTGCTTTCTTGCTGCTATTCATTTGGCCTTCAGCATTTGCTGCTATTATTATTTCTATCTTTTTATATGTTTATGTCTTCTCTTCTGAACTAGAAATGAATTATTTAAAGAAAAAAATTATGCCTCATTCTATTTCTCATCCCTATAGCTTTTAACATAGCACCAGGGACAAGGTTGCTAAACAGAGATAGATAGGTCAATAGATAGCTCGAGATCTAGCAAAATGAACTTTGTAAATATCACCAGTGCAATGTTCACACGTGATTTTGAAAAAACTATTATTCAGAAATAATTTCAAACTTACAGAAAAGTTGCAGAAACAAAAATAGTATAAATAACATCTGTAAATGCTTTACCTAGATTCACTTACTCACTTACTGTAAATATTGTACCTCATTTCCTTTATATTACCCTATTTATATATGTATTTATCTATGTATCCATCTGTGATTTTTCTCTCCATACACACACACACACACACACACACACACACACACAAACAAACACAATGCTTTTCTGAACAATTTGAGGGCAAGTTAACATACATCGTGAGCCTTTACCCTTAAACACTTTAGTGTGTATTTCCTACAAAAGGGGTAGTCTCTTAGCTAATTACATAGAGTGATCAACTTCCATCAGTTTAATACTGACACAACACATCTCCCCCCAAAACTCGTTCTCATTCCAATTTTGTCAGTATAACATCCTTTATGGCATTTCTCCTCCCAGCACAGGATCCAGTACAGGGTCAGATACTGCATTGAGTTGTTATGTCTCTAGCTTCCTCTAATCTGGAACATCTCCGTAGTCTTCGTCTTTTATGACGTGTGTCATCTTTCAAGTTATTAACCCTCCTTCCCTTTCTTAAAGAATGTCAGAATTAAGAAGAAAATCTCAGCTTCGCAGCTATTTTGTATACATATGTGCGGGTGGATGGGCAGTTTCTGAGTAGTATAATCACTCCCAGTGCAAGACTTTAAACTTGAACCTCCTTTTGTTCTCATTCTGAGCTTTTAAGCAAGGGAAGTATTTTTAATGTTGCTATACAGGAACTTTTGACTAATTTTTAAAAAATAATACCTTTCCCCCGTATTTGAGTGAATTTGGAGTGGAAGAGGAAATTGCAAATCTCTTTCTCCCCCAGCTTTTTGCTGGGCCGCAGGCTACATGGGAGGAAAAGTCAATAGAGGAAGTGAGAGAGTAAACCGAGAAGTTGAAATCAAAGTGGTGGGCCGCTGAGTCTGGGCTGTGGTGTATCTCTTCTCTGAAGTCAAAGCATTTTTACCGACAGCATTCAACTGCAGCTAAATAAAATCCGTAAGCTGTATAAAGGGAAGGCATTAGTAATTTCCGTTGTCTATGAGTGGAAACAGAGACACTGACAGGCGCAATGGCTTTTCTACTTGGAGTCTGAGAGGCAGTGAGGAATCATGGGAAGAGCTGATAAAGGAGTGAATCTGTTCAGGAGATTTGAATCTACTTATTACTATTGCTGCCAAGTAGTTAGGCAGCTCAGTAGGTCACATTCTCTCCCAGCCTTGATATCATTATGTGTAAAAATGAGGGTTTGGAGTGGCTGAGACTCACTCTACATTTCCTTCAGTGATTCTAAAATGCAGGGATGAAGAATTCAGTGCCCATCCATGGAGTGCCCGCCATACGTTGGGCAGTGGGCAAGAGTGATTAGGGTCTAGTCTCTGTTCTCAAGGCTCTCCCAGCATGGTGGTGATGGTGGAGGGAAGGCATGTAAGCAAAGAATTGTGAGAAGGAGCACCAGAAGGGCAAGTCCAAGGTACAAAGGAGACAGTAAGCAGCTTTCCCTGGGGAAGAGGGTGCTTCACAGAGCAGGGGCAGTGATTGTTGGACTGGCTCCTGAAGGTAGGGACAGGGCATTCCAGGCAGAAGGTACATGGCTGTTTGTGAACTGGACGTCCTTCGACTTTGCTGAAACACAACGTGCCTGAGGTGAATTGAGGAGAGTGAGGCTGGAATGATAGCTGGGCAGGGCCAGATCTAGGAGGGCTGCTTTTCCAGGCAGAGAGGAATTTGAGGGGTGGAGTGAGACTCGAGGCAAGGGGATCACAGGGGAATCCAGCAGACGATAAAGGATAAAGGTAGAGGATGGCGAGCCACAGGGGAGAAGAAGCAGCAGAGAGATTGGAGGCATGTTTGGGGGAAAGAATTGCTAAGGCTCACCAAACAGTTAAGATGAGGGAGAGGGACTGTAGCAGGACCACCGCGGCTCTGATGTGTGCAATGGACTGGACTGTGGTGCTGTTAACTGCAGTGGGAGAGAAGCAGGCTTGGGAGATGTATAATGACTTCAGTTTAGGGTATGTTGGCCTGGAGGTGTATATGGGACACCCAAGTGGAGACTTCCAGCAGGTGGTTGTATAGGGTCTGGAGCTTAGGAGAAGTCTGGGCTGGAGACAGATTTGATGGTTAACCTGTTACAGGTGTGAAGGGTATCACCCAGGGAGAGTGTAACTTTAGGAAAGGACTGTGACTGAGAGGCAAGAAGAGTTCTGTTGTCTTATTAGGTCTGGATTCTTATTTACTGAGATCTTCTTGTGATATGATCATGTATGTATAATACGGTATGATAATGAGCAAGTAACTTTGAACCTGTTTCTTCATTTTAAACAACAAAAATAAACTGTGCATTTCTGGTTAAACAATGATCTCAATTTGTAGATTTATGAGAGTTTGAGATTAAAAAAAAATCCAGTTGATGGAACCTATCAGAGGAGCAGGAAGGACAGCTTGGGAAACACTATTAAGCTATTTCCTATATGTATCAGGAGGAGCCATTTGCTAAGGTCCCTGCACCCTCACTGGCTCTCTTGCTATGTTAGTTCATTACGAGCTGCTTGCTTTTTCTGAGCCTTGGCTTCCTCCTCTGCAAAACGGAGACAATAACAACTCTTCTGGTTATCTCAGAGAATTATTTTGAAAATCAGGTGAGATGAAGTTTATATAAATGTGGTATAAATGTTAGTTATTATAAAAATGAATGGAACAAAGAGATGTGACCAATTTGTCAGCATCTTCTGTGCTGTTACCGCCCTGGAGTGTCTGTCAGCATCAACATTATAGAGGAATGTTCTAACTCAGGGGCAGAACTAAATAGTCAATGGGATAAACTCTCCCCAGAACTTCTTGATCTCACCTCTAGGTGGGGAAAGATACCCCCCACTGCATGGGCAGTACCATTAAGGTGACAACATGAAAAGCATGCCAGCACCCAGAAGGCCTTCGAGAGATGTTAGTCCACAAGGCAGGCCAGATATTCAGAATGGAAGAAGACAGGAGTATTCACTGGGTGAGGCAACCCCAGGTCCAAACAAGCCCAAACAATTACAGAGGGTCTAGGCCAGGTTCTGTTCTGGGTGGCAAGGATGAGTGAGATTGACAACGAGCACAGGTTGAAGTTGCTTTTACTTCTGCTTCCACCCAAAGCAGCTAATAAACCATGCAAATGACATATACAAGGTAAGAATACAGGGATGTAGATGTAGCTCCCCATCCCTTCTCTTGCTTTTCATCGTGATCCTGAAAACAGTAGAATGAAAATAGCCACCTGAAAACAGTGACATGTGCCCTACACCAGAGGAGCCTGGCATTGTGGGCCTATTGCCTTTTATTTTTTTTTATTGATGTATCATTGATATACAATGTTATGTTGGTTTCAAATGTACAACACAGTGGTTTGACAGTTACCCATATTATTAAATCCTCACCCCGGCTAGTGCAGTTACTATCTATCAACATAGAAAGATGAGACAGAAACATTGACTATATTCTCTGTGCTGTACTACTGTCTCCGTGACCAGCTTACACTGTGATTGTGAATTATTGTGCCCCTTCATCCCCCTCCACCACCCCAGCCATCCACAACTCCTCCCTGACGGTAACCACTAGTCTCTTCTCAGTGTCTATGAGTCTACTGCTGTTTTGTTCCTTCTGTTATGTTTTGTTTTTATATACTCCACAAATGAGGGAAATCATTTGGTACTTGTCTTTGTCCACCTGGCTTATTTCACTGAGCATAATATTCTCCAGCTCCACCCATGTTGTTGCAAATGGTAGGATTTGTTTCTTATGGCTGAATAGTATTCCATTGTGTATATGTACCACCTCTTCTTTATCCATTCATCTACTGATGGACACTTAGGCTGCTTCCATTTCTTGGCTATTGTAAATAGTGCTGCGATAAACATAGGGGTGCATGTATCCTTTCGAATCAGAGGTTTTGTTTTCTTCGGGGAAATTCCTAGAAGTGGAATTACTGGCTCGTATGGTATTGCTATTTTTAGTTTTTTGAGGAACCTCCATACTGTTTTCCACAACAGTTACACCAATTTACATTCCCACCAACAGTGTAGGAGGGTTCCCATTTCTCCACATCCTAGCCACCATTTGTTATTTCTTGTCTCTTGGATAGCGGCCGTTCCAACTGGTGTGAGGTGATATCTCACTGTGGTTTTCATTTGCATTTCCCTGATGATTGGTAATGTGGAGCATCTTTTCATGTGCTTATTGGCCATTTGTACTTCTTCTTTGGAGAAATGTCTGTTCAGGTCAGGCCCTTTGCCTTTTAAACTCCAGTCATGTCAATATCCAGAAACAACTTGTCCAACCATACAGGGCAGCAGTCTGGCATTCAGCAAGCCCCTCGCTCAGGCCTAAAGCCCAGGTTTGGTCCCTGAAGTTCTTGCTGGAGCACCACAGGGCACTGCCTCTTATTTGTGCCTGTGCTATGGGCCCAAGGAGCTTTCTATTTATGGGCTAGTTTCTCTTCCTTCCCTTGGTCTCTGCTCTGTCGGTGCACTTTTCTAGCCAGGGCAGTATTATAAGATCATGGCATCCACCATAGACAAGCATTAACAATAATCTACATTGACATTTATCACACATAAGATGGCTCCTGACTGCAGCAAAGAAGGATTATGACAGGCCTCTATTAGTGCTTTGTGAGTCCCGTGGACATGGGGTAGTTTATGATTATGGAGAAAAGGGAAAATGGGTGAGAACTCCAGTATCAGGAATTTGATTTTATTCTCTCCCAAACTGCACCTTATTTGAAGGTCAGGGTCCCAGGAACCTGCTCTCTCAGCCTCCAGTTTCACATTTCCAAAGTCTGGCTCATGGCCAACCCTCAGTTAATTGACATCTGAGTAGTAATTATTTTTAGATTGCTCACTATATGTTCTGCCACTCAGTGTTATGTGATCACATAATGAAATCCATGCCCCAGTGCATTAACTAACCTTTTGAAAAAACCTTTCAATAGCATCTCCTCCTGCCTACCTCCCCCACAAAGAGCAGGCAAAATGCTCCTGGACTTGAGTGCTAAATGTTGAACCACTAAAAATGCTGGTGAAAGCTATGAAGTCATCAAGTATTGACCTGAGAGAACATTTAGCACCATTTGATTTCTCCATCCTGACATCAACATGAAACGGACCTTACATGCCAATGAATCACTTTTCCTATTTAAGTTCACAGGGTTTGTCTAAAATAGCTCCCCTAGTACAAATGGAAATTCAGCCCAGGGATTATAATGGTGAGGGGTAGACTTAAGTTTTATGCATTTATCTTAAGAAAAGGAGGGCTTACTAAAATTGGATTTTTTTTTTTGGTGAGAAAGATGATATGCTAGAAGTGTCTTTTTATTCATAGAAGTCATTAGGAAATTAGAAATCCAATCCCATTTTCTTAATATTCTATATTGTCCAACTGTAGTGCAAGGAGCTTGTTCAAAATATAGATTCCAGCCCCACACACAGACATGTTGATTTAGTTGGTGTAGCAGATGATGTCAGGTCCCTGTCCATATTTCCTCAACCCTTACCATTTCAGTGCACCCCAATCTGGCCCCCAGCTCCTAGAACCTTCATCTTTTTGCAGAGGGCTCTGATTTTACAGGCCAGAGGTGTCAGGGAATTAATACCAACCAAATGCAGCTTTGACCGTTGACTGCGGGGAGCAGGTGTCTATAAACACCTCAGCCCCTTCTCTTCAGTGGCAGAATTCTGAGATGCATGTATTATATTGTTTCCTAAATTCCCCTGTGGGATTAAGCTCCAATTGTTTGCAGTAGTAACTGGCCTGAGAGTGCACCTTTTCCTGGTTGCCTTCCCTTCCCTGTCTCACTTTCTCCCTCTCCACTACTAGCATTTTCCTGGGACCACCTCCCAAATCAAGTTTCTGCAGTTGAATCCTTATCTGAGGGTCTGCTTCTGGGCGAACTCAAACTAAGACAGTTAGTGTAGAGTTGAGCCCAGTAATCTGCATTTTTAACAAGCACCCTAAGATGATTCAATGCACAGGGCATAACACAATGTTTTGAGAAGCTCTGCTCTGACACTTGCATGATAACAAAATGCAAGATTATTAGTATTCCTTTTTTTACTGGTCCACTATTTTCTAGAGCTACTGCATTTCTCTTAAGTCTTATGATTACTGCTTGGGGAAACAGAGAAGGGATGGGAAGGTTTGTCTGCTTGACCTCTTTCCCTCAGGGTCTGGGCCGAAGGGTGCGATGGGAAGCCAGATGGTGCCCAGTTAAGTCTCTCTAGGGGGAAGCTAGGGGATCTAAGGGGGAACTGGAGTGGCATTGAAGGGGACAAGTCCTGAAAGAGCTGTCTCAAGGAAATACCGTGAGTGGAGAAAGTGAAGTCAAGGAATGGAATAGGACCACTGAGTGCTGGAACAGTGGACTGGTTGGGTCACAAACTGGAAGTTCTAAGCCAAAATAAAGTCAGAGAGGTGAAGGAAAAGGCTGAGGGCATAGTGAAAGGGGATAATTAGATTAAAGGCCTCTTCAGTGCTTATCACATGAATGCCCATGGTTCATTCTGGAGTTCCCATTGTTTGTCTTTAACGTTCTCTGATGGGCTGGGGACAGACCAGTACAGATGACCACTGACACAGACTAAACATGATATTATGGTACATGTGCACACACACACACACACACACACACACACACACACACACAATTTGAAGGAACTGGCTATTGGGACAACTTTGAAGAAGACATCATGGGAAAAAGCAGAACATTGTTGGACACCCTTATACTTATTTTCTGGTTTCGTGTTGTTTTTCTTCTACATTACACGTCTTTTTAGAGTGTAGGGCCTTTAATGGTCTTAGGCAGGACCTGGAACATACCCTTCAGAGGGCTCAGCAGGTAGCAGGCACATACTCATGAGGTGTCCTTTGCTCTGAATCCAGTCCGGAGTGTCTGCTCCAGCCTGTGAGCTGGTTTTTGTTCTTACTACTAAAGTTCCCAAGTGAACACCAGCTCATCTGACTAAGACCCTGCTCCTGCTAAGCCTTCACCAGGCCCCCTTCCTTGAAGGAGCTGGACTCTGTCTCCTGTGCCTCCAGCTGCTGGTTGGGATTGGGTTCTTCCTTGATCCCTCTGAAATCAACTTGCTGCCACTCTTATTAATCTTGCCCTGAACCTTCTGCTCTTGGGCTCCTGCCTACTAGATTCTCAGATAACCTTGACTGTTGGAGTCAGCTGGACAGGCCCTTGGACACTATGATATAGAATGCTGGCCATGTTCCTTGGAGCCAGCCTTACAGACCACTCAGAATATTTAGCCAAGCTCTACTGAACCCTGCTATGTTGCTCCAAGATCCCAGCATGCTTTGCAGCTGAGCCTGCATGGTTAATTGGGAAAAAAGCTTTAAAAAGTAACAATTACAAATGTCAGCTCTGTCAACAATATCTATGTGTTTTATCATTGATGTTTCCCAAGCCCTTTGAACAGTGCCTGGCACAGTAGGCATTCAATCGAACTTTGTTGAATAGATGAATGATATGATGTTGACAAGGAAGAAAAGGAATATGGCATGTCACACAGGGAGCTTTTCAATTAACTCAAATATGTATGTATTATAAATGGAAGGAGGACTAGACAGGACTGTTTAATGAAGAGTTTCAACTCAGTGGGGACAGAAACATGACAGTGTTTTATTTAGCTGTAATCTCTGCTTCCAACTGTGCTCTGTCTTGTTGCCTTTCCCGTTTCCTCAATAACATCTTGTGCAGATCCTATGACTTTCTGGTTATTTTTGATTATTAGAAGTCCAGTCCAGTTTAAAACTTGAATCTCAACTTTGATCTCAATTTCATTTCCTCTCCTTGTCCAAGCCTGATGTTGAGCTGTGTTGGAGATGCCTGGTCTAGCTCTAAAATATATCTTCCTCTTTCTTCAAGGACCTAGCTCCCCAGGTAGGTCTCTTTACTTAATAAGCTGCTATTGTCGCTGTCTCTTGG
>JAVSCE010016722.1:0-287596 GCA_032199065.1 Smutsia gigantea | reverse complement strand
ATGGTGAATAATAATGGAAGTCTGGGCTTATTTTTAATTGACACATTACATTTGAAAATGGGGTTGGTGTATAGTAAAACATGCAATGACATAGGCTTAAGAAACCTTGCTTCATTTTGTCATTAAGATGTTATTAAGATGGGTGATCTTGGCTAAGTCATTCAGAGATAGTAGGTAGGTCTCAATTTCCTCTCCAGAAATAAAGGTGTTGAACTAAATAATCTCCAAGAATTCTAGTTCTTATGTGAGCATACCGTATGGAAACTAGCATCATGCAGAAGTTTTGTCAATACACTAAGCAGTATATGTATTTGTAAATGTTTATGTGTGTGTTTACTTACAAATTTTTGTGAATTTGAGTTTTTTGCTGTTCAGGAAAGATCTTTCGGGGTACCTTTTTTTTTTACAACTAGATTTATTAAATTTATAAATAAGAATTTTAAATTCAACTGTAAATTAAATACATCTTAATGACTTAATAATTATTTTTAAGAGGTTTGGGTTTTAAATATAGTTTAAGATCACTTTAAGTTGCATTTATAAATTTAGTATTTATTTTTAAGTGCCTAAGTTACCCAACAAATGTTTTTGTAAGTACCTACCTTTTCTAAACCCGATAGTTAAGGATTTCGTGAAATTTTAAATACATTTTCAACTTAAAATCATAAGCCTAAGTCAGTCATTCAATGACATTTTAAAATGGAATCACAAGTTAATATTTTAGATATACTAATATCAAGGGCTTCTTAATCCAAATATTTAAAAATACCAAATATATACCTATTATGCCTATACCCAACTCAGAAGTATTAGATTGTGGGCTTGATTTATTTTTTTATTTCCCCCTCCCATTTCTAGCCCACACTCTTTCCCTCTCCCTCCCAGATAACTTTTAAAAAAATTTATCATATCTCTATTCTAAACCTTCCTGGTTCACTAGGATTTTGTCAGTTCACCATCTCAAGCAATTTGAGGTTACTTTCCCAAGCAAATTTGGAGCCATGTCGTCAGATGACTCAGATTGAAATCTAGAGCTACAGGCGTCCAGAGTGATTTTTTTTCTCATGAAAGTGGGCATAAATTGAACCTCATTTTATAGTTTCTGCCACAGTGACTCTGAGGCTGTGCCTTCTTAGTGGGGAGATCTCTGTGCCTGCCACCCCTGGACTCAGGTTGCAGCACTGAATCTTCAAGTATGATGGGTCTGCAGTCCCCTCACCCAGCATACTTCCGACTTACTAATTTACTTACTGCTCGATTCTGTTCTGTATTAAATTTTTTTTTTATTTGGCAGGCTGAAATTTGTAAGCATTTAAGTATTTTAAAATAAAACATTTTTGAATTTTGCTTGTCTCCCATGTCTTACCTGGTTGTACAGTCACAGTTTGAAGGCTATTATGACAGTTTCAACTTGGAATTTTCTGGAACACAATCTTAAAAAAATTTAGCACATAAATGGGGGTTAAATATACTTGGATCACACTGCTGTCTTATTCACGTGTTACATAATGTGATGCCTTAACTCTTTAGTTGAATTGGAAGCCTTTGGCATGAACTTTGTATCAGTGCTATCAATGAAAGTGTAATGCAAGCAACATATATAAATTAAAATTTTCTAATAGCTACATCAAAAATCAGTAAAAGAAACAGATGAAATTAGTTTAATACATTTCATTTAACCCAGTAAAGTCTAAATGTTATTTCAACATGTAATAAGTATAAAAATTACTGAGCTGTTTTACATTCTTTTTTTTTTTCCATACTGAGTCTTTAAAATCCAGTATTTTATTCATAGGGCACATCTCAGTTTGGACTAACTGTATTTCAAGAGCTCAGAGCTACATATAGCCTGGTGACTACTGTTTTGGATAATTCTGTCTTAGTATTTTGCAACTTAGTGCTAGTAGCAATTGTTGCTTTGTGTGTGAATGTGTTATTTTAGTTACTGATTTTTCTAATTGAATGAATATGAAATATCTTAAAATGCCTGTATTTTCTTTTTTCTTAAAGGCCCTTCCTTCTTCCATGATTATAGTAGCAGTTTATTGTCCTGTGATAGCCGCTGTTTTCATTGTTGTGAAGACGGTCAACTATCGACTTCACAGAGCACTTGATGCTGGGGAAGTTGTAGATAGGAATGCAAATGAGTTCACAGATCAAAGAGCCAAAGCTGAGCAAGGCAACTGTTCAACTAGGAGAGAAGACAGCAATGGACCAAGGTAAGGAAACCCATTTCACTCAGTTTGTAATGATGTCGGTCATGTGTGTATGCCATCATGTGATTTTGTGTTGTGCCTGTTCTGTTTATCCGGTTTTAAGGCAGTGTTGGGTCTTAACCACTACAAATACAATGACAAGTACAGATTGTCACATTCGACCACAGCATAACTAACATCAGGGGGACTAAATCAGTATCCAAGGCCTTATTACTGAATAACATGTTAGAACTATAATGCTTACAATTGTATAATAGTTGTTCACTCCCCAAATTAGAACCAATGAAAAACAATTTAAATAATAAGCATAGCTTATGAATCTTATTTATTTTTATTTATACATATAAATAATATATATACTTAGATCTTAAGCAAATTGTGGTAGTATTTTACTTGACATTTAATTAAAATCTGCATTTTTCAATAAACCTATTTTTCAATTTTATATTCTCAACTTAGAAACTTAGCTGTTTCTTCCCAAGATCTTTGCATAACAGACTTCTTGGGATGCAGCTCTGTGTAGATTTCACCTCCTCCCAGAGACTTTCTTTTCCCATCCTACTTAAAGTACTCCCCCAACAGCACTTAGTCACATTCTGTCACATTACATTGGCCTCACCTGCTTTCTCTCTTTTTTCTTTTTTGGTATTATTAATGTACAATTACATGAACAACATTATGGTTACTACATGCCCCCCATTATCAAGTCCCCATCACATGCCCCATTACAGTCACTGTCCATCAGTGTAGTAAGATGCTATAGAATAACTACTTGTCTTCTCTGTGTTGTACTGCCTACCCTGTGCTCCCAACCCCCTACATTATTTCTGCAATTGTAATGCCCCTTTTTTCCCCCTTATCCCTCCATTCCCATCCATCCATCTCAGTCCCTTTCCATTTGGTAACTGTTAGTCCATTCTTGGGTTCTGTGAGTCTGCTGCTGTTTTCTTCCTTCAGTTTTTCCTTTGTTCTTATACTCCACAGATGAGTGAAATCATTTGATATTTGTCTTTCTCCGCCTGGCTTATTTCACTGAGCATAATACCCTCTAGCCCCATCCATGTTGTTGCTAATGGTAGGATTTGTTCTTTTCTTATGGCTGAATAATATTCCATTGTGTATATGTACCACATCTTCTTTATCCATTTATCTACTCATGGACACTTAGGTTGCTTCCATTTCTTGGCTATTGTAAATAGTGCTGTGATAAACATAGGGGTGCATATGTCTTTTTCAAACTGGGCTCCTGCATTTTTAGGGTAAATACCTAGGAGTGGGATTCCTGGGTCAAATGGTATTTCTAATTTGAGTTTTTTGAGGAACCTCCATACTGCTTTCCACAATGGTGGAACTAATTTGCATACCCATCAGCAGTGTAGGAGGGTTCCCATTTCTCCACATCCTCACCAACATTTGTTGTTGTTTGTCTTTTGGTTGTTGGCCATTCTAACTGGTGTGAGGTGATATCTCATTGTGGTTTTAATTTGAAGTTCTCTGATGATTAGCGATGTGGAGCATCTTTTCATGTGCCTGATGGCTATCTGAATTTCTTATTTGGAGAAGTGTCTGTTCAGCTCCTCTGCCCATTTTTTAATTGGCTTTTTTGCTTTTTGTTTGTTGAGGTGCATGAGCTCTTTATATATTTTGGGTGTCAACTCCTTATCGGATATGTCATATATGAATATATTCTCCCATACTGTAGGATGTCTTTATGTTCTACTGATGGTGTCCTTTGCTGTACAGAAGCCTTTTAGTTTGATATAGTCCCACTTGTTCATTTTTGCTTTTGTGTCCATTGCCCAGGGAGATATGTTCATGAAAAAGTTGCTCATGTTTATGTCCGAGATTTTTGCCTATATTTTTTTCTAAGAGTTTTATGGTTTCATGACTTACATTCAGGTCTTTGATCCATTTCGAGTTTACTTTTGTGTATGGAGTTAGACAGTAATCCAGTTTCATTCTTACATGTAGCTGTCCAGTTTTGAAGAGGTTGTCATTTCCCCATTGTATATCCATGGTTCCTTTTTCGTGTATTAATTGACCATATATGCTTAGGTTTATATCTGGGCTTTCTATACTGTTCCACTGGTATATGGGTCTGTTCTTGTGCCAGTACCAAATTGTCTTGATTACTGTGGCTTTGTAATAGATCTTGAAGTCAGGGGGTGTAATTCCCCCTGCTTTATTCTTTCTCAGGATAGCTTTGGTTATTTGGGGTCTTTGGTCATTCCATATGAATTTTAAAACTATTTGCTCTAGTTCTTTGAAGAATGCTGTTGGTATTTTGATAGGGATTGCATTGAATCTGTAGATTGCTTTAGGCAGGATGGCCATTTTGACAATGTTTATTCTTCCTAGCCAAGAGCATGGGAGGAATTTCCATTTATTAGTGTCCTCTTTAATTTCTCTTAAGAGTGTATTGTAGTTTTCAGGGTATAGGTCTTTCACTTCCTTGGTTAGGTTTATTCCTAGGTATTTTATTCATTTGGATGCAATTGTGAATGGAATTGTTTCCCTGATTTCTCTTTCTGCTAGTTCACTGTTAGTATATAGGAATGCAACAGATTTCTGTGTGTTATTTTGTGTCCCGCAACTTTGCTGAATTCAAATATTAGATCTAGTAGTTTTGGAGTGGATTCTTTAGGGTTTTTTATGTACAATATCATGTCATCTGCAAACAGGGACAGTTTGACTTCTTCCTTGACAATGTGGATGCTTTTTATTTGTTTGTGTTGTCTGATTGCCATGTCTAGGACCTCCAGAACTGTGTTGAATAAAAGTGGGGAGAGTGGGCCTCCTTGTCTTGTTCCCGATCTTAAAGGAAAAGCTTTCAGCTTCACGCTGTTAAGTATAGTGTTGGCTGTGGGTTTGTCATATATGGCCTTTATTATGTTGAGGTACTTACCCTCCATACCCATTTTTTGGGGAGTTTTTATCATGAATGGATGTTGAATTTTGTCGAATGCTTTTTCAGCATCTATGGAGATGATTGTGTGGTTTTTGTCCTTTTTTTTGTTGATGTGATGGATGATGTTGATGGATTTTTGAGTGTTGTACCATCCTTGTATCCCTGGGATCAATTCCACTTGATCATGATGTATGATCTTTTTGATGTATTTTTGAATTTGGTTTGCTAATATTTTGTTGAGTATTTTTGCATCTTTGTTTATCAGGGATATTGGTTTGTAATATTCTTCTTTTGTATTGTCTTTGTCTGGTTTTGATATTAGAGTGCTGTTGGTCTCGTAGGATGAGTTTGGGAATATTCCCTCTTCTATTCTTTGGAAAACTTTAAGGAGGATGGGTATTAGGTCTTCACTAAATGTTTGATAAAATTCAGCAGTGAAACCAGCGGGACCAGGAGTTTTGTTCTTAGGTAGTTTTTTGATTACCCATTCAATTTCTTTTCTGGTAATTGGCCTATTCAGGTTTTCTGTTTGTTCCTGGGTCAGCCTTGGAAGGTTGTATTTTTCTGGAAAGTTGTCCTTTTCTTCTAGTTTATCCAGTTTGTTAGCATATAATTTTTCATAGTATTCTCTAATAATTCTTTGTATTTCTGTGGTGTCCATAGTGATTTTTCCTTTCTCATTTCTGATTCTGTTTATGTGTGTAGACTCTCCTGTTTTCTTGATATGTCTGGCAAGGGGGTTATATATTTTGTTTATTTTCTTGAAGAACCAGCTCCTGCTTTCATTGATTCTTTCTATTGTTTTATTCTTCTCAATTTTGTTTATTTCTGCTTTAATCTTTATTGTGTCCCTCCTTCTACTGACTTTGGGCCTCATTTATACTTCCTTTTCTAGTTTCATTATTTGTGAGTTTGGAGTGTTCATTTGGGATTGTTCTTCTTTCCTGAGGTAGGCCTGTATTGCAATATATTTCCCTCTTAGCACAGCCTTTGCAGTGTCCCACAGATTTTGCGGTGTTGAATTATTGTTTTTGTTTGTCTCCATATATTGCTTGATCTCTGTTTTTATTTGGTCATTGATGCATTGATTGTTTACGAGCATGTTATTAAGCCTCCATGTGTCTGTGGCTTTTTAGTTTTCTTTGTTTAATTTATTTCTAATTTCATATCTTTGTGATCTCAGATGCTGGTTGGTACAATTTTAGTCTTTTTGAATTTACTGAGTTTCTTTTTGTGGCCTAGTATGTGAATTTTCTTGAAAATGTTCCGTGTGCACTGGAGACGAATGTCTATCCTTCTTTTGGATGGAGTGTTGCTTTTGGATGGAGTGTTCTGTAGATATCTGTTTGGTCCATCTGTTCTAATATGTTGTTCAGTGCCTCTGTCTCTTTATTTTCTGTCTGGTTGATCTGTCCTTTGGAGTGAGTGGTGTGTTGAATTCTCCTAAAATGAATGCATTGCATTCTATTTCCCATTTTCATTCTGTTAGTATTTGTTTCACATATGTAGGTGATCCTGTGTTGGGTGCATAAATATTTATAATAGTTATATCCTCTTGTTGGATTGACCCTTTTATCATTATGTAATGTCCTTCTTTGTCTCTTGTGACTTTCTTTGTTTTGAAGTCTATTTTGTCTGATACAAGTACTGGAACTCATGCTTTTTGCTCACTATTAGTTGCATGAAATATCTTTTTCCATCCATTTACTTTCAGTCTGTGTATGTCTTTCGGTTTGAAGTGAGTCTCCTATAGGCAGCATATAGATGGGTCTTGTTTTTGTATCCATTCAGTAAATCTATGTCTTTTGATTGGTGCATTCAGACCATTTACATTTAGGGTGATTATTGAAAGGTATGTACTTATTGCCATTGCAGGCTTTAGATTCGTGCTTACCAATAGTTCAAGGGTAATTCCCTTACTATCTTACAGTCTAATTTAACTCACTTCGTATGCTATTAGAAACACAACCTAAAGCTTCTTTTTTTCCCCCTCTTTTTTCTTCCTCCATTCTTTGGGTGTTATGAATCATATTCTGTACTCTTTGTCTAGCCCTTGGTGACATCTATTTAACCTTAGGGATACTTCCATCTATAGGAGTCCCTCCAAAATGCACTGTAGAGGTGGTTTGTGGGACATAAATTCTCTCAGCTTTTGCGTATCTGTAAATTGTTTAATCCCTCCTTCAAATTTAAATGATAACCTTGCCGGGTAGAGTATTGGTTCAAGGCCCTTCTGCTTCATTGCATTAAGTATATCATGCCACTCCCTTCTCGCCTGTAAGGTTTCTGTTGAGAACTCTGATGATAGCCTGATGGGCTTTCCTTTGTATGTGATCTTTTTTCTCTCTCTGGCTGCTTTTAATAGTCTGTCTTTATCCTTGATCTTTGCCATTTTAATCATTATATGTCTTGATGTTGTCTTCCATGGGTCCCTTTTGTTGGGGGATCTGTGGATCTCCATAGCCTGAGAGACTATCTCCTTCCCCAGATTGGGGAAGTTTTCAGCAATTACCTCCTCAAAGAAACTCTCTATCCCCTTTTCTCTCTCTTCTTCTTCTGGTACCCCTATAATGCGAATATTGTTCCATTTGGATTGGAAACACAGTTCTCTCAGTATTCTTTCATTAGAGATTCCTTTTTCTCTCTGTGCCTCAGCTTTTTTATATTCCTCTTCTCTAATTTCTATTCCATTTACCGTCTCTCTACTACATCTAGTCTGCTTTTAAATCCCTCCAGTGTATGTTTCATTTCAGATATGGAATTTCTTAATGATTGAATCTCCGACTTTAATTCGTTCCTGAGTTCTTGAATGGTTTTCTGTACGTCCATAAGAATGTTTATAATTTTTATTTTGAACTGTCTTTCAGGAAGATTTTTGAGTTCAGTTTCTTTTGGCCCTTTTTCTAGGGTTTGTGAGATTTTGATCTGAATCATGTTCTTTTGACATTTTATATTTCTGTGTGGTGCCCAGGAGTGCGCAGAAACTCCAGTCTCTGGAGCTGCTCAGCCCCTCGAGTGAGGTTGGGTTTGTAGGCGAGCAGAGCTGGTGTCTAGGGGGAGGAAAGGTCTGTTTCTTCATTCCCATCTGCCGTGCCTGTCTCCAGTGTCAGAGCCAGTGGGCCAAGCACACATGTGTAAGCCTCTGTGCTTTGCATCTCTAGCTGTTGTAGGCAGGGCCGCCCTCTGGCTGGCCTGACGCCAGCACAGTGACTGCTAGTTTCTGAACTGGTGCTGGTATGCTAGGAGGAAGGTGCAGCAGGCTGCATGTCATAGTGGGGGGCCTCGGACCTGAGTAGGCAGCCAGGGGGATGGAACACCTGATGCTCCTCAAAGTTCCCAACCAGCTGGGAAGAGCGTGCCCAGACAACCTTGTCCAGCTCTCCCTTCTCCTGTGCAGCAAGCTCCGTGCAATACTCACCCCTTCAGCATCCCTCTCACTGCTAGGAGGCCTCTCAGTACTCCCGCCCTTCCTCTGACACAGAGTGGCCGGATGTGGATCCCCTCCTCCATGAACGGCCGGAGTGTTAGTCTCTCAAGCACTGCTCCTGTCCGAGTTCCCCAACTTCCAGAGCACCACACAGTATAGGCTTCCACTGAGAAAGTAGATCTCTAGGGCTAGGTGCTCATCAGTCCCAAGCTTCCATCCCCTCTCCGCTCCGTTTCTCTTCCTCCCGCTGGTGAGCTGGGGGTGGGGAAGGGCTTGGGTCCCACCGGATTAAGGCTTTCATATGTTACCCTATTTCATGAGGTCTGCTGTGTTTGTGAGGTCTGTATGCAGTCTGGTTCAGCCTTCTTTTTGCTGTTTTAAGGTTAGTTGTATTAATTAACTATATTTTTGTACTATTTGTGGTTTTGGGAGGAGTTTTCTGTGTCACCTCTCACGCCGTCATCTTGAATCTGAATCAAAGTGGGTATTCATCTTTTAAGACAGGCAATGAATGCTTCTGTCTTCCAGGGCATTGAAAGCCTTTGTTTATCCCTGTTCAACTACATTTTTCTCCATTCGTAATATGATTATCCAGTATGTTGATTGAACAAATATTCTGCCCTTATAATTATTTTGTTTATAGCACTAATCACTATCTAAAGTATCTTACTTAATCATTTGTTTGCATTTATAAGCTTTTTGAAGGTAGAGGCCATGTTTGTTCTTACAAACTGTTATATACCCAGTTTCTAAAACAGTGTCTGGTTCTGATAGGTAGTTAGGAAATATTTAGTAGTAAAAACATTTTTTCTTTGATACTACTTTTAATGACTGCACAATATTCCACTCTGTGAGCATAACACATTATCTTGTTTTTAATTATTTCAGTCATTTTCCAATTTAAATATTAGGTCACTGTGATGATTAAATTTTTATCATAATTGAGCAGAGGCAGAATTACTAGGATGGTGTACCTATTTCTAAATTTATTCATTATACATTACTAAATCCCAAAGGTTTTACCTTTCAATACCATAAGCAGTAGTTTTATTTTTCACTTTTGACAACAATGAGTATTTAGTATTATAAACTCTGATAGAAATCTCATAATTATAAGTTTCCAGTTTTTGGATTACAAGTGAAGTAGAGGAATTTTTCTTGTGTTATTGCCCCTTACATTTTTTACATTGTGAATTGTGTAGTTTTCTATGAGTTGTTTGCTTTTGCTATTGATTTGGAGAAGATAAGTATGAAAGATGAACTTTATCTTTTGTATCAAATATTTTTCCTCAATTTATGGCATTTTATTAATTTGTATGCCACAATTAATTTTATATGGTCTAATCTGAATATATTATTATTTCTGTCTTAGATAACAAGTTTTGTAAGATTTTTTCTTTACCTAAATTTTACAAGTTTTCAGCTGTGTCTGCTTTCAGCGTTTTTATCATTTCACTTTTTACTTTTAGATTGTAGCCAGTCAGAAAACATTTTAACTTTTTTTTAAGGTTTATTAGTCCTAACAACACCATTGACTGAATAATGCATTTTTCCCCTAATGATATTTATTATTTTATTTTGGTATCATTAATATACCATTACATGAGCAACATTGTGGTTACTAGATTCCCCCCATTATCAAGTCCCTACCACATACCCCATTACAATCACTATCCATCAGCGTAGTAAGACGCTGTAAAGTCACTACTTGTCTTCTCTGTGCTATACTGCCTTCTCCGTGTGCCCCCCCCCCCATACATTATGTGTGCTAATCGTAATGCTCCTTATTCCCTTTATCACTCCCTTCCCACCCATCCTCCCCAGTCCCTTTCCCTTTGTTAACTGTTAGTCCATTCTTGGGTTCTGTGAGTCTGCTGCTGTTTTGTTCCTTCAGTTTTTTCTTTGTTCTTATACTCCACATATGATATGAGTGAAATCATTTGATACTTGTCTTTTTCGGCTTGGCTTATTTCACTGAGCATAATACCCTCTAGCTCCATCCATGTTGTTGCAAATGGTAGGATTTGTTTTCTTCTTATGGCTGAATAATATTCCATTGTGTATATGTACCACATCTTCTTTATCCATTCATCTACTGATGGACACTTAAGGTTGCTTCCATTTCTTGGCTGTTGTAAATAGTGCTGCGATAAACACAGGGGTGCATATGTCTTTTTCAAACTGGGCTGCTGTAGTCTTAGGGTAAATTCCTAGGAGTGGGATTCCTGGGTCAAATGGTATTTCTAATTTGAGTTTTTTGAGGAACCTCCATACTGCTTTCCACAATGGTTGAACTAATTTACGTTCCCACCAGCAGTGTAGGAGGGTTCCCATTTCTCCACATCCTCACCAACATTTGTTGTTGTGTGTCTTTTGGATGGTGGCCATTCTAACTGGTGTGAGGTGATATCTCATTGTGGTTTTAATTTGCATTTCTCTGATGATTAGCAACGTGGAGCATCTTCTCATGTGCCTGTTGGCCATCTGAATTTCTTCTTTGGAGAAGTGTCTGTTCACATCCTCTGCCCATTCCATAACTGGATTATTTGCTTTTTGTTTGTAGCATACGTGAGCTCTTTATATATTTTTGATGTCAACCCCTTATCGGATATGTCATTTATGAATATATTCTCCCATACTGTAGGATGCCTTTTTGTTCTATTGATTATGTCCTTTGCTGTACAGAGGTTTTCAGCTTGATATAGTCCCACTTGTTCATTTTTGCTTTTGTTTCCCTTGCCTGTGGAGATGTGTTCATGAGAAGTTGCTCATGTTTATATTCAAGAGAGTTTTGCCTATGTTTTCTTCTAAGAGTTTTATGGGTTCATGACTTACATTCAGGTCTTTGATCCATTTTGAGTTTACTTTGGTCTATGGAGTTAGACAGTAATCCACTTTCATTCTCTTACTTGTCGCTGTCCAGTTTTGCGAACACCAGGTGTTAAAGAGGCTGTCATTTCCCCATTGTATATCCATGGCTCCTTTATTGTATATTAATTAACCATATATGCTTTGGTTAACATCTGGACTCTATTCTGTTCCAGTGGTCTGTGGGTCTGATCTTGTGCCAGTACCAAATTGTCTTGATTACACTTCTTTGTAATAGAGCTTGAAGTTGGGAAGCAAGATCCCCCCCTGCTTTATTCTTCCTTCCCTGGATTGCTTTGGCTATTCAGGGTCTTTTGTTGTTCTATATGAATTTTAGAACTATTTGTTCCAGTTAGTTCAAGAATGCTGTTGTTATTTTGATAAGGATTGCATTGAATCTGTAGATTGCTCTAGGCAGGATGGCCATTTTGACAATATTAATTCTTCCTACCCAAGATTATGGGATGAATTTCCAATTATCAGTGTGCTCTTTAATTTCTCTTACAAGTGTCTTGTAGTTTTCAGGGTATAGGTCTTTCCCCCAGTTATTTTAAATGCTTTATTTTTCATGTTTAGTATTCATATATACTTATTTAGTTTCTGAAGTTTGTTTTCTGCACTGCTGATCTCTGTCTTTTTGTTTATACTATGCTGTTTTTAATGACTTTTTAATATGCTTTGACTTAGCGGTGTGAATCCCTCTTCAATATTTTTGTTTTTCAATATTATCTTGGTTATACTCATGCATATACTTAGCTTTTTTGTAGGATGTCCTCTTGCGTGCACATCCTCCAGAAAATTCTTTTAGAATTTTGATGATAATTGCATTAAATCTGGAGAGAATTCAGCTGTTAAAATAGGAAGAAGTCTCATGACAGACAGTATATATGCCCATTTTTTGCTTGCTTTATGTCTCATAAAACTTCACATTTTTTTTAATGGGTTCTACCTGTTTCCTAAGTCTATTTTACTTCTGTTAGGGAGTGCATATGCTTGTATAGTGGGTATGCAAAAAAGAATGTGGGGTCTGTGCTTAATCTGCCAGGGCATGAGTGCATGAGTCACTTCTTGATATTATGACCTTGGGGGAATTACTTAAGCTTTTTATTCCTAGGCTTTCTCATCTGAATGATAAGGGAAATAATAGCACCATCTCATAGTATTATTATAACGAGTAAATGATATAAAATATGTAAAGCACTTTGATCCATTCCTTATACATGGTAACTACCTACTAATTGTTAGCACTTATTATTTCTGGGTAGTATACAGTTTTTTAATTCCTTCTGCTAGTGAATTGCTTTTACATTTTCTTTCAGTTTTTTATTGTGAAATACATATATTTCCAAACAGTGTTATCAGTCATATGTATAATTTAGAGAATAATAATAAAGTAAATACCTTATTACCCACCATACAGCTTAAGAAAGGAGACATGCAAATACCAGAGAAACCTTAATTTACTCCTTTCTTGTTTCATTTTACTATTTTTCCTTCAGGAGTAACCATTATCTTGAGTTTTGTGTTAATAATCCATGTATTTTTCTTTATTGTTATGCAGTGTTTGCAGATACTTCTAAACAGAAACTATTTGGTTTTGTTTGCCTTAGGATGTCCTAAAGAGAGTCAAACTATATATTTCTCCATAAGGGGCTTTTTTTGTGCAGGTCATTGTATTTTATAGACTTCCCAGTGTTGATACTGGTATCTGTCATTCATATTTACTGTTGCATCTGCCACTGTAGGAAAAACTAAAATTTATTTATCCTTTCTTCTGTTGATAGCCAGTGAGATTATTTCCAGTGTTTTTGTTCTAACACATTATTGTATGTCTCTTGGTACATGTGTGCATCTAGTGCATATAATGTGGTTCATAGGATATTTTGATGCTTAGTTTTGTTAGATAATTTCAAGCTGTTTGCTGAAATGATTGTACCAATTTATAGTCTCACCAATTATGTGTGAAAGTCCTTGTATTTCCTCATCAATGTTCGATTTAGTAAGGTTTAAAATTTTGCCATTCAGGTTAAGTGTTAAATGTGTCTCATTGTGACTTTCCTTTATCTGTCTGATAACTAATGAGGTTGGGCCTTTTATATATATTATCCATTTAGTTTTCCTGTTCTTTACATGCCCATTCATGTCTTCTTTCATTTTTTTTTTGAATTATCTTTTCTTCAATAGAGTTTTTAAATATATTCATGATCCTGGTCCCTTGTTGATTAGATAATTCCAGACCTCTTCTCCCAGTTTGTCAGGCTTATCATTTGCTTTCCTTTTGGCTTCTTATGATAATCTCATTCTTAAATTTAATGTAATATTTATTATTTTTTTATAATTAGCATTTTTGTGTCTTGTTTAAGAAATATTTTCCTACACAGAGATCAGGAATATAGTCTCCTGTATTTTTATTTAAAGTTCCACATTTCTTCTGTTTTCACATTTTAGTTCTACCAGGAATTATCTTAATTTGTTGTGTCAGGTAGGGATTAAAGGTTTGTTTTTTTCTTTATACATAACTGGTTTAATTGGTTTTGTTAACAGACTATCTTGGTGATCTGCCATTCCTCTGTCTTAAATTAAGTTTTCATATGGCTGGGTATGTTTCTGGGCTCTCTTTTCTGTTGCACTGATTTAGCTGTCTCTGTGCCAGTACCAAGTTATCTATTTAGTGTAGCTTTGTAGTATGGCTTTTGATATCTGGTGGGGCAAACCTAGCTTTTGTTTTTTCAGGCGTGACTGCTATTGTTAGCTCCTGCTCTTTGATATAAACTTGAAAGTCTGCTGGGCAAAGTCTGTAAGAACTGAGGATTTTTGTTGGAATTACACTAAGTATGTAGATTACTCTGCTGAGAATTGATATCTTTACAGTATTGAATCTCTCCATTTGCTTAGTCTTCTTTAATGTCTTTCAGTAAAGATACATCATTTCTCCACTAAAGAGCTTGCATACTTTTGTTAAATTTGCCAAATTAGTTTATAGCTTTTCAATGTTGTTGTAGCAGAAAAAATTTTTTATAATTACTTTTTCTGTTTTTCTCCGTTTAAATGTAGCAATTTATCTTGTATCTAGCAACCTTATTTAAAATCTCTTATTAATGATGAAACCTTAGAGCCTATTTCTTGATTTTCATAAATTATGACAGTTTTATTTCTTCCTTTCTAGTCCTTGTTTAACTTTCTCATTGGCCATGACTTCTGGTATGTGGTTAAATTGAAGTAGAATTGGTGTACATCCTTGTCTTGTTTAAAGAGAGTGTTTTTAAGTTTCACCATTAAATAAGAGCTTTGTTGCAGATTTTTGTTTTTTACATCTTTCCCCTACACTCCCAACTGTGACTCTCCTTCTGTTTTAGAAAACAAATGAACAGGAAAATAAATGCTTTTATTTCCAGAGCGTGTCACTGTGCTTGGTACATTATAGCTGTTAGTTTGTTGCTTAAATGAGTGAATGTGGCAGGACTACTTGAGCCTTATGGTTTTCATTGGCTGTGCAGCAGCAATTCAAAAATGCTTAGTTAATCTTAAAGAGTCAAAAGTCATTTGTGAGTGTATTTACATTTCTAATGTTTCAGGAGAGGACATCAGTACATTGAATTTTAGAATTTGAATATAAATATTTTGGAAATGACCATAATCCTCTGTTTCTCATGGTTTCTCTGTTTCCACATTGCAAATTAAGGATCTGTTGACACTTTATGTAGGTGAATTGCAGACCAAATTTTCTGAAGATTTATTCTGGTTAGGGTCTTTGTTGACCATCTAGTTGTACTTTTCTGAACATCATTGTAATCTAGAGTAGATGTATAAATTTAGTACTGTAGTGGTGTTGTGAAGTTTCTGATTAGAGCCTGAGCAGCTGATAACACTGATCAGCGAATTTATAATTCAGATTAGACACCTTGTGCTTTTTTGCCTTTCTCTGTACCTGTTTTTTTTTTTAACAGATTGGGGAAATTAAGGCATAAAGGTAGATTCCTTGAATTTGATGTATTGTTTACTGCAGTGCACCACTTTGCCTCTGTGAGAATTGTAAACTACTTTATTTCTAGGTATGTGCGGAAATCTCCATTGCTGAGAATCTGCAAGTCTTGCTAATGAAGAAAATTCTTACTCAACCATTTTATATGTTTAATTATATTTAGGATGCCTACAGCTGGCTAAAAGTTTTAATTCTGAATTTGTAGAGAAGAGAGGTGCAGTAATTTTATTAGAGGATTTTTTTTTGGTTATAAAAGGAGCTGCCCATTTTTTCCTTTATCTTTTTTTGCTCCCTTAATATCTCCTTCTCATTCAACATTGGCCCATTAGTTCTAGGTTATTGTTTCTCAGCTGAGAGTTTTACCCCTCAAATCCCCGTTGCTTCCCCAGGAACATTTGGCAATATTTGGAGACATTTTTGCTTATCACAGCCATGGGGCTGCTACTGGCATCTAGTCCGGTAACGCACAAAATGGGCCCCCCAATCAAGAATTCTGTGGCCCCAAATGTCAGCAGTGCTGAGGTTAAGAAACTGTGCTCTAGGTAATGGTGTTAAGTAAACTGAAAAGAGAACGTCAGTGCCTATTTGAAAGGCAGTAATGGTCTTTTAGACTATGGACTTAAAAGTTGTGCAGACTAGGTGTTCAAATCTTGTCTCAATCCTTAAGTCATTTTGAGTACCTGCATTTAGGTGTGTGAGAAAAAAAAGAAAGAACATATATGATAACACATTTTGGAATGCTGAGTACGTATTTTTTCTGTCTTCCCTTCCACCTCAACTCCATATGCCAGTGACACAGTTTATGTTGTGCACGCCTCTGAGACCTCAGGCAAGTTTTTACACCTTTTGGTTTTCAGATTTTCATCTGTAAAATGAGTAATATTATATAATAGATTTTAAATATTGTAGCATGGCATACATAGTATTACATCATAGAATATTTCATTATTTCCTTATGAAATGCAAATCACATGCTCTTATGACTCAATACTGGTATGTAATAAGTAGTAAATATTTGCTTTTAATTGTTATTAATGATAACTTTACATTCAGACTGTTATCATTTGTATTTGTTATCAAAAGTGATGTATAAAACTAGGCAAGATTGTCCATCAACTGGTGGATGGATAATCAAAATATGTTCTATCCATACAATGGAATATTATTTGGCCATAAAAATATAAAGTACTGATTGTGCTATAATGGGATGAAGCTTGAAAACATTATGCTAAATGAAAGAAACCAGTTACAAAAGACCACATACTATGATTCCATTGCTGTGAAACATCCAGAATAGGCAAGTCTGTAGCCACAGAATGTAGATTAGTGGCTACTTAGGGCTAGCGTTAGTGGGAAGGATGTTAGGGGCTAATAGCTAAAAAGGGGTTTGTTTCTGAGGTGATGGAAATGTTCTAAAACTGTTAATGATGGTTGCATAGCTTCATGAATATACCAGCAACAATATTGAATTGCACAATTTAAATGGATAAATTGGGGAAATTATATATAAATGAGGCAAGAATGAGGGCTCTCTGTCCTTTCTTTGTTGTTGAATATTTTATTCCTTTATCTTCACCTTGCTTGCCATCTTCTGGTTTCCACAGAAACTAAGAGGATGCATTCCAGTGGAGATAACAATATTATTGCTGGTCATCACCGATTCAGTGTGCAGACAGCTATCTCTATATAGATACGCTTAAGATTTTCCCAAATTAGAAAACTGTTTCTCATTTTGGCCTATATATCTTAACACTAAGCAGCTAACCACTTTTTTCAACACATATACGTTAGTATGCTAACTTGGCCATCAAATATGTAACTGATGTAACAATATGTTTTTTTTTATTAAGGTATTATTGATATATACACTGTTATGAAGGATTCACATGAAAAAACAATGTGGGTACTACATTTACCCGTATTATCAAGTCCCCACCCGTACCCCAATACAGTCACTGTCCATCAGCATAGCAAGATGCCACATATTAACTGTTTGCCTTCTCTGTGCTACACTGTCCTCCCCTTCATCCCCAACACCATGTGTACTAAACATAAACCCCTCAATCCCCCTCTCACCCTCCCCACCCACCCTCCCACACTTCTCCCCTTTGGTAACCACTGGTTCCTTCCCAGAGTCTCTGAGTATGCTGCTATTTTGTTCCTCCAGTTTTGCATTGTTGTTATACTCCACAAATGAGGGAAATCATTTGGCACTTGTCCCTCTCCCCCTGGCCCACTTCACTGAGCATAATATCCTCCAGCTTCATCCATGTTGCTGCAAACGGCAGGACCCGTTTCCCTCCTATGGCCGAACAGTACTCCACAGTGTATATGCACCACATCCTCCCCACCCATCCATCCACTGATGGACACCCAGGTTGCCCCCATATCCCGGCCACTGCATAAAGTGCTACGACAAACATAGGGGTGCATACATCCCCCTGAATCTGAGAAGTTGTATTCTTTTGGTAAATTTCAAGGAGTGGGATTCCCAGGTCAAATGGCATTTCTATTTTTAGTTTTTTGAGGAACCTCCATACTGCTCTCCACAATGGTGAACTAGCTTACATTCCCACCAGCAGTGTAGGAGTGCTTGCCCTTCTCCGCATCCCTGCCAGCATTTGTTGTTCTTAGTCTTTTGGATGCTGGCCATCCTCACTGGTGTGAGGTGACATCTCACTGTGGTTCCAACTTGCATTTCCCTGATGATTAGTGATGTGGAGCATCTTTTCATGTGTCTGTCAGCCACCTGAATTTCCCCTTTGAAGAACTGTCTCTTCATATCCTCTGCCCATTTTTTAATCGGTTGTTTGCTTTTTGGGTGTTCAGGCGTGTAAGTTCTTTATATATTTTGGATGTTAACCCCTTGTCGGACATGTCATTTACAAATATATTCTCCCATACTGTAGGATGCCTTTTTGTTCTGTTGATGGTGTCCTTTGCCGTACAGAAACTTTTTAGTTTGATGTAGTCCCATGAGATCATTTTTGCTTTTGTTTCCCTTGCTCAAGGAGATGCATTCAGGAAGAAGTTGCTCATGCTTATATATTCAGGAGATTTTGCCTATGTTGTCTTCTAAGAGTTTTATGGTTTCATGACTTACATTCAGGTCTTTGATCCATTTTGAGTTTACTTTTGTTTATGGGGTTAAACAATCCAGTTTCATTCTCTTGCATGTAGCTGTCCAGTTTTGCCAACACCAGCTGTTGAAGAGGCTGTCATTTCCCCATTGTATGTCCATTGCTCCTTTATCATATATTAATTGACTATGTATGGTTGGGTTTATATTAGGGCTCTCTAGTCTGTTCCATCGGTGTATGGGTCTGTTCTTGTGCCAGTACCAAATTGTCTTGATTACTGTGGCTTTGTAGTAGAGCTTGAAGTTGGGAAGCGTAATCCTCCCAGCTTTATTCTTCCTTCTGAGGATTGCTTTGGCTATTCGGGTTCCATATGAATTTTAGAACTATTTGCTCTAGTTTGTTGAAGAATGCTTTTGGTGTTTTGATAGGGAATTGCATTGAATCTCTAGATTGTTTTAGGCAGGATGGCCATTTGGACAATATTAATTCTTCCTATCCATGAGCACGGGATGTGTTTCCATTTATTGGTATCTTCTTTAATTTCTCTCATGAGTGTCTTGTAGTTTTCAGAGTATAGGTCTTTCACTTCCTTGGTTAGGTTTATTCTTAGGTATTTTATTCTTTTTGATGCAGCAGTGAATGGAATTGTTTTCCTGATTTCTCTTTCTGCTAGTTCATTGTTAGTGTATAGAATGCCACAGATTTCTGGGTATTAATTTTGTATCCTGCAACTTTGCTGAATTCAGACATTAGATCTAGTAGTTTTGGAGTGGATTCTTTAGGGTTTTTTTAAATGTAATTTATTTTATTATCATTAGTTTACAATTACATGTGCAATATTACGATTATTAAACTACCCCTTCATCAGGTCCCCCCCACCAACCCCATTACAGTCACTGTCCATCAGCGTAGTGAGATGCTATAGAATCACTACTTCTCTGAGTTGTACTGCCCTCCCCGTGCCCCCCCAACATTACATCTGCTAATCGTAATGCCCCTTTTTCCCTCTTATCCCTCCCTTCCCGCCCATTTTCCCCAGTCCCTTTCCCTTTGGTAACTATTAGTCCGTTCTTGGGTTCTGTGAGTCTGCTGCTGTTTTGTTCCTTCAGTTTTTTTCTTTGTTCTTATACTCCACATATGAGTGAAATCATTTGATACTTGTCTTTTTCGGCTTGGCTTATTTCACTGAGCATAATACCCTCTAGCTCCATCCATGTTGTTGCAAATGGTAGGATTTGTTTTCTTCTTATGGCTGAATAATATTCCATTGTGTATATGTACCACATCTTCTTTATCCATTCATCTACTGATGGACACTTAGGTTGCTTCCATTTCTTGGCTATTGTAAATAGTGCTGCGATAAACATAGGGGTGCATATGTCTTTTTCAAACTGGGCTGCTGCATTCTTAGGGTAAATTCCTAGGAGTGGAATTCCTGGGTCAAATGGTATTTCTATTTTGAGTTTTTTGAGGAACCTCCATACTGCTTTCCACAATGGTTGAACTAATTTGCAGTCCCACCAGCAGTGTAGGAGGGTTCCCTTTTCTCCACATCCTCGCCAACATTTGTTGTTGTTTGTGTTTTGGATGTTGGCCATCCTCACTGGTGTGAGGTGATATCTCATTGTGGTTTTAATCTGCATTTCTCTGATGATTAGCGATGTGGAGCATCTTTTCATGTGCCTGTTGGCCATCTGAATTTCTTCTTTGGAGAAGTGTCTATTCATGTCCTCTGCCCATTTCTTAATTGGATTATTTGCTTTCTGTTTGTTAAGGTGCATGAGTTCTTTATATATTTTGGATGTCAACCCTTTATCAGATACGTTTTTTATGAATATATTCTCCCATACTGTAGGATGTCTTTTTGTTCTACTGATGGTGTCCTTTGCTGTACAGAAGCTTTTCAGCTTGATATAGTCCCACTTGTTCATTTTTGCTTTTGTTTCCCTTGCCCGGGGAGATATGTTCATGAAGAATTTGCTCATGTTTATGTCCAAGAGATTTTTGCCTATGTTTTTTTCTAAGAGTTTTATGGTTTCATGACTTACATTCAAGTCTTTGATCCACCTTGAGTTTACCTTTGTGTATGGGGCTAGACAGTAGTCCAGTTTCATTCTCTTACATGTAGCTGTCCAGTTTTTCCAACACCAGCTGCTGAAGAGGCTGTCATCTCCCCATTGTATATTCAAGGCACTTTTATCAAATATTAATTGACTGTATATGTTTGAGTTAATGTTTGGATTTTCTATTCTGTTCCACTGGTCTGTGGGTCTGTTTTTGTGCCAGTACCAAATTGTCTTGATTACTGTGGCTTTGTAGTCTTTAGGGTTTTTTATGTACAATATCATGTCATCTGCAAACAGAGACAGTTAAACTTATTCGTGGCCAATCTGGATGCCTTTTGTTTCTTTGTGTTGTCTGATGGCCATGGCTAGGACCTCCAGAACTATGTTGAATGAAAGTGGGGAGAGTGGGCATACTTGTCTTGTTCTCAATCTTAAAGGAAAAGCTTCCAGGTTCTTGCTGTTAAGTATAATGTTGACTGTGGTTTTGTCATATATGGCCTTTATTATGTTGAGGTACTTGCCCTCTATACCCATTTTGTTGAGAGTTTTAATCATGAATGGATGTTGAATTTTGTTGAATGGTTTTTCAGCATCTATGGAGATGATCATGTGGTTTTTGTCCTTCTTTTTTTTGTTGATGTGGTGGATGATGTTGATGGATTTTCGAATGTTATACCGTTCTTCCATCCCTGGTATAAATCCTACTTGATCATGATGGATGATCTTTTTGATGTATTTTTGAATTTGGTTTGCTAATATTTTGTTGAGTATTTTTGGATCTGTGTTCATCAGGGTAGGATATTGGTCTAATTTTCTTTTTTTGTGGTGTCTTTCACTGGTTTTGGTATTAGGTTGAAGCTGGCCTCATAGAATGAGTTTGCAAGTATTCCCTCTTCTCCTACTCTTTGGAAACCTTTAAGTAGGGTGTGTATTAGGTCTTCACCAAATGTTTGATAAAATTCAGCGGTCAAGCCATGTGATCTAGGGATTTTCTTCTTAGGTAGGTTTTTGATTATCAGTTCAATTTTGTTGCTGGTAATTGGTCTATTCAGATTTTCTGTTTCTTTCTGGGTCATCCTTGGAAGGTTGTATTTTTCTAGAAAGTTGTCCATTTCTTCTAGGTTATCCAGTTTGATAGCATATAGATTTTCATAGTATTCTCTAATAATTCATTGTATTTCTGTGGTATTCATAGTGATTTTTCCTTTCTCATTTTGATTCTGTTTATGTGAGTAGACTCTCTTTTTTTCTTGATAAGTCTGGCTAGGGGTTTATCTATTTGGTTTATTTTCTCAAAGAACCAGCTCTTGCTTTCATTGATCCTTTCTATTGTTTTATTCTCAATTTTATTTATTTCTGCTCTAATCTTTATTATGTCCCTCTTTATACTGACTATGGGCCTCATTTGTTCTTTTTTTTCTAGTTTCATTAATTGTGTTAGACTGCTCATATGGGATTGTTCTTTCCTGAGGCAGGCCTGTATTTCAATATAGTTTCCTCTTAGCACGACCTCTGCAGCGTCCCACAGATTTTGGGGTGTTGGATTATTGTTGTCATTTGTCTCCATATATTGCTTGATCTCTGTTTTTATTTGGTCATTGATCCATTGGTTATTTAGGAGCATGTTGTGAAGCCTGCATGTGTTTGTCGGATTTTTCATTTTCTTTGCATAATTTATTTCTAGTTTTATACCTTAGTTGTCTGAGAAACTGGTTGTTACAATTTCAGTCTTTTTGAATTTAGCAAGGCTTTTTGTGGCCTAGTATATGATGTATTCTTGAAAATGTTCCATGTGCACTTGAGAAGAATGTGTATTCTGTTGTTGTTTGGTGTAGAGTTCTGTAGATGTCTGTTAGGTCCATCTGTTCTATTGTGTTTTTTAGTGCCTCTGTCTACTTACTTATTTTCTGTCTGGTTGATCTGTCCTTCAAAGTGAGTGAAGTGTTGAAGTCTCCTAGAATGAATGCATTGCATTCTATTTCTCCTTTAATTCTGTTAGTATTTGTTTCATATATGTAGATGCTTCTGTGTTGCGTGCACAGATATTTATAATAGTTTTTATATCTTCTTTTTGGATTGACCCTTTTATCATTAGGTAATGTCCTTCTTTGTCTCTTGTGATTTTCTTGGTTTTGAAGTGTATTTTGTCTGATACAAGTACTGCAACTCCTACTTTTTTCTCCCTATTAGCTTCATGAAATATCTTTTTTTATCCCTTCACTTTTAGTCTGTGTAGGTCTTTTGGTTTAAAGTGAGTCTCTTGTAGGCAGCATATAGGTAGTTCTTGTTTTTTTATCCATTCAGTGACTCTGTGTCTTTTGATTGGTGCATTCCGTCCATTTACATTTAGGGTTATTATTGATAGGTATGTACTTATTGGCATTGCAGGCTTTAGATTTGTAGTTACCAAAGGTTCAGGGTTAACTTCCTTACTATCTAAGAGTCTAACTTAACTCACTTAATATGCTATTACAAACACAATCTAAAGATTCTTTTTTCATTTTCTTCCTCCTCCATTCTTTATATGTTAGGTATCATATTCTGTACTCTTTGTCTATCCCTTGATTGACTTGGGGATAGTTAGTTTAATTTTTCATTTGCTTAGTAATTAGCTGTTCTACTTTCTTTACTGTGGTTTTATTACCTCTGGTGACAGCTATTAAACTGTAGGAACACTTCCGTCTATAGCACTCCCTCCAAAATACACTGTAGAGATGGTTTGTGGGAGGTAAATTCTCTCAGCTTTTGCTGATTTGGAAATTGTTTAATCCCTCCTTCACATTTAAATAATAATTTTGCCGTATAAAGTATTCTTGGTTCAAGGCCCTTCTGCTTCATTGCATTAAATACATCATGCCACTCCCTTCTGGCGTGTAAGGTTTCTGCTGAGAAGTCTGATGATAGCCTAATGGGCTTTCCTTTGTATGTGATCTTATTTCTCTCTCTGACTGCTTTTAATAGTCTGTCCTTATCCTTGAACTTTGCCATTTTAATTACTATATGTCTTGGTGTTGTGTTCCTTGGGTCTCTTGTGTTGGGAGATCTGTGCATCTCCGTGGCCTGAGAGACTATCTCCTTCCCCAGATTGGGGAAATTTTGAGCAGTTACCTCCTCAAAGACATTTTCTATCCCTTTTTCTCTCTCTTCTTCTTCTGGTACCCCTATAATGCGAATATTGTTCCGTTTGCGTTGGTCACACAGTTCTCTCAGTATTCTTTCATTGTTAAAGATCCTTTTTTCTCTCTTTGCCTCAGCTTCTTTATATTCCTCTTCTCTCGTTTCTATTTCATTTATCATCTCCTCCACTATATTCAATCTGCTTTTAATACCCTCCATTGTGCTCTTCAATGATTGGATCTCTGACCGGAATTCATCCTGAGTTCTTGAATATCTTTCCATACCTCCATGAGCATGTGAATGATTTTTATTTTGAACTCCTTTTCAGAAAGGGTCATGAAGTTGATGTCATTTAAATTTTTCTCATGAGTTGTATTAATAATTTTACTCTGAATCATGTTCCTTTGGGATTTCATATTTGTATATGGCGCCCTCTAGTGCCCAGAAGCTGTACTCTCTGGAGCTGCTCAGCCCCTGAAACAATGTTGGGGGTCGCAGGGTAGTGGTATTGGTGCCTGGGGGGAGGAAGGAGCTGTTTCCTGCTTCCCGGCTGCTATGCCTGTCTCTACTGCCTGAACCAGTGGGCCGAGCACACAGGTATAAGCCTCTATTCTTTGCGTATGTAGTTCCTCTAGATAGATCTTCCCTCTGGCTGGGCTAACGCCAGGGTTGGGTTTGCCTGTTTGCGAGTCAGGTGGGGCTGGTTGGGAGAAAGGCGCAGTATGCTGCGTATCACGGAGGGGGTCCTTGGAGCTGTGTAGCCAGTCAGCGAGCTGGAGCACCTGTAGATTGTCTGAGGAGGAAGATTTCTTTTTCCTCCTTAAATATGAGAGTCAATATGGCAGAGCTCGCAACCTGCTTGGCAGAGTGCACCCGGACAATTTTGTATACCTGTCTTCTCTCCTAAGCAGTCAGCTCTGTGCAATCCTTGCCCCTTTAGCAGCCCTCTTGCTAAGGGCTTCCTTGTTAGGAAGTGTCTCAGACTGCGCACCTTTCTTTTGTCCCAGAGCAGCCGGATATGGATCCCTGTTTTCCACAAGCGGCTGGAATCTTAGTCTCTCCAGGAATTCTGCCTGTGTTAGCTTTCCAACTCGTAATCATGAGAGTATCATGCAAGCACCATGAAATGTAGGTTTGTGCTCCCGGAGCAGATCTCCGGAGTTAGGCAATCAGCAGTCCTAGGCCTCTATTCTTTCTCTGCTCCGTTTCTCTTCCTTCTGCCGGTGAGCTTGGGCGGGGAAGGGCTTGGGTCCCACCAGGCCCCAGCTTTGGTACGTCACCCTGTTCTGTAAGGTCTTCTCTTTTCTCCAGGTGTATGCAGTCTTGCGCAGTCCTCTTTCTTGTTTCTCTTTCAGGATTAGTTGTATTAATTATATATTTGTATTATATGCAGTTTTAGGAGGAAGCCTGTGTCTCACTTCTCACGCTGCCATTTTTAATCCACAGTTTGTTTTATATTTATAAATGAATAGCAAGTTAGATAGCTAATTTTCTTCATTGGACATTATTTAGCTAACTGTAGTCAATGGCCTAGAGTTAGGAACCCATTAACAAGCAGGGACATGATAGTCATGAGAACATTAATAATAATAACTCAATAGAATTTCAACATGTATAGCAATAAATATTTAAATGGAAGGTATACTTGTAAACAAATTATATTTTACCTATATCTTTGATTGCAGTTGTCAGAACATCCCACCCAGACAGGCTTAAGGGAATGGAACTGATGGCTCACATTCCTAAGTTGTCTGTGTAAGTGATGTGTTCAGATGTGGCAAGGTGCAGTTTCAGGCAGTTACCTCATGACCCTGCTCCCCTTCACCAGGCTGTGCTCTTTTCTTAGGTGACTTCTTGGCCAGGCTTTCCCCATATGGTTGTAAAATGGCTGAAGCAGCTCCAGGCCTTAGGTCTCAGCATTTTGATGAGCAGATACTGAGAAATTTCCTCTCTCAACAGGAGAACACTCCTGGCCTGATGATTTGTGCTAGCCTGAGTTGGGTCATGTGCTTTCTAGAACTAAGCTCTGTGACTAAGCAAAAGGGACAAGCTGATTGACTTTGGCCAGTAGAGCTCAACCCTAAAACGTGGGGTCAACATTACCCAAAACTATATGACAATTTGGGATGAAGTGGTTCACCAGAAGAATTTTGGGTTTTTATTTTTGTTATACAGGAGGTTGAATTAGATGCTAGATGGCAGGATAGTTTTATATTCTACTATAATGTCTAACATATGTACTAGAGCTTTTATTCTTGATATTAACAGCTAAAAAAATTACTTTGTATGTGTAGAAGGGGAAAAAACTTTAAGGAAAAAATATGATTATGACAAGGTCTAAGTTAGTTCCTAGGAGTTGTGTTCACAAGGAAGCTCATTATAAAACTTTCTAAGTTTTTGAAATTTGGTGCAATCTCCTTTCCTAGTTTTGGGATCCCATTTCTTTAAGTACTATGTGTGGACTTCCTCAGGTCTTTGAACATAGTACCTTTTTGTTTTTCTAATACCTGTTGTTGCTACATAGCATCATTTTACTTTTTTAACTTAAGCCTTCTAACTCAGTACACACAAATCTAAAATCTTAGGTTTCCACTTTATATACTAATATAGTATAAGTATATATAATACGTAATACTAACTAATACGGGTTAGTATTCCAGTTGAATGTTGTTAACTTACAAAATACAGATACAAATTGCTTGACCAGGATGGTTGCTCTCTTGCATTTTCATTACTGTGTCATGCAGCTCAATCAGACTGTAGTCTTGGGGAGTGGTAGTGTAAGATCTGATTACATTCTGTGTTTACAATGACCAATTGCTCTTTGCTTCTGGGAAATAAAAGGCAGATTATTTCTTTGCTAGAGTGTTTTTATGGCAAATATGAAATATATGCTTTATTTAGTATGCTACAATTGTAATTAAGGCTAATTTCTAATGTTGGATTGGTGTAGACAGTTTGAGAGTTTTAAATATTTTCGGGTAGTTACATGGTTATAAAATAGTTCAAAATATCAGACGTACAAATGAGTGATTTTTTTTGGCTGTTTGCTCTGTACAAAATTAGAACCTCTTAGTTTTATCGAGGAAAGTATAATAACTTAAAAAAAAATAAGAAGAAAGCCATTGGTAAGAAAAAAATGACACTTTTTTTCTCATTTCCCACAGTGACCCTGGTGGAGGAATTGAAATGTCTGAGTTCATTCGAGAGGCCACACCCCCAGTTGGCTGCAGTTCGAGAAATTCTTATGCTGGCCTAGATCCAAGTAACCAGGTAGGAACCTGTGTGATTTTATTTTGCTTATTTCTTTTCTAATGGTGGTTTGCAGTATTCTGTCTGTAATAGCCAGCTGGTCTTTGGGTTTATCTTGTTGATTAATAATTTTTGATGGTCAATATCTTTTATTAGTATTCTTATTTGTAACTGAATTTTCACATTCATTAAGTACATTGTTGCTGAACATGCACCACATACTTATTGTGTGGGGATTTTTGATCAAAATAGGGCAGACGCCCTTAGGAAATTTAGCTTCTAGCCTTCACTGTCTTACTTACCTTCATTACCTGTGTTGGAGAAGTATAGATGTCTGTGGTTTGGGGACAGATGTTCCTACATTAAACACAGCAAAATAAATAACTTCCTCAAAATCTCTCAGTGTTTAAGATGTTAATGGTAGAGCAAGAAGTAGAATCTGCATCTGCTTTGGCAGTTTCAAGGTCTTTCTGCTATATGACTTTTATTTTTAACTCACAAAGTAACTCTGAAAGTATCTCAGACCTTGGCTGAAGCCTGCTCTATTCCTTCTCTCTCACCTCAGCTGGGCCTTTGCTGCTACATGGCTCGTTTTCATCCTGAACATCTCCCACTCTCAGCAAAGTCCCAGTTATTTCCTGCTTGCCTTCTCAGCAAACAACTTCAGTAGTAAAGTAAAATTACCTAAGCATAAGACAGTAAACGACAGTGAGAAAGTTTTGAGGTCTTCTCATATTAGAACTTCAGATAACCATGAGTTTTAGTGCTCATTATCTTTCATTATATAGAAAAGGAAACAACTGATTTATATCAGGATCTAGGCTAGACCTCACTTCTTCATTTCACACTCCAGTCTTCCCGCTGTTACACTGTACTACTTGTGGATTGAAATCACTCGTTTCTGCTGTTCCTCCTTTCTTTCCAGAGACGTAGTCCCTTATTTTATGGCCTAACTCTAACTCTTACTTTAACCATGTTCTGTTCCTCAAGATTTTCAAGGACATGTGGTATTGCCCCTTTCTCTTGCAGATGGAGCCCTTCCTTATGTTATTTATTTAGTACTTAGTTTTTGGTGTGTGATGGTATGTGGCAGTGAATAAGCCTCTATAGAGCAGATTTTCCTTTTTTTCCACTGTCCATACTTTTTAGGAACAATATTATGAAAACACCATATTCTATGAATCAAAATCTTGAATAGGGTCTTATTTCCTCATATATTTTGATAGAAGATTTGCCTCTGTTTGAATTGTATTTCATGATTTAAACTTCGTGTGGATGAATTTTGGGCAATAGTTTTAGTTATGATTGAGTATAATATAGAACAAATAAGTCCTTAAATCTGTCTTCTTTCCGTAATAAGCAGATGGAGTGAGAGATGTTGGAGTTGGGGATAAAAAAAAGAGAACATTGTGGAAAAGGATTGTGACATTCTAATTAGGTTGTTACTTTTTAATTATCAATTTTTACAGTGCCAGTTTGAGAAGATCCTTGATCCTGGTTTTGTTGGCCTTGTGCTTCCTCAGTCTCTTTTTATAAAATGAAATGACTTAGTACTTAAATATGGCTGCACAATTTTGTATTCTTAATTAACCCAGGCCTTTGTTTGTACAGACAAATGTTGGCAAATATAAATTACCCTGTATTTTTTTGAAGTACATTTTTTCAACAGTGTTTTGGGGGAGTCAGACCTTTAAAAAAATTTTCAGTAGGACAGGTGAAAGGGCGCACAGCATTGGCCAGCCACATTTGGTAACTCTACCCCTGACATCAGGGCTATGGGAACTTGTCCTACTTGTTTTAGGGAGGGAGTCCCATCCTGAATGCAATTAAAGCATGTCTCCACATAAATGCACAGCATACCTAATTTGGTTTTCCTTAAAATATTAACTCTTGAGTAAAAATGAGTAAATATTGGATGCTATCATGCTACTTGGATTTTGGTGTTTTAGTTTTCTCCTGTTTATAACAAAAGAAATGGTTGACATAATTATTGTTACACTTTAGGGAAGTTGAAGTAGAGTCAGCCTTTTTGTATGTTGGTAGAAACATTACCAATACACACATACTGTGTTTCTTATATGTATTTTATTATGTAGCACTAATTACACATTATCGTAGTTGTTTATGTAAATGTCTTCTGTGCTGGATAGGGAACTCCTTCAACGTAGTGTCTATGTCTTAATCATTGTTACCATTCTTTTCTTGCCACCCCTACCCTTCTCTTTTCCATCTTTTCTCCATTTCCCTTCCCTTTCTTTTCCCCCATTTGTTCCTTTTTCTCATTTTTTAATTGAAATACAGTTTATATACAGTATTATATTGGTTTCAGATGAACAACTGAGTGAATCATTAATTATATATATTATTAAATAAAAGCTTCCTATAAGTGTAGTTACCATCTGTCACCACACAAAGAGATTACAATATTATGAGATATATTCCCTGTACTATACTTCCATCTCTGTGAATAAATTATTTTACAATTTGAAGTTTGTACCTCTTTATCTCCTTCACCTATTTCACCTGTTCCCCACCCCATGGTAACCAACCATCCATTTTCTGTGTTTATGAGTCTGTTTTGTTTGTTTGCTCATTTGTTTTTCATATTCCACATATAAGTGAAACTGTATGGTATTCATCTTTCTCTGACTTATTTCACTTAGCGTAATACCCTCCAAGTCCATCCATGTTGTTGCAAATGACAAGATTTCTTTCTTTTTTATGGCTGAATAATATTCCATTGTGTGTATATATATATATATATATATATATATATATATATATATATATATATATATATACCGCATCTTTTTTATCTGTTCATCTATTGATGGACACTTTGGTTTCTTCCATATGTTAGTTATTGTAAATAATGTTGCAGTAAACATAGGGGTGCATATATCTTTTTGAATTAATGATTTTGCTTTCCTCGGGTTAGATTCCCAGAAGTGGATTTGCTGGGTCGTATGGTATTTCTGTTTCTAGTTTTTTGAGAAACATCTATACTGTTTTCCATAGTGGCTTCACCAGTTTGCAATCCAGCAGCAGTGTATGAGGGTTTCCTTTCCTCTATATCCTTGCCACACTTGTTATTTCTAGTGTTTTGGATAGTAGTCATTCTGAGTAGTGTGATGTGATATCTTGTAGTTTTGATTTGCATTTCCCTGATTAGTAATGTTGTGCATCTTTTTATGTGTCTGTTGGCCATCTGTATGGAAAAACATCTTTGGAAAAATGTCTGTTCAGTCCTCTGCCCATTTTTTAATTGGATTATTCTTTTGGTTTAAGTTGTGTAATTCTTTACATATTTTGGATGTTAGCCCTTTTCTTATCAGAATCATCATTTCCAAATATATTCTTCCATACAGTAGGTTGCCTTTTCATTTTATTGGTTTCCTTTGCTGTGCAGAAGCTTTTTAGTTTGGTGTAGTCGTACCTGTTTATTTTTGCTTTTGTTTCCCTTGCCTGGGAGACATATCCAGAAAAAAAATTCTAATGTTGATGTTCAAGAGTTTACTGCCTATGTTTTCTTCTAGTAGTTTTGTGGTTTAGGTCTTATGTTTAGTTCTTTAATTCATTTTGAGTTTATTTTAGTGTATGGTGTAAGACAATGATCCAGTTTCATTCTTTTGCTTGTAGCTGTACAATTTTCCCAGAATCATTTCTTGAAGAGACTGTCTTTTCCCTATTGTATAGTCTTGTCTTCCTTGTCATATCTTAATTGACCATACAGGTGTGCATTTATTTCTGGGCTCTCTATTCTCTTCCGTGGGTCTCTGTATCTGTTCTGATGCCAGTAACCATACTGTTTTGATTACTGTAGCTTTGCAGTACATTTTAAATCTGCATGCATGACTCCAGCTTTTGTTTTTTTCCTCAAGACAGCTTAGGCTATCTAGGGTCTTTTGTGGTTCCATACAAATATTAGGATTATTTGTTCTAGATCATTGAAAAATACCATTGGTATTTTGATAGGGATTACATTGAATCTGTAGATTGGTTGGGTAGGATGGCCTAACAACATTAATTCTTCCTATCTATGAGCATGGAATAGTTTTTCACTTATTTGTGTTGTCTTCAATTTCTTTCATAAATGTTTAATAGTTATAAGAGTACAGATCTCTCCCCTCTTTGGTTAGGTTTATTCCTAGGAATTCTTTTTGATGCAGTTATAAGTAGAATTGTTTTCTTGATTTCTCCTTCTTCTAGTTCGCTATTAGTGTATAGGAATGCAGCAGATCTCTGCATTGATTTTGTATCCAATATTGCCAAATCCAGTTATTAGTTCTAATAGTTTTTTGGGGAATCTTTAGGCTCTTCTATAAATAGTATCATATTGTCTGCAAATAGTGATAATTTTACTTCTTTCTTTTTTTCCCCTTGTCTTACTGTCTTGGCTAGGACTTCTGGGACTATGTTGAATAAAGTGGTGAGAGTGGGCATCATGTCTTGTTTTGATCTTACAGGAAAAGCTTTTAGCTTTTCACTATTGAGTATGATATTAGCTGTGGGTTTGTCATATATGGCCTTTATCATGTTGAGATATGCCCTTTATACTCACTTTGTTGAGAGTTTTTATCATGAATGGATGTTGAACTTTGTCAGATGGTTTATCAGCATCTATTGAGGTGATCATACGGTTTTTATCCCTCCGTTATTTAATGTGGTATAACACATTGATTTATTTGCAGATACTGAACCATTCTCATCCCTGGAATAAATCCTGCCTGACTATTGTGAATGATCTTTTAAATGTGTTTTTGAATTTGGTTTGCTAAAATTTTATTGAGGATTTTTGCATCTATGTTCATCACAGTATTGGCTGGTACTTTTCTTATTTTGTATTATCCTTGTCTGGTTTTGGTACCTGGGTGATGCTGGCCTCATAAAGTGAATTTGGAAGCTTTCCTTCATCTTCAGTTTTTTGGAGTAGTCTGAGTAGTCAGGTACTATCTCTTTTTTATGTGTTTGATAGAATTCACCTGTGAGTCATCTGGTCCTTGCCTTTTGTTTGTTGGTAGGGTATTTTTTTATTAAGCTTTCATTGATACACAATCTTATGAAGGTTTCACATGAGCAACATTGTAGTTTCAATATTCACCCATATTATCAAGTCTCCCCACCCCCACACCCCATTGCAATTACTATCCATCAACATAGTAAGATGCTATAGAGTCATTACTTGTCTTCCCCATGCTATACTACCTTCTCCGTGACCTACCTACATTACGTATGCTAATCATAATGCCCATCAATCCCCTTCTCCCTCCCTCCCCACCTGTCTTCTCCCACCCCTTGCCTTTAGGTGACTGCTAATCCCTTCTTGAAGTCTGTGAGTCTGCTGCTGTTTTGTTCCTTCAGTTTTGCTTTGTTATACTCCACAAATGAGTGAAATCATTTGTCACTTGTCTCTCTCTGCCTGGCTTATTTCACTGAGCATAATACCCTCTAATTCCATCCATGTTGTTGCAAATGGTAGGATTTGTTTTCTTCTTATGGCTGAAGATTTCCATTGTGTATATGTACCACATCTTCTTTATCCATTCATCTACTGATGGACATTTAGGTTGCTTCCATATCTTGGCTATTGTAAATAGTGCTGCAATAAATACAGGGGTACATATGCCTTTTTGAATCTGGGATCTTATTTTATTTGGGTAAATTCCTAGGAGTGGAATTCCCGGGTCAAATGGTATTTCTATTTTCATTTTTTTGAGGAACCTCCATATTGCTTTCCACAATGGTTGAACTAATTTACATTCCCACCAGCGGTGTAGGAGGGTTCCCCTTCTCCGCATCCTCACTAGCATTTGTTGTTCCCTGTCTTTTGGATGTTGGCCATCCTAACTGGTGTGAAGCGATACCTCATTGTGGTTTTAATTTGCATTTCTCTGGTAATTGGCAGTATGGAGCATCTTTCCATGTGCCTATTGGCCATCTGAATTTCTTCTTTGGAGAAGTGTCTACTCAGATCCTCCACCCATTTTTTAATTGTTGGTAGTTTTTTGATTAGTGATTCAATTCCATTACTCGTAATTGTTCAAAATTTTTATTTCTTCCTGGTTCAGCCTTGGAAGATTGTATGTTTCTAGGAATTTATCCATTTCTGCTAAGCTCTCCAATTTGTTGGAGTATTTTTTGTAATATACTCATTATAATCATTTGTATTTTTGTGGTGTTTGTTAACTTCTCATTAACTTCTGATTTTATTTGAGTCCTCTTTTTTTCTTGATTACTCTGAAGATTTATCAATTTTGTTTGTCTTTTCAAAGAACCAGCTCATAGTTTCGTTGATCTTTTGTATTCTTTTTTAGTCTTATTTCATTTATTTCAGTTTTGATCTTTGTTGTTTCCTTTCTTCTGCTAACTTTGGGCTTTGTTTGTTCTTTTTCTAGTCCTTTAAGTGTCAAGTTAGATTGTTTATTTGAAGTGTTTCTTCTTGCTTTTTCAAGTAGGCCTGTATTGCTATAAACTCTCTTAAGACTCCTTTTCCTGCATCCCAAAGATTTTGAGCCATTGTATTTCTATTATTCTCCAAGTATTTTTTGACTTCTTTGATTTTTATTTTGATGACCCATTGGTTTTTCAGTAGCGTGCTGTTTAACCTCCAGGTATTTGTGCTTTTTCCATTTTTTTTCTTGTAATTAATTTCCAGTTTCATACCATTGTGGTTAGAAAAGGTGCTCAATATGATTTTAGTCTTCTTAAATTTAGTGCAGTTTGCTTTGTGGCCTAACACGAACTATTCTGTATAATGTTTCATGTGCACTTGAAAAGAATATATTCTGCTCCTTCTGTATGTAATATTCTGTATATTATTTGTTAATTCCATTTGATCTGATACATCATTCAAATTCACTGTTTCCTTAATGATTTCCAATTTAGTTGATCTATTCATTGATGTAAGTGGGTATTAAAGTCCCCTACTATGATTGTATGACTGTCCATCCCTCCCTTTATGTCTGTTAATATTTGCTTTATATATTTACGTGATCTTCTGTTGGGTGCATTAATATGTAAAATTGTTATATTTTTTCCTGGATTGTGCCCTTAATCATTTTATAATGTCCTTCTTTGTTTCTTTTACAGTCTTTCTTTTAAAGTCTATTTTGTCTGATACAAGTATTGCTACTTCAGCTTTATTTTTTTCCCATTCCTATTATTTGCATGGAATCTCTTTTTCTATCCCATCAGTTTCAGACTGTGTGTGTCTTTAGGTCTGAAGTGAGCTTCTTGTAGACAGCAAGTAGATGGGTCTTATTTTTTATCCATTCAGTCACCTTACATCTTTTGAGTCTATTTCCCCTTCCATTCTGAATGATAATCTTGCCAGGTAAAGTATTCCTGATTGGAGATTTTTCTCTTTCTATGCTTTGAATATATCATGCCACTCCCTCTGGCCTGTAGAGCTTCTGCTGAAAAATCAGCTGATAGCCTTATGGTGTTTCTGTTGTAGGTAATTTGCTGCTTTTCTCTTGTTGCTTTTTATGATTCTTTCTTTGTTTCTGATCTGACATTTTAATTATGATGTGTTTTGGTGTGGACCTCCTTGAGTTTGTCTTTGGGTCACCATCTGCTTCTTGGACCTGGATGTCTGTTTCCTTCTGTAGATAAGCAAAGATTTCAACTATTGTTTCTTCAGGTAAGTTTTCTATTCCTTTCTCTCTCCCTTCTTCTGGGACTTCTATAGTGAATGTTTCGACATTTGATATTGTCCCCAACCTCCCATAACCTATCCTCATTTACTTTTATTCTCTTTTCTTACTACTGTTCAGCTTGAGTACTTTCCATTACTGTCTTCTAGATCACTGATCCATTCTTTTGCATACTCTAATCTGGTGTTGATTCCCTCTAGTATATTTTTTATTTTGTTTATTGTATTTTTCATCTCTAATTGGTTCTGTTTTATATTTTCTGTCTCCTTGGAGAGGTTCTCACTGAGTTTCTACACTCTTCTCTCAAGTCTGTATAATCATTAATGAACTCTTTATCTGGTAGATTGCTTAACTTTTCCATTTACTTCTTTATCTGAATTTTGTCATGTTCTTTTATTCAGGCATATTCCCCTGTCTCCTCATTTTGTTTGACATTTTGTCCCTGATTCTATGAATTAGTAGAAAGGGCTATCTTTCCTAGTCTTGAAAGATTGACCATATTTAGAGAATGTCCTCTAGGTAGACTATCTGTGCCTGGTAGTTTTGACAGGCTGGCTGGAGGCCTAGTGTGTGTGAGCCAGGGATGTCCTGGTGTCAGGGCTCTCAGCTGCAGTTTGAGAGGGACACAGTTGGAAGGATTCCTAAGTGGATACTGATGGAATCCATGCAGGCAGGGAGGGAGCGCCCTGGCATGGCCTCCAGGAAAGCCCTGCCTCTGCAGCTACTGACTGTGTTCCCACAGTGCAGCAGAGGCTCAGGTACCGAGGGGTGAGCAGTGATTGGTTCTGCACCCACCTTTGCAGTCCCAGGCCTAGGCATGGCTCAGGGAAGCTCCGCCCCAACAGCTGCTGGCTCCGGGTCTAAGTCTGCAATGTAGCAGTGGCTCAGGTGTGCATCAACAGCCAGCTCCAGGGAAGTCCAACCTCTGCAGCTACTGGGTCAGTGTCCACAGTGCCACGGTGGCCAGGGTGTGCTCTACAGGGTCAGGCAAATAGCTGTGTTCCCTCAGGGCAGCTGCAGTCTGATGCCTCTGGGTGTGGGCCAGGTCTGGGTAGCCACCTAGACCAAGTGTGAAGTCAGTGTGTGCTCCCCAGCTGTGCTCCCTGTGTCACTATTAATGTCAGGAAAGAAAGCAAACAGTGGTACTTGCCAGAGAGAGTTCCAGGTGTTCTCCCACCAAATGGCAGGTGCTTTAGTTCTAGAATTGGGTTTTGTCACTTACAGTCTAGATGTATTTTAAAGTGTGGCTTTTTTTCCCCTATATCTGAGGGCAGAGAATCTGTGTCCAGGTTCCTCAGTGACATACCCTCTCCACTGCTAGGGGCGGGGTTCCTGCTATTACAGTGTCTCTGTCTCCCCTGTCATCTTTTTATCTCCCGTTATGCAGAAAGTGCTCATTCAGACCTGTTATTCCTCAGGATGCATGGCTCAGTGTGAAGGTGTTCACGTGGGTTCAAGCTCTTGCTGCACTTCCATTTTCCCAGATGTCCTGCTATTGTCCTTTTTTGTCCTTTTTACTATCTCTTACCATTCTCTTTCCTTTTGTCAGTTGTCCTCCTTCAAATATTTTAATACCTAATATTATTCAAAGCAATTTACTTGTCTGGGGTGGGGAAGTGGTCTTATGCTCAAAGAGCTGGCAGTCTCATAGTAGATGTACTATAAGTAAGCAAACTTATAAGTATATATGCTACAGAGGAAATACAAGATCAAAGTAATAATTGCCATAGGAATGGCACAGAAAAAGGGTTAATGATTTCAGAGGAGAAAGTGATTCTTACAGCTAGAGAGAAAGGCAAGGAGGAAGTGGCCTTGCTTGATTGCTTTTTAGTTGGAAGAAGTTTTTGTTCTCTGGCAGCTATAATCCCTCCTGAACCTTTCCTATGGCGCTTATCAAAGAGAGGAAACACCTGGGCCATTTTGGAACACCTGGAAGAAAAATTCATTTTTTGTGGGAGCCTTAGTTTTTTATTATTTTTAAATATGTTATCATGGTCTGCAAAGAAATACTAAACTTTTTGTCTGAAACTCAGGAAAGTACACACTGATAAGTTAACAGTTTGATAGTACAATTTATGTTACTCTTTGTAATAAACGTTAATTTTTTTCCTCCAGACCTTTCCTTCATATGCCCTGATAAGTCTAAATTTATTTTAGATAGAATCAACACCTGGTTTTGCTTTTTTTTATAACATGAACATATAAAAATTGATAATCATTGTGTGATACGGATTGCTTGAGATTGGAGGCACTCCGCGCTCAGGTTCCACCAATCTTGAGCATGCAGAGGGATTCAGTGTCCTAGCACATCTGTAATATTTGTTCAGCATGTGTCACAGTAAATGGGTCGTGTGGCTATGACATCGCATGCCCAATAGATATCTTTTAATGTTGATAAAAGTGACTGATATGTTTTGATAATATGATAATTTTGTTTAATATTCTTGCTAGTCTGTATTGATGATGACACAGCTAGTATTTTAATTTGTTTTACTTCCTTCATGTTATGTTTTTAGATTGGATCTGGTTCCTCTCGTCTTGGAACAGCAGCAACTATTAAAGGTAGACGTGATCTAACTTGAAAGTTGCCTCTGAATTTCCATTTCATTTTTGGTTGTAATAAAGGTAACTGAGTACTGTATATTCACATCTAATGAAAAATCATTCTTAAAATTACTTGGAGTTAACATTATGTATCTTATATTAAAGGTTACTTGATTTAAGTTGTGTTCCCCCTTCTTCATCCAGATTTCACAAATGTATTTGACCATTTGCATTACATTGTATGAATTGTAAGTTTTGATCTATAAGAAACTTCCTTTCCTTGAGGGAAAATACGTGGGTGTTGGTGAGGTTCATGGAAAACTGAGTAATTTAGTGTGAAACCATTAAATTGGGTGCAAATGAGATGTTTAAAAAGGGAAAGTTTTTCTGTGCGCCTTATATATGCCTTTTATTCTATACATCTGTTTCACACGAATTCATATTATTTTTACCCTATAATTTTTTAGCTTACTAATTTTCCCTGGGAAAGAAATTTATTTTATGTTGTTATTACATAATTTGCACTTCTGTTTTAAAACTGCTTCTTTTTAAAGAAATAGTTTTATAACAATATGAAGCTTTCCATATTACGTTGTTTGTAGTGGAATGAGAATAATTATGTGTGGTCTGAGAGTCAGATACCTCCTATTAGTTCAGTGCAGCTTTCGTTATTGTAATGCTTGATATACAAAAACTGCTTTAGTAGATATAGTTACTAGTATAGTATTTGTAAACTGTAGTAAACTACTGGATGTCATTCCTTATGTTATGCCTCACTGTACTGCATTTACTTTTAATATAATGTCTTCACGTGTTTCTCTTAACTTTGTAGGAGATACAGACACAGCTAAGACTTCTGATGACATCAGTTTAAGTCTGGGCCAAAGCTCTAGTCTTTGTAAGGAAGGAAGTGAAGAACAAGGTAAGAATGTTATACTTGACAGTAACATTGTGGTGGCCAGGGTGAGTGTGTAGAGTACGCAACTTATATATATATATATATTTTTTATTAAGGTATCATTGATATACAATCTTATGCTCAGGTTTCACAGCAACATTGCGGTTACTACATTCCCTCCTATTATCAAGTTCCCACCACATGCCCCATTACAGTCACTGCCCATCAGCATAGTAAGATGCTATACTACTTGTCTTCTCTGTGCTATACTTCTTTCCCCATGCCCCGCCCCCCCATATTATGTGTATGTAGCTTATATTTTGGCAGAAGTTTATAATCACTTAATATTTTATTTTTAGGAGATATTACAATTATTTAGTAGGGTAACAGTGAAGTGTTGTTATAAGTACTTTTAGGTTTCTGGAATTCAATTATTCATGTTCTGCCAAACGAACATGGAGAGAAAAATTTTAGAACCGTTTACCCCACAGTGAGTAGGAAATGGGAGAGAAGAATTTGCTATTCCTTTAGTTGGTCAGAGCATCTTGCTGAGCTAAGTGATAATCTGGTATGTAAAATTGTTATTTCCCATTCATTGTGACCTCTAAATGCCGTCTGCTTCATATCTTGCCCAACAATATGTTTTCACAGAGAAATAACTTTTTGTTGGACTTACTGAGAAACTGTATGCCTGCTTCCAACATGGTGCCTCCTGTAGCAGATTTGTAATAGACATTTTGGCTTAAAATGATTTTTTTCTTTTCTTCTTAGCTCCATTATAAATGAGTATTTGGGATTTTTTGGAGTTCTTTTTAAAGAACTGCCACATTTTCATGTTTGATTTTTAATTTTCAAATGTGATAGGATGGATAAGTCATCTCCATTTCAAGTGGAGATTGTTCCAAATTATGTAATCAGTGAGACAGAAACCTGTCTGTGTATTTTCAGCCTGTTGTTTTTATTAGCCTGCAGGTGATGTTTGGTAGGTAGGCAGGCTAATAAATTTCCTGTACTTAATTATGAAAGTTATTTATGAAGTTACAAATAAATGCCTAAACCAAGACATTTCCCCATTAATCAGTATTTTATCCAGGTCCAATTCTTACAAGTATATTTTGTTACTGGTACTTGGAAATCTATCATGTTAACTCTGCTTTAATGGAATTTCATTGCTTATTTGCTTGGGTGGACTATCCCTGCCTCTCCTTACAAAAAAATACTCTAAACATACTGTAATATGGAAACTATTTTCTTATAAAGAATAAAGGTGAATTGATTGGCTTGAGAAATACACTCTTTCTGTAATATGTAATCATTAGAATATCTCAAAACTAGGTAATGATCTTAGAGGAGCTAATGCTCTTAGCTCTGCATTTTATATCTGCGAGTACCTTGCCCAAGTAAAAGTCTTGCAGTGCGGCAGGTTGGGAATTAACATATACACCAACTTACCCTTGCAGTTTCATACCAACATAGATAATGATGTCTGACATCCGTGAGTGCATACTATTTTCTAAGTTAGGGGTCTGCAGACTTTTCTATAAATGATCAGCTAGCTTTGTAGGTCATTTAGTCAATCTTGCAGTTCTTGCAGTTAGTCAGCTCTGCCATTGTGGAGTGAAAGGAGCCATAAACAGCACATAAATGAGTGGGCACGGCTACATTCTATGAAAACTTTATTTATAAAAATAGGCAGAGGGCTAACTGATTTGGCCTTAGATTGTCAACCGCTGGTTTAGGTCTTCTTTTAAGCAATTCATATACATTTACCTAGTTAATCTTCACTGTAAACATGTGATGTTAATACCATCATCATTCTTTACAGATGAGCATATTGTGTCTTAGAGAGCTTATAAGAAACTTCCCCAAAGCCACACAGCTACAAAGTGGCAGTCCTGTATTTAAAATCTAGTTTAAATTATGCTATTAATTGCTATACTATATTACTTTCATATAGCTTTATAATTTTTTTATCATGTCACATTTTTCCACATTGTTAACATTTGACAGATATTACATGCTGAACTACATGATACATGCTGAACCGAGTACTGGAAGTGAATGACTTAACAGATTCCTATTCTCATGTGGCTTCCATACTCTTAGTATAAAATCAAATGTGTGTATAGTAAAAGAGAAAGAGGATAGGATGTGGTGGGGTTTTTAAGTTTATAAATAGAGTGGTTGAGGGGAAATCTCACTGAGAGTGAAGACCTGAAGGAGGGAGGGAGCTCTGAGGATGTTGTGGGGAAGGGACGTTCTCCATGCAGACATAAGGCACCAGGAACAAAGTGCTGTGGGAAGTGGTATGGCTGGTGTAGAGTAAGTGAGGACATAGATTATACAGCCTTGTAAGCCATTTTAAAGATTTGGTATTAATTCCCAGTGAGATGAGGAACTCTACTAAAGGGTTTTGAGCAAAGGAGTATCACGATCTGTGTTACATATTAACAGAATCATTGTGGCTGCTATGTTGAGAATATATTAAAAGGGACAAAGGCTGAAGCAGGGGACTCAGTTATCTGATTATTGCAGTAATCCAGGGCACAGATAAGGGTAGTTAGAAGTTGTGTGTGTAGAAGCTGTTAATAAGAGGCTTTGTTGATGTTGGCGGGTTTGGATATATCATATGAGAGAACTTGTACTCATGGATGAGTCTGAGGTTTTTTTGGTTAAGCAGTGGGGAGATGGAGTCTCCCTTAACTGAAAGGGGGAAGACTGAGAAGGAGCAGATTTAGTGGTAGCAAGGGCAGGGAGGAGGATAAGTTTTGGGCATATCAGGAATGAGATGCTGTTAGACCTCTAAGTGGTAGTAATTAGTAAATAATTAGGTAAGGCTGGATTTCAGGTAAGTCTGGATTGAGGTCTTAAACTTAGAAGTTTTCAGTGTATAAATATCATAAAAAGTTCAGTCATGTCAGCTGTGGGTTTGGGTTATCATGAAGTTCATGAACTACCAGAAGCTGGAGTTTAGATGGCCTGGCTGATCCAAGTCTGTGTTGTGGTTGGTCATGCCTATGGTTTGGCACCATCTAGTGGCAATAGTTCATTTAGGCTTAAATATCATTTAGGGCTCTTGCGGTTCTCTGGCTGATTTAGGTTCACTGGACAGTGACCTTTAGTTCTCCTGTTAACGGTTGATTAGTTGGCACTCATTTTATCAACAAGATTAAGAATTATTGGGAGTAAATTGAGAATGTGGGGATGTGTGCTCTACTTTTACTTCTTAGAAGGGTTTATCCCTCTCTAGCCTTATGTCTTCCCTGCCCAAGATCAGAACTTTAGTCCATCCCTATGAGTATGGGGGCTGGGTGGAAGGTGGAGAAACTAGTTACACATATTTCTGAATTTTAGTTACTATGGAGCCAGAAGACTGGATGAGCTCTACGAAAGAGAGTATAGATAGAAAAATGAGAAGTTTTAAGGATTGAGCTCTGAGCCACTCCAGTTTAATAAGTCCAGGAGACTGAGAAGTTACAATTGGTGGTGTAGAAGGAAAACCAAGAGTGTTGTATCCCAGTGTTTGAAGGGGAGTGGAGTTGTCAACAGCTCTGTCAAATTTTGCCGGTGAGTAATGTGAGAGAGAGACTTGGCCATTGGATTTAACAGTGTAGAGGTTGTTGATGACTCTGATAAGTGTCTTAATGCAGTGGGATTAGAATGTATGTAAGAAAGAATTAGAGAAGAATTGAAAAGAGTGAATATAGACTTCTCTTTTGGTGAATTTATGTAAATGGGATTAGAGACACAAGGTGATAGCTAGTAGGGGAAGTGAGGATAAAAAGGAGGATTTGGATTTTGTAAGAAACTGTAAGAGGAATAACAGCTTGTTTTTTATAATTAATGGGGATGATCCAGAGGAGAGGAAGGGAAATGTTTTTTATTTATGAAAATAATACATGTATAGAAAATATAGTAAAGCATGAAGGAGAAACTTACTTCTCCAACTGAGATAACTGTTGCTAATATTTTCTTGATGTATTACTTTAAAAATTTTTTTATTGTGCTATAATTCACATACCATAAAATTCATCCTTCTAAAGTATACAGATTAATGGTATATTTGCCAGGTTGTACACCCATCACCACTGTCACAATTCCAGAACATTTCATCACCCAAAAAAGAAACCCATACCCCTTACGCTTCCCATTTTGTCCTTCATCCAGCCTGTGGTGACCACAAATCTGGCTTGTCTTTATGCATTAGTGTATTCTGGACATTTCATATACATGGAATTACATAATATGTGGCTTTTTTTGTGTCGAGCTTGTTTCACTTAACATGTTGTGACATGTATCAAGACTTTATTCCTTTTTGTCTGTGGTATGTTATGTTTAAAATCATATGCATATATACCCTTACTCTTTCTAACTCTTACAGACTGGAATTATACATTTTATGTAATGCCATCTTTTTAATGTATTTTCTCATACTGTTACATAACTTTTGAAAGCATTTTAGTGCCTGCATGATAGTACTAATAGTATAATTTATTCAGCCTTTTTTTTTATTGGACATCTTCATACTTAAACATGCTTTGTGTTTTAAGAAGTTTTAAACAACCTGAGATGAACATTTTCTCTTTTTTTGGCTAAAAATCTTACACACATACTTGATTTTATCCTTTAGCAGCAGTTTCTAAAAATAGATCTGATTATGGGTAAGTATACTTTGGAAGGCTTTTGGCCATATCACCAGATTGCTTTACAGAAGGTTATACCAGTTTGTTACCACCATGGGCATGCCTTTCTTATTCTGAACACCACTAGTAGCAATCTTGAAAAAAGTTTAATTAGATGAAGAATAGTAGTACTTCTCTGTGATTTGAGCCTCTCTTTGACTATATTGCTACCAGTGAGAAAAATGTCTCTAAGAAAGCATATTTACTTGAAAATTCCCTATAGCCACCTAACTTCTTGACAAAATTAAACCTTTTATGGTATATTTATTTAGCAACAGGAAAAAATGTGCATGTATTAAAGTAAGTTTGGCTGGTCTTTTAAAATAAAAAAGTTAAATTTCTGCTTTACTAATGTCTTGGAGTTGATTTTGATTATTAGCATATTTTTAAAAGTCTTTCATGTATTAGAATTTGTGATTTTCAGTTACTTGTTCAGTTAAGTTTTCTGGAAAATTAATAACTTTGAAATGTGAATATCACACCATTCCATAATTTCTCATCTAGAGATATATACAGAGAGTTTTTGGAAGTAAGTTGAAAATTTAATAATAAAAAACAGACAGTGCTAACTTAAAAAATTTTAGTATATAGAGAGTATAAGAACCCCCACGTACAGTGACAGCTGTTCTGGACACATGATAAAGAACATGGATGTTACTCATTATGAAGACTTTAAAACATAAGCTAAAGCCTAGTGGGTCATTTATAAATCACTGTTTATATAGTACATTCTAGGTGCTGTCTCTTAAGTTTTTAAACATTGAGACCTAATCTAGATTGAGATTTTTTAAAGGGCTAAATATTTCTAATAATTCATTCTTTTATATTAATCAAAGGGGAAAAATGGTACCTTTTATTGAGACTCTGACTTATGACAAATAAGACAATAATTTCTCTTTTGATTGAACTAACAGATTGAATCATCCTTATCTGTCAGAAAGTAAATAAAAATTAGCTATCGTGCAGTTCAGTTGTCAAGCTGTATTCCAAAATAAACTTCAACACAGATAGATTTATTTGTACTTATATGTACATACATGGTCTATATGGAACTCACATCACTATCACTGCCCTAAATGATGGAGGGTTAAAGGAATGGTCTTAAAGATATAGCGATACATATTTTTTCATGATGCTTTCTATAATTGTTGCATCAATGATGAAAGAGAAAATGCAGTGTTTTGTCCCATAATTATTGTTTTAATCTTTTCAGCCGTTATGAACAGCAGGATATCTTACATCATTATACCATAACTTGTTTGGGCATTGGTCAACCTTTGGTTTTTTTTTCTGTTTTTGATTACTCTAGGTTTTTGTTGATTTGTAAAATAATCATACTAGTTTTTCACAAAGATTTTTGTATTGTGTTAGTAAAATAATGGTAGCTACCATTAATTGTGCCTGGCATTGTGCTAAGCAGTGTGTCATTAACTTGGTTATTTGGTGGTACGGCTGAGTGAGATTGATAGCGAATGTTACAGATGAAGATACAGAGGCTTAGAAAGATACCACAAGGTTGCCCAGTTAGTAAGATAGAGACAGAGCTTACATAAAAATTGAGGTTAATTTTAAATATAACCCTTTGTTGCTTCTTATTTCATTGCCAATAGTCTATAGACTCTTTTCTGAGGCCAATCAAGGATTTAGAAGTTCAGTTCATTCCATCAGTAGAATAGTTTCTTTGTACAGCTGTGAAATAGAAACTAGCTCTTTGGAATGTCTGGCCAGCTGGTATTCAGTGAACTACTTGAGAAATTGTTTATACTTGATTCACTATATCTGTGAATTCTTTCCATTGTTAAATATTAGAAAAGCAGGTCATAGGTTTCCAACATGTTATTACATACGTGTTAACATTTCCAAATATGTGTTTGAAACAGATTTGGCAACTGATCGGAAGCTCTTCCGTCTGGTCTCCAATGACTCCTTCATTTCCATTCAGCCATCTTTATCCTCTTGTGGACAGGACTTACCAAGGGACTTCAGTGACAAAGTGAGCCTGCCAAGTCACAGCCACCACCACCATGTTGATCAGTCTCTATCCAGCGCCTGTGACACGGAAGTAGCTTCTCTTGTTCCTTTACATTCACACTCTTACAGGAAAGATCACCGGCCACGTGGTGTACCACGGACTTCTAGCTCTGCTGTGGCTTTTCCAGACACTTCACTGAATGACTTCCCGCTGTATCAGCAAAGACGTGGGTTAGATCCAGTTAGTGAGTTAGAATCTTCCAAGCCTCATTCTGGATCCAAAGAATCCTTGGTGGAAAATACTTGTTTATCTGGGGAATTTCAGCTTGTTGGTGAGCTGAAAAACAGTAACTCTCAGCCACCTACAAAAAGTGGCAAGAGCAAACCTTTGAAAGCAGACAAAAGCGTGGACAGCTTGAGGAGCCTGAGCACGCGGAGTACTGAGTCTACTGAGAGCTACTGCAGTGGCACGGACCGTGACACCAACAGCACCGTTAGCAGCTATAAAAGTGAACAGACCAGCTCGACTCACATAGAGAGCGTCTTGTCAGAGCATGAGGAGTCTCCTGAGGCAGGAAAGAAGAGTGGGAGGGAAAAAGAGGGCTGTGTCGACCCAGGGGACAAGAGTAGCTATACCGGTGACAACAGGACTAGCAGTGAGAAGGCTCCTCTGGAAGTGGGCACAAATAGCGGGGTTCCGGAGGCCCCAGAGTCCAGCAGCCCTGGTGATATGCATAATCTGCAAGGCCTCAGCACCTCTGCCTCTGAAGAAGCTAATAAAAATCCCCATGCAAATGAATTTACTTCACAGGAGGACAAACCACTTGGAAAAACCGCCGAAAACAAAAAAGAGGAGCAAAGTGGTAAGTCAGCTGTTTCAGTGGACCCCAAAGTTGGTAAAGACGTTGGTGGAAAGCAAAAGGAAGGGGATGTGCGTCCTAAATCCACGAGCTTAATCCACCGGACAGCCTCTGCCCATAAGTCAGGCAGGAGACGGACAGGAAAAAAACGGGCCAGCAGTTTTGATTCAAGTCGGCATAGGGACTACGTGACTTTCCGAGGTGTTTCCGGTACCAAGCCTCACAGTGCTATATTCTGTCACGACGAGGACTCTAGTGACCAAAGTGACTTGAGTAGAGCATCAAGTGTTCAGTCTGCTCACCAGTTCAGCAGCGATAGCTCTTCTAGTGCCACTTCTCATTCACGTCAGTCTCCTGAGGGCAGATACAGTGCTCTAAAGACCAAACACATTCCTAAAGAAAGGGGCACTGACTCAGAGCATGCACACAAGGCCTGTTTGGGTCTTGAAGGAACTGGCAAAAAGCGGACAACACGTCGGACTTCCAGCACAAATAGTGCCAAGACTCGGGCCCGGGTGTTGAGCCTGGACAGTGGCACAGTAGCGTGCTTGAGTGACTCCAGTAGGCTAATGGCACCCGAAAGTATAAAACCTTTAACCACTTCAAAATCAGATCTCGAGGCCAAAGAGGGAGAGGTGCTAGATGAGCTATCTTTATTGGGACGAGCTTCCCAGTTAGAGACAGTCACTCGATCTAGGAATAGCTTGCCAAGCCAGGTTGCATTTCCTGAAGGTGAAGAGCAAGATGCAATCAGTGGAGGTAAGTAAGTGACAGGAAGAGATTTCTCCTTGAGTCACTGCAGTTTTTGGTACTACTAATACTTATTAAAATATGCTTTGTGTGAACATCCCCCCTTCTACTATTTTATTAAAATAAGCTTTCTTCCATGAAGGAAGATGGTTGTCTTAGAAAAGGTTTTCATGTGAACAAGAAAATATTTTTCAGTTGTGTTATTTGAATATATCAGTTTGTTCCTGGTGGCATTCACGTTTTCTAAGCCTGTTCCCCACATGTTGATGTTTTACCAGGAAAAACAAGAATTCATCCTCTTCTGTGTACAACAATCACAACAAAATGTAGATTTTTATTAGGGCACCAAACTATTTCTAGTCATCTCTTGTACAGTGGTGCCACTGAACTTTCAGAATTAGATCATTCAACCTGTTACATAAGATTTTTCCAAGTATTAATTTAGCTCTATGTACTTTGAAAACTTGTGCCTCCTTTTTTTTGTCTTTCATTTATTTTTTGCTTGTTCAAGTTTCAAGCATTAAGAACATTTTATTTTTTTCTGTAACCTCATGCTTTTCTTAAAATTTATTAAATCAATATTTGTAGTTTATATTGGCATTTTGTATCCATTAATGGATGTGTGACGCTTCCTATGATAACAGTGATGGTGTTTTGGTTAAGCTTTATTTTTTGACTATTAAGCATATTTATTTTCAGCTTATGGAAAATTGTACAAAAATATTTGATGGGTGATTTTATATTATCAGTGTCGGCCATTTTGTTTATTTCAGAATGGTCTCTTTCGATTTCCTCCTGCCCAAAATAGTTTGTTTATTCTGTTCTAGTTATTGTGGAATCTGGTTCTTAAACAGAATCAGAAGAACAGAGGCTTTTGTTGATAGCCCTGTAGCCTTTTCATCCTCTACCCCATTCCCTTTATTCATTTGTTTTTTTATTGAAGTATAATAGACATTCAATATTATATTAGCTTCAGGTGTGCTACATAAGCCTATATCTTTGGTTTTAAAGTTTATGGTTTGTTGGTATAGTAACATTCAGTGTCTTACTAAATGTAAGCTGAATTCTTTGTACAAACATTCTGAAATATAAGGAACATACTTTTTCTCTCAAAGAACTCTCATTTCACCAGGAGTATTTTAAAAGTCCATATTGTGGTAAACATTCTTTTTCGGTAAGTTTCTGACAAAGAATTTCTAATGGGAATGTAAAAAAAACGATCTTTAGTATCTAAGGTAGAAAACATTCTATCCAACCTAAATATTGAGAATTAATTATATCTGAAGTGATTATAACTGGTGACAAAACAATTAAATCTTTAACTGGATATCATTCTGTTTTTTATAAAAGGTCTAAGATGCTTTTAGAGATTGTTTATACAAATCATAAATATTTATGACATGCAAGGAACTATCAGGTTTTAAAATGTAGCTTAACTTTTAAAGTTATTAAAATATATTTTAAGAATGAACATACTGTGATAGAAAAATATTGTTGAAGTATAAATACTAGAAAAAATATGTACAAAAGCTATAGCAAATCTTTACATCTTTGTATTTAAAATACCATTTCCTTTTCATAGGCAATATGGGGTGTTCTGTTTTTTAGGAACAGTTTTATGAAAGGTCTTATTTGCTGCTCAGTGCAGATTTTTGACTAATAAGAGCCCTCATTTTTCCAGATTCCAGCTTTTGTTTTTTTCTATATTCTTATTTTGAAAAATCAACGAACCAACAATTGAATGTTAATAATAAACAATTATCAACAATAAGTTTCCATGCATTTTGATGTAATAAATGTAAAAGCCTGCGGGCTGTTAGAAAACATTTTTTGCTAGAGGAAGGCATGTAGGCGCTGTTTTTATTTGAGTTTCATTGTGTTTAGAAAAGAAGTAATAGCAAAACTAAACTGTTTGAATGTGTTGAAGATTTATGTTTAGTTTTTTTTTATTACTTTCTTTAGGGATTTGTTTGGGCTTTTTGGAAGATTAGATGTAGTAGGAGGGGATATGTTTTGGTTCTCATGATTTAAAAATTACGTAGAATCTCACATACTTGATAAAGATTTGTTTACATTAGTATTACTTGTTATAGGCCTTACTGGCAATTTAGGAGAAATTTTTCTGGGCTAGGTATTCTACGGTATGAAGTGTACTCCTGAAATGTATCAACAAAACAGAGCGTACTGCTGACCAAACCATAAATAGATTTTATCCTAATGAATTTGGAGGTGTTGATGAGTCCTCTAATGATTTCTTTTTATTTTTAAGCAGAGTGGTGTTGTAGTGTAAAAGGATGGGATTTAGGAAATGTATTTTAAAGTACTAAAATCAAATACTCTAAAATAGGAAGGAATCTAATATAGTGACATGGAGTCATACACCTTTTGTTAGTGTATGGGCTCCACCGTAGTCCTCACTCCAAGAAAGCTACTTAGCTTCTTTAAACCTCAGCTTCCGCATCTTAAAATGGAGGTGATAACAGTATTTGTCTCAAAGGGCTGTTGCTCATAGGATTAGAGGAGTTAATGGGTGTAAAATGCTTAGAACAGTGCTTACTATTGCTGCTATTTCTGTTATACAGGTTAGTTTGTTATGCTGTGCAAATGTATCCTGTCCTTAAAATAGAAGAAAATGATTAAATGTAGAAATATATTAAAGATATTATAATTGTGCCATTGTGAAACTCAGCAATAGTAAAAATAGAGTAATAATCTGAATTCCTAATTTCTTAGGCAATACTAACAAAAACATTTTTATTAACATATAATCTAGTGATAAGATTTTAATCTTATATTGATTGCAATATGTCATATAATTTATCTTTTGATATTCAATCACATAACAAGTGGTTATATTCATAGGTCTTTCACTATTAATCAAGTAGTTTGGTTAAAGTTGGATTTTATCAAAAATGTTCTATGGTTGCTTAGGAGGAAAAAGTTTAAGGTTCAAACTAAGACACTCAAACTAAGCTCTTGTTTTCCATTAAATTTTTCTTTTATAATTGTGTATCTTTAATAATTGACTGATATTTTAAAACTAAAAAGTACAGACAAGTTATATATGATAGAAAGGTATCCTGTTTTCGAGCCTCCAGTACTTTTAAGAAATCATTTTATTTTGGGTTATTTAAATTTATTTACTGCATGATTCAACAAATTATAAAGAACAACCAGAATGGAAAGTTTTATATTCATTCCATTATTCTTTGTATTTTTTTTCTTGGTTTCTTAACCTCTATTTTTCTGTTTGAGAAAATTATTTTAAATATAATGTTTGGGTCACTATTCTGGAATCATGAAATAGGATCCTATTATAGTATTTTTGTGTTGGGAACCAAGGATAATCTTTTGTTAAGGGACTATTACTTACTCAAAGAAAAGCCAGATCTTCTTGATAAATAATTTGAGGGCTTGTGCCACATGTAAATTGAAGGCCGGTTATTTGGAATCCAAATATCATAGAATATTAGAAAAGACAAAGACCACTGAACAGACAAGAACATGTGAATTAAAGCTTTTGTACTTTACTCAATAATGGGATTCGGAATTCTAGTTTTCTCATCTCCCTGTCTACATGGCATGTTAGAAGAAGCAAATGAGTAGAAGGAGAGGGTTGCTTATAAAGGCTAACGTACTGACAGCAGAGGAAGTACACTGCTAACACTTGAAGGAGCTGGAACAACCATGCAACCCAAAGCAAAAACACAACTGTGAGGGCCCCATAAATGCAGGGGGTCAGTTATCTTTTTAATTTTAACAGTGTTCAAGGACATCATAGTATCATAACTTAATACTGTGTTACAGTATAATGCAGTAATAAATATGTATGTGATTCATGAAGAAAAGATTATATTAGTCTATACTGAGAAGAAAGCTTAGACACAGAAAATGACGTAGAAGAATGCTCATGAGATGTAGTAAACAGTTTGGGATCCTTCAGTTACTTGGAAAAATTATCTTCTCTTAAAACAGCAGCAGGGAAGTTTTGGATAAGGAATCAAATGGTTACATTTTAATACCACTTATAATTACTAATTGGGTAGTCTGTCAAGCCGTTAAATCTGTGTCTCAGTTCCTCAATTAAAACAAATAATAACTGCCTGGGCCTGTCTCACAGTTAACTGTCAGACTCTAATGAACTTAGATGTGTAAAAGTGCTTTGTAAATTGTGGATTTATTAGGAAAACTGAGGCACATACCTTTTAATCATTTGTAAGGATGTTTTCTTTCAAATATATTCTTCATTAATGATCCCTTAATAGGTGAATCTTTTTGAAAATATGTGCAAAATTGAGCGCAGTTTTCTGGGAGAGTGTCTCTATTGTTTATCCCATACACAAAGGATTAAAAAAAAATTACGAACCACCTATGAAAGTAATTCTTAAAACTGTATCTTTTAGGAACTGTTTTGTGTGAATTATGACTACAGAGTCTGATTTAAATTTCTTGAAAGCATTTCATATACCCAGGTCTATTTGTTTGGCTGTGTGGGGTTGCAAACAATATGAATAAGGTTATGCAAATTCTCTTTAACTCAAGACACAGTTAATAGTTTTGTTGCTGTTTGCTTTTCTTTGTTGGTTTATTTGTCAAAAAGTAGAGTAGTCCTTTAAAATGGAAAATTATTTTAATTCAGAGTGAATGCCAAGAAGTTGTGTAGCAGATTCTCATTGTTGTTTGGCCTCCCAGTATTTATTTTTATATTAGAACAAAATCTTTGCATGCTGATGTTAACCATCATCTTTGGCTGACATGGAAAGTAAGAAAGGGAAAAGATGTTTAGATAAAATGGATTTCATGCCTAGATTAAAATACTTTCTTAAACTTTTTTTGCAAAATCATTTGAATGTTTGTTACTTCGTATAGTAACTTTATACTTAAGTAAAATAGTTTTTACTTTGAAGAATATTTCATTGTATTTCAGCATGTTTGCATGTATTTTTTACTTTTCTGAGGTGTATATATATAATTATTTCATACTTGTTTATTTTAAACCTTTGATTCATGGTTTTTTAATCACTTGAATGTTTGTGACTTTCTTCTTTATTTACCAGGAATAAAATTCAGTTAGAGTGCTAAATTTTCACTATCTGCATTTTATACATTTAATAGTATACTAATTTTATTTTTGCCAGGAGATACTAGGTTTAAGCAATATCAAAATGTAACCTCTAAACTAAGTTTTAAAGTGTTTTCTTGTTTGTGTCTGGTTCCCTACTTATAAGATTTTTTATTTTCTTTCTTTTATGAAGTTAATAGATTTAAAAAGTTTATTGCAGTTGGCTGTGCAAGTGAATTTGCATCACGTGTGGGTATAATTTATGTGACTGAATATGCTTACAGTGCATTATTTTAAGCTTTAAAGATACTTTTCTTTACTTGTCTCTAATAGAACTGGACCCCCTCTGGACCCTATTCCAAATAGAGATGTTCTGTGTAAGCAGCACCTTCCCAGGGGGACATGTTCAGTCTTATTTGTTGTGACCATAAATTGTAGCATAGTATTTTCAGTTGAATGCATGCTTCTAGCTGCTATAAAGTAATTGCCATAGTAAGCATTGAAAATTCTTTTAGAATTAAATATTTATACCCTGAATATTATAGATGACAACACAGGCAATAATTGTAACTACATTTTAATATGTTGCCCATTTGATGGCTAATCTTTCATCTGGATATTTTTCCAAAACTACTTTATTAAGAAAGTAAATAATATTAATATGTAGTTATTTTGCACATAACAAAATATAAATGATATGTCAATAACAAAAATGAAAAATTGTGTTTTTTTTGAAAAAGTGAAAGGACATTTTGACTATAAGTGGACCCTGTAGTTTGTCTTTTCATCACCATACTGTGGAATAACTAGCTTTTACTTAAGATTAACACCACTAAGTCTTTAGTGAAAGGAAAATAGTAAAGAAAATTGTTTGCTATTTCCCATCTTCATATTCTCAGTATTCAGTGATCACATACTGCTTTTTTCAAAACCCTTCTGAAGAATTTCAGTACACTTTATAATTAAATTGCCATCTAGAAATCATAAGTGGGTAAATTTTACTCTGTTATTTTGGTTGAAACAAAATACCTAAAACTAGAGAAAATGTTTCAGAGTTGCTTAATGAAGTGAATTGAACTGTAATTTGAGTAGTTTATGACAATAGAATAGATATCTTCAGTAAAGTTCCAAAGTAAGTCTTGAATTGAGTTTTAAAAGAGTGATTTTAAATTCCGTAACCTGAGTTAACTTTACTTACGTGTAAGAACCGTCAGCAGATGAAGCAGTGATTCATCTAAGTTTTTGTGTCTTTCTTCAAGTGGCTCATTGGCCTTGCTTGTTCTCCCTCATCCAGTTGACACCCCTGCCAATATATGTTTTCTCCTTTGTGATAATGCTGGTTGCAGCTTCTGTTACGGAGGTCATGGTTGTCAGTAATAGGCAGAGCACACAATATGCTTTGTAGACTGTGGTGACAAAAAGGCAAGCTTGACTTCTGGATCAGCACCAGTATAACCTGTGATGGTGGAAATGCTCTGTATGTGTACTGCCCAGTAATGGCAGCCACTAGCTACATGTAGCTATTGAACCCTTGAAATCTGGTTCATGAATCTGATAAACTGAGTTTTTATTTTCATTTAATTTTAATTTCTTTAAGTTTAAAAAGCCACATATACTAGTGACTACCATGTTGTATAGCACAGTTCTAGATAATCATGTTTAATCTGTCATTTATTCTCACAGGTCATATGTAAATTTTGCATAGATGAGCTTTTACATCACAAGTAAGAACCTTTTCACATTTAAAGATATTATCATCATATCTCAATAAAAGGAAAAAAGATAAGTATTAGCTCACAGTCATGATAGATTTAGATCCAAAACTCCAAAGCCTAATTCTTACTTAGCTGCCTAGCCTTAGAATGTCACTCTAGTGTGCGAGCTGAAAAAGAAGTAATGTAAGTAAGTGTCCAGTAATTTGTGATTTATACTTTACTGGTAGAAGCTTGCCAAATGGATGAAATAATTCTGTACTTATCATTCCACTGAAGGAATGGACCAAAAGAAAACAATGTCTAAAGACAAGTCCATGCTTTCTGGAGGTAGTCCATATATATTCCTAATCATAATGGATTAATTACACAAAGAATATTCACTGGTGCATCCTGGAGGGGATAAAAATCTAAAAGAATACTGTTGATTAAACTCAGCATTCAAGTAGATGGAAATGGCTGCCGCTAAGCAGAATAATGACTTGAGAATCAGCAGTGCTTTTGAACTGTCAAGCATTGCAATAGAACTGAAAACTAAATATAACATTCTTAATTTTGTAATCTATTTTATACTTACTTTAAAAAAAGGAACTTTCATGTGTTTGGGAAGAATGTTTCTGTATTAAGTTGTTTTGTCTTTATTCATATTGAGCAACAAAATACCCTTTCTCACAATCGAAATGATTCCTAAACTATTTAGATTACTAGGAGACAATTGTTTTAAATTCTGATGGATAAACATCATTTTACATTTTGTCTTAGAAATTCCAATCAGTCAGTCGGTGTGTTTTGTAAAATTTTGTGAAATTCTATTAAGCCATTGTTGTGATTTTCTCATTGTATAGTTGGTTTTAGTTTGTACTTCATTGCTTTTGGATTAAGCTGTGAGTTTCTATACTTGCCATTTTGCTGATACTTGCTTCCTAATGTCGAGACTGGTTCTAGGGACATAGAGCTGAATAAACTGGATGGCAGCAACTTTCACAGTTATGCTATCTTCATGCTATCTCAAGTTGAACATTTAAAAACTAGTTGTGCAACCTAGCAATCAAAGGCTTCATTTCCTGCTGCCAAACTTGTACTGGGTGGTGTGAGATAAATTTACTGCCTTACTTCTTGGCATCAAAAGCAAAGTACTGTCATTGCTGTTTTTACTGTCCTCATGAGAGTAAAGAAACAAATGCCCTATTTCTGTTAGTTGGAACTAACAAATACTGTACTTCTAAGGCTGACTTGATAGAGGAATATGGGACTAAACAGACATTTAGAAAAAGATCTAAAACAACAGAAATCTTAAAATAGGAAATGGAGGCTGAGGAGAAGATGGTGAGGCCAGATAATAGATCAGAAATGTTATTTTTAAAGAAACAATTACCTTTAAATAAAGATGCATATTTTTTGTGTATTCCTGATAGTATAAATTAACAGCGTAGGTTGAAAACAATTTGGCTCACTTAGACAATCTTCTGTGCCTTTGAGGGTGGGAAATCAAGGGAGAGACAGGCTCAGCTGCTATTTACATCTCTGACCTAGGCTTCTATTTGACCTAAGTCTGTCTAGATGCAGCAGCACAGGCCAGCGAGGAGGCAGTGTCATTTCGCCGTGAACGCAGCACATTTAGGCGCCAGGCAGTTCGGCGCCGGCACAATGCAGGGAGTAACCCTACCCCTCCTACATTGCTCATCGGATCACCCCTAAGGTATGGTATTTTAAAATTCCACCAAGCTTAGCATGCATGTAACGGATATTCTAACTTGTTCTGCCAGTCCCAAGAAAGCATTTAAATAGTTTTTTCTTTTTCTTCCAGTTTCTCTCCTTACTTTTAAGCTCTTTAGGCTTTTTCTGCATGTGTCCACCAGCCTGGTATATTATGCATGCCTTATGTTGTACTATTTAAACAAATGATCAGATAGGTTTAGCCAATTTTAAATCACAAAATCACTTTAGGGCATTATAGAAATGTAAATAGAGGCCTGAAGTCAGATTTTAATTTTTTTTTACCCAAAATTAATAATATTAATGCAACATCTTTCCCCAACATCTTGACAGTGTTTACATGAACAAATATGAACTGAGCGGCAAGCTTGTTGGGGAATAACAGATAACTGTCATCAGCTTGATAAGCTAGTTTGATTATTTTATTTCACTAAAATACATATTTTTGTATTGCATAAAAGTTGGTGTATTTTATTTCATAATCACCAGGACCTAGTAACATGACACAGAATTAAAGTTTATGGTAAAGTTAGTTTATGGTAAACTACGGCCAATTGGATATATATATATTTTTTAAATATGTACATCTGTGTTGAATTTCTCAACTTCTGTGTTGTACTAACAAAAACCTTTTTATTTTTTTCAATATTCCTAATTAAGAAAGCATCTATAATGGACTAATTTTCCATTAAAATATTAGTAAATGTTTATTCTCAATTGTGTCAAATCTAATGAGTCTTGTCTTGAATTAGAAATCTAAAAATCTGTTCAAATATTTGTGCTTTAATTTAAGAATACAGATATGGACAGAAATAATTTACATGTGCTTGTTTAACTAGTGCATATATTATGCCATCTACTTTTATTGCTCTGTGTCCAAAGCACTGTTATCCAAATTATTTTCCTATGTTTTGTTTTGAAATTCAAAAGGAAGAACATTTGATGAAATAACTGCTATTGAATGAATGGTAGATTGGGAGAGGTAAACCTCTTGTCTTGTTAACATCTTCTTGAGAGTGGCAAGATCCTTATTTATTTTATATTCCCCTGGGGTTTAACACTTGATTATTTTTCTGGATTTTACATTACAGTGAGGAATTTCATCTTTTGTACATCATATTCCTAATCCTGCAGTAATACATAATTCTGTAAACCGTAGTATGGATTAGTTAAACCAATATTTCAAATATAAAAATGGGAAGGCACTGATTAAACATTTGGCTTAGAAATCTTTTCTGAACACCTTTGCTTTTTGTGAGCCCTCCTTTTCTATTTCCTTTCTACCTTTTTCTTTGCTCCCTGAAGTAACTTCTGCTAATGGATTTGGTGTCTAGTTCCAACCTGCAGAAAGAGCTCAGCATTTAATTTTATTTTTTCTGTTTCGTATGTTCTAACCTCTTCTTTTTGCCCCTTAAAATACTTGTCATAGACATCTTTGCTTTCCTACTCACTCCTTGTTGATATTTTGTAATCCTTTTTTTAACCTTTTCTGTTTAGTCTTTAAAAATCTTTTCATTCTTTGCCACAAATGAGCCTGCTGGATCCACTCACCAAACAAATGTAGACAAATTAGTTTTTTTCTTTGCCTGGTGGAATATTAAAGAACTGTGTTCTAACTCCAGCCAATCATGAAGGATTTCTCCATGTTTCTGTAGAGTTTTAAATACATCACCCTTCAAATAAGGATATGGTGTGAAACTTATTTGTAAAGGACTCACATTAGAATTTTTGAAAAGTAGTCTTCCAGTAGTTGGCATGTAGATTTTTGTCAAGGTTCCAGGATATTTCCAGTATAAAGAAAGGTTGCATGTATCTTAAATAGGCTCATTTCAACATGAATGAAGTAAGATAAAATTTGGCTATGAAGAATTAGTACAAACACCAATTTAATAAAATATCCTTTTTAATTGCAAGAATATTCAGGTAAAGTATTTTGGTGTTAATTCGCAGTGTGCGTTACCTAATAATCTCATCTTCAAGTAAATATAGAATGGAATGGTCATTTGAAACTTGAAAAACTTGTTTGTCAAAAAGAAATGGAATAAGTGTGATAATACTTTAATTACAATTGCTATATAAATACCAGTAAAAAGTCTACTGACTCATCTTAAACTTTAATGAGTAGTTTAAGTTTAAACTGGCAATCTAAAACAACTTGATAAAATATATAACTCCACAGATTGGGAGTGAATCGTCAATTCCTCACAGATAATTTTGTGTATGTTTTCTAAGCTTGTTAGAATATCCTGTTTCAGAATTACTTTTAAAAGTACTTTTTTCATTAAGTTAGTCTTATAGTAGGTTTTATTGGCCCTTGCTCGTTCATCCCGTGTCTAGAGATAAAAGCAAGGATGAATATTTAAAAACCTTATAATAGTAATATTACGATTTAGCTCTCTCAACCTAAATGTGGTATCTTTTAGACCTCTGGTTAATGGACTGGAATGAAAAGAAACCACAAGTGCATTTTAGGGAAGAGGCAAAGGTTTGTTTTTTTTTAAATATCATAGATTGAAAGATCTGTAATCAAGGTCATAGTGGTAAAAGAGTACATGATTAGAAATTGTTGAGGGATCACTTTGGTGCTCAGGAATGAATCCATCAAATATTTGTAGTTTGTGTACTGTGTCAAAGTCACTCCTCTGAGTTTTCTGGAATCTGGACATTCATAATAAGGAGATCATATTCTTACAGTTTACTTTTTAGCTTGGGAGACATAGAGAGATAGCTAATCATTTAAATTAGAAATCTTGATTAGTAAGATTGCATGTTATTGATGCTATTGATAGCTGATAGTTACAGACCTAAATTCCTACCTTTCATTTTGCTGTATTATAAAATAGTTACTAGCTATTCTCAAGCTGGTGGTTTTGACATATAATTGGTACTATAAAAAAGATTAATTCTTGTCAGTTATTAGTTAGCTTAAGGTAAAGTACAACCCTCCAGGAATAGTTTCCCTAGCAATTTCTGTGAAGATTACAGGCTTTTTTATTGTTGCTGAAGGATTTTGAAAATAGGAGGTAAGGGACTTAAACATTTTATGACCAGCTTTGTGATGTTCAAAAACTTGACATTCACAACCACATAGATTTTTGGCTAATTTCCTTTGTTTCTTTATTATAGAGTTGACTTTCATGCATTACCCAAAAACTTTTTGTATATTCACATATGTTGAAGATTAGTGTATTCTCAAATATGCTCACACTAAAATGTATCTACCTGCCATACTGCAACTTTATGACATTAAGTGAAAAAAATTATAGAAAAACTTGTTGAGTATATATTCTGTAAAATTTTTCCGTCTTCTGAATCTGAAGGGACATAGTATGTGAACTATTAAATGTTTTTTCTTCAGAAGTTTCGCCTTTGTGAAATTTGGTTACTTTGGTAAAGTTTCTTGATAAGTTTAGATAGCTTCTGAGGAAGAATAACATTTACTATATATTTATGGAAGATACAAACATATTTGTAGTTCCCAAGATCATCTCTTGATTTATGCCTGTTATACAAAGATTCTACTCTAAAGAAGTTATTTAAACGAACACTTTTATAGTCTTGGCTAAAAAATAATGCTGGTAAACATTGATGAGTCAATATTTTATAGACTTGGATTTTTCATGTGTTGCGTACATTCCCATGCTGTACTTAGAATACGTTACTTCTTACTGGCTCTAAAAGAAATCTGAAATATGAATGTTTTGGGTAGTGGTGGTTAATAGGGCTTTCTGTGGTGGTAGAAATATTCCGTAATCTGTATTGTCCAGTGTGGTGGACACTAACTACTAGCTTCTGCCCAGTCTGGTAGCTTTTAGCTACAGTAGCCACTAGCTGCTTGGTGTGGCTAGTGAGCACTTGAAATGTGGTTGGGGGACTGAGGAACTAAAATTTTAGTTATATTCGATAGTTGCTTGTGGCTACTGTATCACAAGGTGTGGTTTCAGGGTATATTCTGTTTCCATAACCACAGGCTTAAGCATTGTGTGCAATATTTTCTAGTCTTTCATTTCATGGTTATTTCAGATTACAACTCCCTTCACAGTCTGCAGCAGATGAGTTTGTTGTTTTATAGGCATCAGAGAAAACCATTGATTGAATTCAAAGGGTTACAGAGAAGTTGATACTTATGAAATGATAAAGTATCTGAATGAGGCCATTGTAACTGACATTCTTTTTTCTTCCCTAAAAGGTCTAATATTTTAGTGATAATGCAGAGTTGCATTGAACATCTTGTAGAGAATAACATAATAATAACAATCAAAATATTTTCACGAGTTTCATCAGTTTAAATTTGAGTATTATATTAAGGACATTAAAATTCATAGTTTTAAAGCAAATATATGAAAATATAAGTTAACATAATATAGTTTAATTTTAAGTAATTTAGATAATTTAAAATATTTAATAATTTATAATCACAAAATATTAAGTACTTAAAATTTTTAATAATATATAGAAAAGACTGTAATATTCCTTGAGCAGTTGCTGGTTTCCAAATTATTTTTAAGATTTTCTTAAACAATGAATTCATGAATTGGAAAAAGTAATAACAAAATTTGTTAAGGGAACATAATTATGGTTAACTAACACCTCATGGCCATATTTCAGAAATTTGTAGTCTTTTTATAGGAAGAATATATATTATATTCCTTCCAGCATCTCAGCAGTCATTTGTATTTCACTTGCTTAAGCTGGTGTTTATTATGGTTCTCTTGCACTAGTGTGTGATTATCTTTTGATTAAAAATTGTCATCTTAGTTGCATTTGATAAAGATTCTTTGGTTTTCAAGTGCATAGACATTTTGTTTTGTGAATTTGAGATGCGACAGTATTTGAAAGAACAATTCTAGAATTATTATTACAAGGTTAAGATTAAAAGTTCATATTTAACTGAAAAATAGGATATATTTATTGGGGACCAGCTATAATCTACGTATAGTTAATGTACTCCTCATTCTTTTTCCTTATACTAGAACTTCGTTGGCTTGAGATGGTAAAAAAGTCAAATTGCTTAATTTACATAAACATTAAATGTTAGCTGAATTCATCACTGTGAATCAGCTTTCTAAGGGGCGGAAGATTTAAGCAGGCAGTATTATCTGTGTATTATACAAAGCGTGTTGCTTCTTTCTTATATTACATTGAAAAACCTTTTTTTTTTAAAATCAGTTTTCTGTATTGACTTCATTCTAGCTATTGTTTTCTCTTTTCTTCTCTGTAATGTCTCCCCAATCCATGTTTTTTCCTAGCCTTCAAGATGGTCAGCAAGGCCAGCAGTCCACAGCCCAGGTCAAAGTCCAGTCCCGCCCCCCTTCCCAGGCTGCAGTGCTCAGTGCTAGTGCCTCCTTGCTGGTGAGAAATGGGAGTGTCCACTTAGAAGCGTCACATGACGATGCATCTGCTGTAGGCGGCAGCAGTTTGCACGATGAACTTGGTATGCAGGCCTTATGTAATCTTGGTGATACAACACTTTAATGCAGCACATAGTGGATAACGATGATTGCACTTCTTTCTTGAGATAGCTTCAATTTGAAACTCTGCATAAGAGCACATTTTACAGGATTTGCTATGTGTATAAGGAAAATTTGACTTGCTTTTCACTTCTCTGTTTCTCTCAGTTCTTACTCTACATTTTCTTTGAGCATGTCTATTATTAGTAGGTAGTTAAAAGTATTAATAAATGTTAATGTTTTAGTGTTCTCTTATAATGATTTGGGCCGTTATGTTATTCCTTGCCATTTATAGTCTGTGGGGAAATGTTGACTTCAATTAAATCTTAGTTTCTTTCAGTTCTTTTAATGTGCTGCAGAAAAGACAATAATACTTTTTAATGGTCTTTTTACTATAGACTCTCTTTTAGATATCCTGTATTTCAATTCAATGTCCAGTACCTGAAGTAGGTAGGACTTACTATCATTCTAAATGCAGCAGCCTGAGGACATCATGGTTCTATACTAAAATCAAATAATAACTTCATAAAGTTTTTTCTTTTTCCTGTCATATCTATAAATATAAGTCACTAAATAGTTAATTCTCAGAGGGGTGGTGCAGTTTAAAACCTCAGTAATGTATATCCACCCAAATACCTATTTGTGCCCTAAGGTTTCTTTTCTCTGTACAATTCAGCTTTCTTGTGCTCAGAATGCAGATTGATCAGTTTACCTAAATACAACAAAGAAAATCTTGTTACTAAAAAAAATAAACATTTGACAATACTACATTTATTACCACAATTTTATCTGTGTTAATAAATTACCTTTCATTTATAAAGATGGTAATCAAGTTGTTTGATTAGAAGGGTAGATGGTGTAAGGTACCCAAATTAGGAATAGTAAAATATCAAATGCTATTTATTTGTTGACTTTTCCTATTTTGTAAAAATCCTTAGTTACAAAGCAATATTAATAAAAGATAAGACATATTGATGGAAATAATCATCTTTAGCAAATCCTACCGAAACTTGAACCTTACTGAAAATGGCCATCCGAGGTATTTATACATTAGAATGTATGGTGATTTCTAAATAAAATGAGAAGGCAATAAAACATCTTAATTTTAGAATGCTTTTGCTTTTGAGTTTATAATTGGAAGAGGAAGGGAGTCTATAAGGAGAGTGTTTGAGAGAGTAGGGTGGACTTCAATTTAGTTACTTTGACTTAAAACTGATACTTCTTTGGTTGCAGATAAATTTAGTTGATACCTTTTTATTGCTATTTCTCTTGGGTTAGCCCAAAGTTCTTTTGAATTGAGTGAGGACTTACTTGTCAGTTTATGCCTATAAATTGCAGTCACTGTCAGCATTACCCATTGGGTTTATGGTAATAGATTAGTTAAAATGAAATGCTTAGTTTTGTTCCATTTCTAATTTTTAGACTTTTGTCAAATGAAGCATAAAATGAAACAGTAGGTAATTTTCCTTTGTAAAACTTAATTTGCTCAAAAAACCTGCTAAGCAAGCTTTAACTGTAAAGTCCCAACCAAAATCCACATGCAGATTATTTAAAATATGTACATATGAACTGTCTTGACAGTTCTGAAAATAAAAAGCCTATTCTGATTGGAGGTGACTTTAGTATCTACAGGTGAATATTCAGGATATTATCTTGAAATTTGGATTTTTCTTTTGTTAGCTGCCTTCTCATAGTTACCTCCTGGCCTGTGGTAGCTGAATGCTGCCAAATTGAATGCATAATAATTATTAGCACAAAACAACCAATCAATGGACAGTGTCTTCTTGTTCTGTAGCACATAAAGTTTGACAAAAAAGATTCTAGAAATGCATTGGAGCTGAGTTTTAAGGAATTGGTAGAGACACCGATTTTTATTATATATTCCACCAGAATATTTTTGTTGCATTGTTTATTTTCTGCAAGATTTTAATTAACATTAGTACAATAATTTTGTGTGAATGAATTTGGGTACTATATACTCAAATATGTTAAAACTTAGGCATGATATTTCCTAAAAATGGAGTATTTACAAAGGATTGTCTTCTTCCAAATTTAGCTTCTTAAATTGGCTAATTTTAAATATATAATATTTACATGTGAATGTATACCTCTACATAATACTTTCATACAGAACACTCACACATATGTATACCTTCATACACATACACACACTCAAAGTTACATATATACACTATACATATGTATGCTTGAGTGCATTCAAATGTTTATATATGTACACATATATTTGTAATAATTGCATGTTTTCTTTTAAACTAAGGAATGGCCTTTTGGGATTAAAGGAGACTTGTGGTCACACATTGCTTAATTCCAAGCCTGTAGTTTTCCTTAACTGTTTTCTACATCTGTACTCAGTGGTGTCATAATAGATAACCATACTCATTTCCTGTACCAAACTGTGAGAATCCTTATTTCTTTGTTGCATTTTAACTAACATTTCAAGGTTACTAGGCAGCATTAGACATATTGGAAAAAATCGTTGGAGTTGGTATCTTAAGGATTTTATTAGTAGCTTATTCGGCAGAGGAAAATGTATTTTCATGATCTGTATTCAGCAGACACAATTGTTAATCATAATTCTTTTTAAAAACTGAATTACAGGTGTATAATTTAGAACCTGGTTGGAAACATTTGGGTGGTTTCCTTTCTTATTTGTAGACTTCATTTCCATGTAAACTTAGTTAAAAAAAAGATAAAAATGATAAAAGTGACAGATAAATTTTGAAGTTCACATCTTTGAAAAGGAAATTACTATCTAAGAATTTCTCAAATCTTTCAATGTAACATGTTGCTCTTTAAAAATAAGGAAACACCTTAAAGTATTGGACTTGTCTATTTTCCGTTGATTTCCTACTATTCTAAATTAAATTGCAGTTACACTAAATAAAACAAGCTGTGTTCAGTGCCCAGATGAGTCACACAAGAGACTGAATTCAGGTAGTCCTAAAGTTCTGTTTTATATCTATTTAGCATTTTCTCTAAAACTTGGCAATCACTTCTCAGTTTTTATGTTAATCCCAGCTTCCTCTTGTAATTTAAGACTTAATAAGTTGATGCAATGATGAGATATGTCATTTTAGTTGATAATTAAACTCTTATTATGTAATGTGACATCTCAGAGGAAATGTTCTTGATAAGATCAGGTAAATAGGAAGATTTATGTGTGTGTATGATATTAGTGGTGGTCAGTGGTTAGGATATGCTTTGAAAAAGTATATATAAAATTTTGTGTAAAATAAAATACTGTTATAGGTAAGAAATGAGGATGAATTTTATGTTTATCAAGACATAAATATCAGCAGTGGTGTTCTTCTGATGAATTTAAGACTCTCTTAGTGTCATTAATATATTAGAGATTTAGAAAAGTGATGAGTAAATTGCCTTTTCTGTTTTGTTTCATTGCTATACAAGGATTGACAAAGAAGTTATTCTTTGAGATAATCCACTTTACTACAGAACTTATTACCTTGTAAATGTGTCAGCCTGAGAGAAAGACTTAAAGGAAATCTGGCAGCACCCATTTGTCCTCCTTATTAAACAGCAGCTATGCATTATTAAGCAGAAATATGATTTTGAGGTTTAAAAATTTTTTACTTTAAAAAGCAGAGACTTGGATGATCTGTAATACTTTGTGATTTTTATTAGTCTTAGTGTTTAGAAAAGGTTATATGTTTTACATACTACTGTATAGCTTTTTTGGCTACTCATAAGTTCTTTTCATTATTACTATAAATAAAGAGGTAAGAACTGTAAGGGACTTTGGAGTCTGTACTTAAGTCCCATGTGTTATGGTAGATCATTTTCATTCATCTAAACAAAAAGGTATGTTCTTATTGCAACCTTGATCTTATCCTTTATTTTTTTCTTTTTGAATACAAAAAACATTAAATTCTATTACTTGTTTCTTTTTTGTGAGGGAAGGCAACATAAAGTAAAAGTATGTATTAATGAAAGTAAAATACTTATTTTTATTGGAACAATAAAAAGTTTTCATTGTATCTAGAAGGAAGAGGTATTAAGAGGTGTGGGGGATATGTTCTACTTATATTTCTTTTTGATAAAATTAGAACATGCATTTCCTCATCCTTATAAAAGAAAAAAATAAGTTTAGACATACTAGAAAATAAAATTAAAATAAGGCCATCTGTAATCTTATCACTCAGAGGTATTTGCTATTAACCTTTTTATAAATTTTCCTTCCTGTCTTTTTTTAATACATGTATAATCTTTTCTAATAGAGAATTGGGATCATGTTATATGAGTTTTGTGCTACTAAATGAGTTTTGTCTTTTTTTCACTCAGCATGTCTGAACATTTACTCAGGTTAATTGCTCTTTGTTTTTAAGTGATGTATAATATTTTAGCACTGAGATCTATCTACATGAAAAGTATGGTGTAGTGGACTCTGGAGTCAGATTTCCTGGCTTCTAATCCAAGCTCTAGCACTTACTGTCTGTGTGACCTTGGGCAAGTTGTATTCTCTCCCTGAGTTCATTTCCTCATTTATCAAAGGGGATCAGTAATACCTGCTTCATAGGTTTATGGTGAGGATAGTATCTATTAAATATGCGAAGTAATTAGAAAAATGCCTGGCGATAGTCAGTTACATAAATAATCATTGCTGTTATTATCATAATTTATTTAACTAGTTAACTAACCCCACTATTAGTCTTCAAGATGATTCCTTGTACTTATTGTAATAAACCCTCTCCTGAACATCCTTTACATAAACCTTTCTGTACAGCTGTGATTATTTCCTTAGAATAAATATGTTGAAATAAAATCATCAGCCAAGGGAAATAAGCATAATTTTGGCTTTGGTGAATACTGTTAATTGCTTTAGGAAAGCTTGTATTAGTTTACACTTCTCTGGTAGGGTTTCAAAGTGTCTGTGTTGTCCCTACAAGTTCTATAAATTAAAAATAAACTTAAGTAAAATTTATTTTATCTACTTTAACCCTCACCCCCGGATAGTACTCAGAAGTTTATTGTTTTACTGTGGAGAGACTACTAGCACATTATTTTTAAAGGTTTTGGATGCCTTAACTGCTCTAGGAATTTTACAGAAAATAACAAGAGACTGGTTGAGGTACCTAATTCGTCTCTTACTGGTTTGTATTGTAAAGAATTAATTGAGGCACTAAGCCAGGTTATCTGCTTTCTAACATTAACATCCTTAAGTTTTTATGTTAAAATTGATTAATGTATGCATTAATTGGTATACAAGTTAGATTCTTTAATGGGAAGCACTCTCCCACCTCCCAAATCAGTGACTGAAGTTAAAAGAGCTTACATTTCTCTCCCAACAGTCTAATGCGAGCCATCCTTAGCAGGTGGGTTGGTTCTGTTATCTCCCACAGGTGGCTTCCCTCCAGGTTCGGAGTGACTGCTCACATTGTTGACATTTCCCCCAAAAAAACAAGAGGGGGAGGGCCAGAAAATGTCAAGTCAGCTAGCCTTTATCTTTCAAATTGTGACTTGGGAAATGTGTGTGTCACTTTCTCCCACCTCCCATGCTCCCATATGTAGTCACAGAGCAACTTGTGGTTTCAAGAAAGGCTGGGAAATGTCTCTAACTGGGCGGACATAGGTCCAGCTGAAATTCAGTGAGGGGAAGGTCCTGTTATTAAAAGGAGTAAGGAGAGGATGGATACTGGAGGGCAGTCATCAGTCTTTGGCACAGTAAGACAGTAAGCACTTGAAATCAAGATAAAGATTAGTGACCTACCGGAAAAGTTGAGAGTTTAAGGAAATACAGGTGGCTTGCAAACAGCAAATAGTTCAGCTTTGCTTGTAATTTTTAAAATTGAAAATTAAAAACAAGATTGAGGTCTTTGTCATCTGTGGAATGTGTAGTGGTGTCCATTACTGAAAAGGGTCAGGAGAAATAGACAACTAAAAGATAAAGCATTTTTGGAGGGCAGTTTTGAAATATAGACTAAAAATGCCCATATCTTTCAATCCACAGATTTGACAAACATCCAACAACATATGTACATGGATATTCATTGAAGCATTGGTTGTAATTGAAAAACTAAACAGTCTAAATGTTTATTACTAGAGAATCTTCGAAATACCTGATAGGATGTATCAACATAGTGTGATACTCAGAACTTGATAAATCTGTATTACTGAAATGAAAAACTATTTAGTTAGCAAAAGAAGTAAATTTTATAAAGTGTGTTTGAGGAGAATGGTCGTCCATTTGTCTTGGGACAAAATTACATAAAATTGTTCAGAAGAACACAAACTGCTCTTGGTAATGTCTGTCTCTGGGAAGGGGTGATCTTTTTTTTAATACTACATTTAAATATTCTGATGCATGGTATTTTTTAAGTGAAACACAAAAACAAAACACAAACACCACTCACCAAAATCTTGATTAGTATCTTTTGGGAGTTTCACTAACTACATGCTGTCTCACACTCATTCTTCTACTTAGACTCTTACCTGACTAGTCTTTTTTTTTTCTTTGTTTTTTGATCAATCTTATTGATATGTAATTTGGGTATGATAAATTGCATCCATTTAACATGAACAATTGATGAGTTTAACAGATGTGCACACTTGTGAAATAGCACACTCAGGATACAGAGCATTTCCATCATCTTCAAAAGATTCTTTGTGCCCCCATTGCAGACCATCTCTTCTCCGCCCCTGGTGACAGGCAGCCTCTGTGTATATGGTTTTGTCTCTTCTAGAATTACATAAATGCTGTCATACAGTATGTGGCCTTTTGTGTTCAGTTTTGCACTTCACATGGTGCTTTTTAGATTTGTCATGTTGCATGTGCTTGTCGTTTCTTGTGCTGTTATTCTGCCTGAGCACACTGTATATCGGGTGTTCATTCATCTGTTGGTGGATGTTTATGTTGTTTACAGAGTTTGCCTATTGTGAATAAAACTTCTAAAGTGTTTTCCAGAGTGGTTTTACTTTCTCACCAACAATGTGTGTGAATTCCAATTGTTCCCATTTTTGCTGACATTTACTGTTGGCCTTTTAGATTTTAGCCCTAATGAGTGTATGATGGTATCTTGTTGTGGTTTAAATTTCTATTTCTCTTATAACTAAGGATGATGAGAATCTTTTAGTGTGTTTATTGGCTATACATATATCTTACATTGTGAAGTGTGTCCAAATCTTTTACTCACTTTTAAAATTGGGTTGTTTGATTATTGAGGTGTAAAAGGTTTTTTGATATTTTAGATACAACTAATTTGTGAGATACAAATCACAAATTTTTTCTCAAATTCTGTGGCTTGCTGTATTATTTACCTCATCAGTTGCAATGTCATCAATATCATGTTATGGATTACAAGTCTCTTTGAAAGAAAATGTGGGCAGTTGATGAAATCATAGCAGAATGTGAACTTGGACATTCACTTTTGGAAGATTCATTTGATCTTAGGCAGAGCGAGTGAGGACTTAATAATTAATTAAGTCATGTGTGTTAAGGCAGTGCTAGAGAATAATAGCATGTCAATAAAACATATCAGTATGTAAGACTGTTCTATTGCCATGCAGTCTTTCCATATCAGTCCTCAAACACTCTTCTAAACCAACCTCTTTCCTGTCATACTTGCCCTTTTCCTTATTCTCCTGTTTTAAAAACCCAGCCTGTGTTGCACATTCCAGGAAGAAGGATTGGTTCTTAATACTGAAATTTTAAATTACAAGTAGCATAGTGACTTGATTTCCACTGTAGTACAATAGTTGAAGAGGTTTTGGAAGTCAAAGACTTGTGGTCTAGGACAGGTGTTGGCAAACCAAGACCTGTGGGCTAAATTCAGCTTGGTGCTTATTTTGTAAATAAATACCACAAATATGTATTTATTTGTTTTCTGTGGCTGCTTTCATGCTGTAGTGGCAGACTTGTATTGTTGCAACAGAGACCATCTGGCCCACAAAGCCTAAAATATTTATTATCTGGTGTTTATTTGCTGACCCCTGGTCTAGGCAGAAACAGGTCCATTAACCCATAAGCAGCTATAAAATGAGTCATTTCTGTCTGGGTGAAAACACATTTCCTCAGAGACTCAGGAATTACTCGTGATAATAAGTGTATGTGTGGGGTACTCTCCAAGAAATTGGAACTAGTCTTAAAGACCTTCTGAGATAGAATTGTGAGAATAATCCTTATCACTGTCAGAAATAGGCACTTTTTGTAGAGTGCTTAAGTTAGCCAGATAGGTATATGTGGTCCTCCAGCGGTCTTCTTAAAAGCACTGTAAAGCTGCCTCCCTTGTATCTCTCTTTGCTCTTACAGCCCCCCCCGCCCTAACAGTAATACTAGAAAGGGGAGCTAGGCTTGTAGGACACAGAATGACGGCGGTGGGGGAGAGGGTCCAAAGAAGGACATCATATAAAAAATTTCAGAGGCCTCTGTTGTTGGTACTGGGAGGATTAGGAAAACCCTACAAGTTTGTCCATCTAGTTACCACCTCTTTCCAAGATACAGAAGGGTGATGTTAAGAACAGTAGGGATTTCTTAGGTGAGTACTAGTCTTACAATCTTTATGCACTAAAGTTTGTGTATGTAGTGAGGAATGTTGTCGATAGGTCAAGTTAGAGAATTATATTACTTTCTCATGTCTTTTATCAGTATTTTGCCAGTGTTTGTTTCTGATTTGTCTGCTGCACCATTCATGGCTTCAGAGATATGTTTCAAGTGTCCTTGTTCTTTAAATCAGTGTGCAGTTTTACTCATTTTGTGTTGTCACTTATTTATTAACGTATGGTTATTTGAAATTCTCCTACCTCAAAAATGTGGTTCTGTGTAATTTAATTTTTGTAGGCAATAGGAATCTATTGAATATTTAAAACTGAGAAATCCAGGTACCTTAACTTTTCTTTTTTCTTTATCTTTAGAGATGCTGTCTTCTGGCCAACATCATTATTAAGTCTGAAATTCCAGTCTTGCTTATTTTGTCAGAAATTAATTTTTTTCTTTTTAAATCATGACAGAACCATTCTATTAGATATAATTAATTATGACCTGGGAATTGAATTATGATGAAATGACTTCATTTATAATAATAATGTGAGGAGGGCATATTTCATTGATGTTTTACTTTCTTCCCAATTTAAATTCACTAGAAATAATATTTAAATGGAAGTATTTTTCTTAATGCAGAATAATATTAAAATAGGATCATTAATAAGAGCATATTTTACTTTGGATCTAAAAGTTAACTGATTATAGTTTTAATCCCATATGAGATATATGTAGAATTGTTATGTTTAAACTTGTACAAATTTAGGATTTTCTTAAACCAATAGGAATATGTACGTGTTTCTGTTCAGGTTATTTTTGAAGATGCCTTTAATTACTAAGTTTTAATACATTAAAATGTTACTAAGGTTTTCACTGAATTCTTAAGCTAAACACTAATAGTGTAATTTTGTTTTTTCTGAGTTGTTCATTTTCTGAATGAAATTTGGTACTTCTGAAGTGCTGTCAGTTGCCAAGCCCAAAGATACAGGGAGGGGTACATTGTTCTTTTGATGGAGTTAAGTTGGGAATATACCACAAAACCTTAATACAATGTTGGTTTGTTTTGTCATGTGCCATATGTGTTTTAAGAAACATGAATGTACATTTTTAAAGTTAGTAGGTGGACAAAAGCTTCTTAAGGGAAGAAAAAAAAACTGTTGAAGTCATGCACATTTGTTAAAATTATGGCCTTCCTTTCCATAGACATGTTTTACTTTAAATTTCTGAATTTTATTATTTGTTAGTTATTGGTTTGTAAAAGCATTCAGAATGGTATGTGTATGTAGTAATGAAACTCAATTTTTCCAGCTTTCTTGTTGTCTAAAGAGCTTTTGGGGAGTGAGGCATGTTTTATTTTTATGTTTGTGTTTATGTAAAATGCAACTATTTGTTAGTTTCATACTAGACATCTATACAGAAAAGGCAACATAGTTGTATAATGACTTAATGTTCTACTGTTCCATTTGAAAACTACAAAAAGTAATATCTTTAGTTGATTTCAGTTGCATATAAATATTATTTTCAGTATCCCAAGAATAGGATATATATTACTAAAAATCCCATGGAATGCTTACTCAGAAGTTACTCCAATAATTTAAACTGTTGAATATAAAATTAACTTATTTCTAAAATACACACAAATTATGTGATATAAACAAAATTTATGCATTCCATTCTCAATGGATCTCGTACATACAAGCCCCCCAGCAGTTTGTTGCTCTGTGACTTAGTCATTTATCATGGGTTATAATTCTTCTGTGTTTATGCAATTTTAATTTTGATGAGGTGCCTCTTTTTTCTTTCAATGTTAATTAAAGTAGCACAGGCAATCTTTCATTATCCATGGTAAGTGAGGAAAGAGCACAATATAAAAATTTATTTTAAAATATTTAAGTCTGATTGTAATGGGGTATGTGCTGGGGACTTGATAATAGGGGGAATGTAATAACCACAGTGTTGCTCATGTGAAACCTAAGCATGAGTTTGTATATCAATGATACCTGAATAAAAAAAATTTTAAATCTCAGTCAAGCCAGTATTTTTAATTTTTCTTCACTAACAATGCAATTTCACTTACCACTTCAAAAAAATCTTCAGTAATACATTGAAGAAGTAGCCAGATTGACAGCTTGTATCATTTCATTCTAGTACATTAGTCTGTTAAAAGGAACCAAGAGTGAATGATTCATGAATTAAAGACAGTGTTGTAGATAATCCATATGCTGAATAATCCTCCCTTGAAAAACAGCAAATGAACCGAGCATTTCACAGAATGCTTTTTTTCTCATTTATCTCAGGAGTATATAATTCTGACCAAAAAATGCTACTACGGAAACACCATAATAAAATAATTGCACATTCTATGACTTGTAGAAAAGTACTCAAATAGTCTTATTTAATAAAGTATTTTTTTCCAACTCTAGTCATTTTAAAGAATGAAGTAATTATTGAAGTGTTTTGCTAATCCTTAGTTATAGTCTTAGTATATATTATGGGAGCCTTTCAAGGCTCCGTTGTCATTTTTCAAGATTTCACTTAAATCAAAATCCTTATTGTATATTGTTTGCACTGTAGTCATGGAAGAGAAATCTTTAAGCCCTGCCATCAAGTTGAAATTGCCCTTGAGATTCCCCATACTCAGTAATTCCAGCTAGTAAAACAAAAACCTCAAAAATACTCAGAAAGCAGCATGGATTAGTCCAATATGGCTGTAGAACTATATACCTTTATCTCATTGCCCTACTGGATATTTATATTCATTTATTTGTGCTTCCTACCCACCATTAATACGGTTACCATAGATCATCAAGGTGAAGAATGCATTTCAGACATTATCCAGATTTTTTAAGTTTCATTATCAGAAATCATTTTATCTTAATTCATTTTAAAAGTGTGTTTTTAACCTATATTCCTTTGCAACCAATATAATTTCAAAACCTTTTATTACTTTTGTAAGATATTTTTCTACAGCAAATGGTGTTCCTAAAATTTTTCATAGAGTTTTTGTAGAATCATACAACTAGTAATGTGCATTAAATGCTTTAATTATCACCAACATTATTATACTTCATTCACCGAATATGCTTAGATCCATTTGGACATTTTTCATTTTTTCTTAAAACTCTGAAGGTAATCACACAAATTGGCTGTCTTGTGCTTTGGAATATCTTAAAACTTAAGTTGCTTTCCAGATGGCCACTCAAATGGTGGTCAGGTGACTTTTAAACATTAAATGCATTCATATGATTACTTGAATTGAGAATGTGCTGGAAGGGCAAAAGAGAAGGAGACTAGTATTTCAAAGCTGGCTTAAGTCCCTTACTTTTAATACCTGATTATGTTTGTTGACTTGGCCCCACTGTTTAGCACTTCTTTTCAATTCACAACGTGCTGAATTTCATTCAGATTATTGTTTTAAAAATATTTTGGAAGAAGTTTATGCATAGTACATTTAAAAAAATTGTAGCAAGTTTAAAATTTAGTGTTTCATAAAGGAAAAATTCTGAGTTTTCTAATTTTTAAAAAAATAATTTATTTGCTAGGTAAGTTCTCTTCTACACTTTATGAGACTGGTGGCTGTGATATGTCACTTGTGAATTTTGAACCAGCAGCAAGAAGAGCATCCAATATCTGGTATGTGCGAAGTCATATTAGGAGAGTATATGTACTTGTATATATTTGTCCTGTTTAAAGTTTTTAAGCCTTGAGATAGAAAAGTTAATTTAAAAACACTGTTTATATTAGCTTAAATTGTTCTGTGCATTTGTCTCCAGAGAATTGAAGTAGAATTTTTTGCTGTGGAAAAAAGAAAGCTTTATTCTTACAACAAAATGTTTCAAAAAAAATAAGTAAAAATGTCCTATATACCTTATACTGGGACAGTGATTTCTCACAAAACTATAGATTTCGTGCTGTATATGAGAGAGAGAGAGAGAGAGAGAGAGAGAGTGTGTGTGTGTGTGTGTGTGTGTGTGTGTGTGTGTGTGTGTAAAATGATGTAAAAAACCTTACAAAACCAAGTTCGAACCTGTCAGTTCTCTTTGTGTAATTTAAACATTTTATTTCTATCAGAGGGTTTGGTCAAGTATCTTTTTAAATAATCATCTTTCATTTTGTTTGAAAATTTGTTTACCAGCTATAAGAAGGAGGAATTTCTTAAAATATGAGTCATGTTATACTGAGATTCTCTTCTCTCCGTCCCTTAGGAAAAAATTATATGAAATAACAGAGAAGTTAGGAGAAAAGCAAGAAATAGAAATCTTGCTCATGTAACAATTATAGTTTAGTTTATATGTGTTAAAATTTTCTTTTCTAAAATTTTAATTTTATTCATGTATTCAAGTTTTGTGTTGCAATTCATTATTGATTGATTAGCTGACTTTTCACAAGGATCATTTGATTCTTATTTTAGAATTTTCATCTAGTAATGAGATATACCTATTTAGATGTTACTCATTTAGTATTTCACTTAGGTTTTTGAGTTTTGAGGGGCCATTTAAAGCAACATGATCTTGTCACTTAGTTTGGCATGCTAAAACGATAGAACATTTAGAGAACTATATTCACAAAGCTCCTTTAGTCCATTTTCAGAATCATCCTGGCAAAAATGATTAAATCGAAATTTTAAGTGATTTTGTAACAGTGGAAACAATGGGATGGAGCAATGGAAACAATTATGTTTAATATAATTCAAAATAAGAACAATTCCTTATATAATAAATGAGGTAAAGTCAAGTTTTGAAATCTAGACTGAACAGTGGAAACTGGATTTTCATGTCCTAGGCAGTTCTGTTAGAGCTTACATTTGCTGTGGCTCCGGGCAATATGTTAATTGCTTCCTTAAATACTTTTTACAAAAACCTGGTGGTAGTCCTACTCTTATTCTGTGTTATCTATGAGGAAACTGAGATGTGAAAATGTTGGATAACTTGTTGAGTATCTCATTCAGCTGATGAAGAGATTTGAATATAGAAACTTTGACTCAGAGGCTATCCTCTTAATTATAACTCTAACAAAATGCTGTTTTGCATTTTGAAGTTTACATGAAACAGAGAAGACAATGTAAATATCTAATTGTTAAAGGATTTATTTTTCTTTCTACTACTTGACAGGCTGTTTATTCCCTGAAATCTTTTTCTTTTATTTTAGTGACACCGATTCTCATGTATCCAGTTCTACCTCAGTTCGATTTTATCCACATGATGTGGTAGGTTTTTCTTTATTTTTATAAAATGATGTATTTTCAGATTAAGTTGCTATACAAATCAGAAGAATTGATGAAGTTTCGAAATACCAATTTTATTGAAAACTATAGCGAAATCACCTTTGCTGTTCCATAGTGGATCTCCTCTTAAAGTCCTTTGTTAAGAAAGGAGCAAACATAGAACACCATGAAGTTTAATTAACTGAGGATGTGTAAAGATCAGTTTACACACCAACATCAGAATCTGGTTGTACCATTTTTAATTGTGCCGTTTAAAACTTTACTTTTTTTAAAATTTTGGTATCATTAATGTACAATCACTTGAACATTATGGTTACTATACCCCCTATTATCAAGTCCCCCCCACATACCCTATCACAGTCACTGTCCATCAGTGTAGTAGGATGCTATAGAATGATTACTTGTCTTCTCTGTAAATACTGCCGTTCCCGTGTGTCTCCCCCCCCCCAGCTACATTATGTGTGCTAATCATAATGCCCCTCTTCCCCCGTTATCCCTCCCTTCCCACCCATCCTCCCCAGTCTCTTTCCCTTTGGTAACTATTAGTCCGTTCTTGGGTTCTGTGAGTCTGCTGCTGTTTTGTTCCTTCAGTTTTTTCTTTGTTCTTATACTCCACAAATAAGTGAAATCATTTGATACTTGTCTTTCTCCCCCTGGCTTATTTCATTGAGCATAATATCCTCTAGTTCCATCCATGTTGTTGAAAATGGTAGGATTTGTTTTCCTCTTATGGCTGAATAATATTCCATTGTGTATATGTACCACATGTTCTTTATGTATTCATCTACTGATGGACACTTAGGTTGTTTCCATTTCTTGGCTATTGTAAATAGTGCTGCGATAAACATAGGGGTGCATCTGTCTTTTTCAAACTGTGCTGCTGCATTCTTAGGGTAAATTCCTAGGAGTGAAATTCCTGGGTCAAATGGTATTTATATTTTGAGTTTTTTGAGGAACCTCCATACTGCTTTTCACAATGGTTGAACTAATTTATATTCCCACCAGCAGTGTAGGAGGGTTCCCCTTTCTCCACATCCTTGCCAACATTTGTTTTGGTTTGTCTTTTGGATGTTGGCCATCCTCACTGGTGTGAGGTGATATCTCATTGTGGTTTTAATTTGCATTTCTCTGATGATTAGCAGTGTGGAGCATCTTTTCATGTACCTGTTGGCCATCTGAATTTCTTCTTTGGAGAAGTGTCTGTTCAGCTCCTCTGCCCATTTTCTAATTGGCTTATTTGCTTTTTGTTTGTTGAGGTGCGTGAGCTCTGTATGTATTTTGGATGTCAACCCCTTATCGGATAAGTCATTTATGAATATATTCTCCCATACTGTAGGATTTCTTTTTGTTCTACTGATGGTGTCCTTTGCTATCCAGAAGCTTTTTAGTTCATTTTTGCTTTTGTTTCCCTTGCTCAGGGAGATATGTTCATGAAGAAGTGGCTCATGTTTATGTCCAAGAGATTTTTGCCTATGTTTTTTTCTAAGACTTTTATGGTTTCATGACTTACATTCGTCTTTGGTCCATTTTGAGTTTACTTTTGTGTATGGGGTTAGACAGTAATCCAGTTTCATTCTCTTACATGTAGCTGTCCAGTTTCGCCAACACCAGCTGTTGAAGAGGCTGTCATTTCACCATTGTATATCCATGGCTGCTTTATCATATGTTAATTGACCATATATGCTTGGGTTTATATTTGGGCTCTCTTTTCTGTTCCACTGGTCTATGGGTCTGTTCTTGTGCCAGTACCAAACTGTCTTGATTACTGTGGCTTTGTAGTAGAGCTTGAAGTCAGAGAGCATAATTCCCTCTGCTTTATTCTTCCTTCTCAGGATAGCTTTGGCTATTCGGGGTCTTTTGTCGTTCCATATGAATTTTAGAACTGTTTGCTCTAGTTCATTGAAGAATGCTGTAGGTATTTTGATAGGGATTGCATTGAATCTGTAGATTGCTTTAGGGAGGAAGGCCATTTTGACACTATTAATTCTTCCTATCCATGAGCATGGAATGAATTTCCATTTATTAGTGTCCTCTTTAATTTCTCTTAAGAGTGTCTTGTAGTTTTCAGGGTATAGGTCTTTCACTTCCTTGGTTAGGTTTATTCCTAGGTATTTTATTTGTTTGGATGTGATTGTGAATGGAATTGTTTTCCTGATTTCTCTTTCTGCTAGTTCACCGTTAGTATATAGGAATGCAACATATTTCTGTGTATTAATTTTGTATCCCGCAACTTTGCTGAATTCAGATATTAGATCTGTTAGTTTTGGAGTGGATTCTTTAGGGTTTTTTATGTATAATATCATGCCATCTGCAAACAGGGACAGTTTGACTTCTTCCTTGCCAATCTGGATGCCTTTTATTTCTTTGTGTTGTCTGATTGCCATGGCTAGGACATCCAGTACTATGTTGAATAGAAGTGGGGAGAGTGGGCATCCTTGTCTTGTTCATGACCTTAAAGAAAAAGCTTTCAGCTTCTTGCTGTTATGTATAATGTTGTCTGTGGGTTTGTCATATCCGGCCTTTATGATGTTGAGGTATTTGCCCTCTATACCCATTTTGTTAAAAGTTTTTATAATGAATGGATGTTGAATTTTGTCGAATGGTTTTTCAGCATCTATGGAGATGATCATGTGGTTTTTGTCCTTCTTTTTGTTGATGTAATGGATGGTGTTGATGGATTTTCGCATGTTGTACCATCCTTGCGTCCCTGGGATGAATCGCACTTGATCATGGTGGATGATCTTTTTGATGTATATTTTCATTCGGTTTGTTAATATTTTGTTGAGTATTTTTCCACCTATGTTCATCAAGGATATTGGTCTGTAATATTCTTTTTTTGTGGTGTCTTTGCCTGGTTTTGGTATTAGAGTGATGCTGGTCTGGTAGAATGAGTTTGAGAGTATTCCCTCTTCTTCTACTTTTTGGAAAACTTTTAGGAGGATGGGTATTAGGTCTTCACTGAATGTTTCATAAAATTCAGCAGTGAAACCATCTGGTCCAGGAGTTTTGTTCTTAGGTAGTTTGTGATTACCAATTCGAATTCTTTGCTGATAATTGGTCTATTCAGATTTTGTGTTTCTTCCTGGGTCAGCCTTGAAAGGTTGTATTTTTCTAGGAAGTTGTCCATTTCTCCTAGGTTATCCAGTTTGTTACCATGTAGTTTTTCATAATATTCTCCATAATTCTTTGTATTTCTGTTGTGTCTGTGGTGATTTTTCCTTTTTCATTTCTGATTCTTTTTATATGTGTTGACTCTCTTTCTTTTCTTGGTAAGTCTGGCTAAGGTTTTATCTATTTTGTTTATTTTCTCGAAGAACCAGCTCCTGCTTTCATTGATTCTTTCTATTGCTTTATTCTCCTCAATTTTATTTATTTCTGCTTTAATCTTTATTATGCCCCTCCTTCTACTGACTTTGGGCCTTATTTGTTTTTCCTTTTCTAGTTTCATTAATTGTGAGTTTAGACTGTTCATTTGGGATTGTTCTTCTTTCCTGAGGTAGGTGTATATTGCAATTTACTTTCCTCTTAGCACGGCCTTTGCTGCATCCCACAGATTTTGTGGTGTTGAATTATTGTTGTCATTTGTCTCCATATATTGCTTGATCTCCTTTTATTTGGTCATTGATCCATTGATTATTTACGAGCATGTTATTAAGCCTCCATGTGTTTGTGGGCTTTTCGTTTTCTTTGTGTAATTTATTTCTAGTTTCATACCTTTGTGATCTGAGAAGCTGGTTGGTACAATTTCAGTCTTTTTGAATTTACTGAGGTTCTTTTTGAGGCCTAGTATATGATCTGTTCTTGGAAATGTTCCATGTGCACTTGAGAAGAATGTGTATCCTGTTGCTTTTGGGTGGAATGTTCTGTAGATGTCCGTTACATCCATCTGTTCTAATATGTTGTTCAGTGCCTCTGTCTCTTTACTTATTTTCTGACTGGTTGATCTGTCCATTGGAGTGAGTGGTGTGCTGAAGTCTCCTAAAATGAATGCATTGCATTCTGTTTCCCCCTGTAATTCTGTTAGTATTTGTTTCAAATATGTAGGTGATCCTGTGTTGGGTGCATAGATATTTATAATAGTTGTATCCTCTTGTTGGACTGACCCCTTTATAATTATGTAACATTCTTCTTTGTCTCTTGTTACTTTCTTTGTTTTGAAGTCTATTTTGTCTGATACAAGTACTGCAACTCCTGCTTTTTTCCCACTATTTGTTGCATGAATTTCTTTTTCCATCCCTTTGCTTTCAGTCTGTGTATGTCTTTGGGCTTGAAGTGAGTCTCTTGTAGGCAGCATATAGATGGGTCTTGTATTTTATCCATTCAGTAACTCTATGTCTTTTGGTTGGTGCATTCAGACCATTTACATTTAGCGTGATTGTCGATAGGTACGTACTTATTGCCATTGCAGGCTTTAGATTCATGATTACCAAAGGTTCAAGGGTAATTCCCTTACTATCTAACAGTCTAATTTAACTCACTTCATATGCTATTACAAGCACAACCTAAAGGTTCTTTTTTTTTCTCCTTTTTCTTCCTCCTCTGTTCTTTGTATGTTATGAATCATATTCTGTACTCCTTGTCTATCCCTTGGGTGACATATATTTTGCCTTAGGAATACTTTCATCTATAGGAATCCCTCCAAAATGCACTGTAGAGGTGGTTCCTGGGAGGTAAATTCTCTCAGCTTTTGCTTATCTGAAGATTGTTTAATCCCTCCTTCAAATTTAAATGATAACTTTGCTGGGTAGAATACTCTTGGTTCAACGTTCTTCTGCTTCATTGCATTAAATACATCATGCCACTCCCTTCTCGCCTGTAAGGTTTCTATTGAGAAGTCTGATGATAGCCTGATGGGTTTTCCTTTGTATGTGATCTTTTTTCTCTCTCTAGCTGCTTTTAAAAGTCTGTCTTTATCCTCGATCTTTGTCATTTTAATTATTCTTTGTCTTGATGTTGTCCTCCTTGGGTCCCTTGTGTTGGGAGATCTGTGCACCTCCATGGCTTGAGAGGCTGTCTCCTTTCCCCAGATTGGGAAATTTTTCGGTAATTCCCTCCTCAATGACACTTTCTATCCCTTTTTCTCTCTCTTCTTCTTCTGGTACCCCTATAATGTGAATATTGTTCCGTTTGGATTGGTCACAGTTCTCTCAATATTCTTTCATTCTTAGAGATTCTTTTTTCTCTCTGTGCCTCAGCTTCTTTGTATTCCTCTTCTCTAATTTCTATTCCGTTTACTGTCTCTTCTACTACTTCTAATCTGCTTTTAAGTCCCTCGATTGTATGTTTCATTTCAGATATGAAATTTCTTAATGATTCAATCTCCGACTTAAATTCGCTCCTGAGTTCTTGAATATTTTTCTGTACCTCCATAAGCATGTTTATATTTTTATTTTGAATATCTTTCAGGAATATTTTTGAGTTCAGTTTCATTTGGCCTTTTTTCTGGGGTTTGTGAGATTTTGGTGTGAGCCATGTTCCTTTGACGTTTCATATTTCTGTGTGTTGCCCACTAGTGTGCAGAAACTCCAGTCTCGAGCTGCGCAGCTCCTTGAGTGAGATTTGGGGTCATAGGGGAGTGGAGCTCGTGCCTGGGGAGAGGAAAGGTCTGTTTCCTGATTCTCGTCTGCGGTGCCCGTCTCCAGTGTCAGAGTGAGTGTGCCAAGCACACATGTGTCAACCTTGTGTGTTGCATCTCTAGCTGTTGTTGGCAGGACCTCCCTCTGCCTGGCCTGACACCAGCACAGTGACTGCTTGTTTGCGACCTGGTGCCAGCAGGCTAGGAGGAAGGTGCAGCAGGCTGTGGGTCACAGAAGGGGGCTTCGGAGCTGAGTGGGCAGCCAGGGGGATGGAGCACCTGAAGCTCCTCAAAGTTTCCAACCAGCTGGGCAGAGCGCGCCCAGACAGCCTTGTCCAACTCTCCCTTCTCCCATGCAGCAAGCTCCGTGCAAATCCCGCCCCATCGGTAGCCCTCTCGCTCCTGGGAAGCCTTTCAGACTGCCCGCAACTCCTCTGACACAGAGCAGTGGGCTGTGGATCACTCCCTCCACAAACGACTGTCATGTCCGTCTCCCAAGCACTCTGCCAGTCCGAGCTCCCTAATGGCCAGAGCACCACAGAATATATGCTTCCGCTCACAAAGCAGATCTCCAAGGCTATGCTGAGCAGTCCCAAGCTTCCACCCTCTTCTCGCTCCATTTCTCTTCCTCCCGCTGGTGAGCTGGGGTGGGGGAAGGGCCAGGGTCCCGCCGATTAATGCTTTCCTATGTGACTCTGTTTCATGAGGTCTGCTCTGTGAGGTCTATATGCAGTCTGGTGCAACCATCTTTCTTTCTTTCTTTTTATATATATAATTTATTTTGGTATCATTAATCTACAATTACATGTGCAATATTATGGTTATTAAACTACCCCCTTCATCTGGTCCCCCCCACCAACCCCATTAGAGTCACTGTCCATGAGTGTAGTGAGATGCTATAGAATCATTACTTGTCTTCTCTGAGTTGTACAGCCCTCCCCAGGCCCCCCCAACATTACGTCTGTTAATCGTACTGCCCCTTTTTCCCGCTTGTCCCTCTGTTCCCACCCATCCTCCTTAGTTCCTTTCCCTTTGCTAACTATTAGTCCGTTTTGGGGTTCTGTAACTTTGCTGCTGTTTTCTTCCTTCAGTTTTTTTCTTTGTTCTTATACTCCACATATGAGTGAGATCATTTGATATTTGTCTTTTTCGGCTTGACTTATTTCACTACACATAATACCGTCTAGCCCCCATCCATGTTGTTGCAAATGGTAGGATTTGTTTTCTTTTTATGGCTGAATAATATTCCATTGTGTATATGTACGACACCTTCTTTATCCATTCATCTGCTGATGGACACTTAAGTTGCTTCCATTTCTTGGCTATTGTAAATAATGCTGCAATAAACATAGGGGTGCATATGTCTTTTTCAAACTGCATGGCTGCAGTCTTAGGGTAAATTCCTAGGAGTGGAATTCCTGGGTCAAATGATATTTCTGTTGAGTTTCTTGAGGAACCTCCATACTGCTTTTTCTTTTTTTTTTTAAGTTTATTTTGATATCACCAATCTACAATCAAATGAGTAATATTATGGTGATTACACTTCCCCCTCCATCAGAACCCCCCCCCTCAACCCCATCACAGTCACTGTCCATCAGCATAGTGAGATGCTATAGAGTCACTACTTGTCTTCTCTGGGTTGCACAGCCCTCCCTGCGCCCCCCTAACATTACATCTGCTATTTGTAATGTCCCGTTTTCCCCCTTGCCCCTCCCTTCCCACCCATCCTCCCCAGTCCCTTTCCTTTGCTAACTATTAGTCCGTTTTTGGGTTCTGTAACTTTGCTGCTGTTTTGTTCCTTCAGTTTTTTTCTCAGTTCTTATACTCCACATGTGAGTGAAATCATTTGGTACTTGTCTTTTTCGGCTTGACTTATTTCACTAGGCATAATACCCTCTAGCCCCATCCATGTTGTTGCAAATGGTTGGATTTGTTTTCTCCTTATGGCTATATAATATTCCATTGTGTATAGGTACCACATCTTCTTAATCCATTCTTCTACTGATGGACACTTAGGCTGCTTCCATTTCTTGGCTATTGTAAATAGTGCTGCGATAAACATAGGGGTGCATGTGTCTTTTTCAAACTGGGCTGCTGGATTCTTAGGGTAAATTCCTAGGAGTGGGATTCCTGGGTCAAATGGTATTTCTATTTTGAGTTTTTTGAGGAACCTCCATACTGCTTTACACAATGGTTGAACTAATTTATATTCCCGCCAGCAGTGTAGGAGGGTTCCCTTTTCTCCACATCCTCACCAACATTTGTTGTTGTTTGTGTTTTGGATGTTGGGCATCCTCACTGGTGTGAGGTGATATCTATCTCATTGTGGTTTTAACTTGCATTTCTGTGATGATCAGCGATGTGTAGCATCTTTTCATGTGCCTGTAGGCTATCTGAATTTCTTCTTTGGAGAAGTGTCTATTCATGTCCTCTGCCCATTTCTTAATTGGATTATTTGCTTTTTGTTTGTTGAGGTGCGTGAGTTCTTTACATATTTTGGATGTCAACCCCTTATCGGATAAGTCATTTATAAATATATTCTCCCATACTGTAGGACTTTTTTTGTTCTACTGAAGGGGTCCTCTCTGTACAGAAGCTTTTCAGCTTGATATAGTCCCACTTGTTCATTTTTGCTTCTGTTTCCCTTGCCTGGGGAGATATGTTCATGAAGAAGTGGCTCATGTTTATTTCCAAGAGATTTTTGCCTGTGTTTTTTTCTAAGAGTTTTATGGTTTCATGACTTACATTCAGGTCTTTGATCTATTTTGAGTTTACTTTTGTGTATGGGCTTGGACAGTAATCCAGTTTCATTCTCTTACATGTAGCTGTCCAGTTTTGCCAACACCAGCTGTTGAAGAGGTTGTCATTTTCGCATTGTATATATCCATGGCACCTTTTTTGTATATTAATTGCCCATATATGCTTAGACTTATATCTGGGCTCTCTATTCTGTTCCCTGGTCTGTGGGTGTGTTTTTGTGCCAGTACCAAATTGTCTTGATTACTGTGGCTTTGTAGTAGAACTTGAAGTCAGGGAGCGTAATTCCCCCTGTTTTATTCCTCCTTCTCAGGATTGCTTTGGCTATTCGGGGTCTTTTTTGGTTCCACATGAATTTTAGAATTTGTTCCAGTTCATTAAAGAAGGCTGTTGGTGTTTTGATAGGGATTGTGTTGAATCTGTAGATTGCTTTAGGTAGTATAGCCATTTTGACAATATTTATTCTTCCTAGCCAAGAGCATGGAATGAATTTCCATTTGTTAGTGTCCTCTTTAATTTCTCTTAAGAGTGTCTTGTAGTTTTCAGGGTATAGATCTTTCACTTCCTTGGTTAGGTTTATTCCTAGGTATTTTATTCTTTTTGATGCAATTGTGAATGGAATTGTTTTTCTGATTTCTCTTTCTGTTAGTTCATCGTTAGTGTACAGGAAAGCAACAGATTTCTGTGTGTTAATTTTGTATCCTGCAACTTTGCTGAATTCAGATATTATTTGTAGTAGTTTTGGAATGGAGTCTTTAGGGTTTTTTATGTAAAATATCATGTCATCTGCAAATATTGACAATTTGACTTCTTCTTTACCAATCTGGATGCCCTGTATTTCTTTGTTTTCTCTGATTGCTGTGGCTAGGACCTCCAGTACTATGTTGAATAACAGTGAACAGAGTGGGCCTCCCTGTCTTGTTCCTGATCTTAGATTAAAAGCTTTCAGCTTCTCGCTGTTAAGTATGATGTTAGCTGTTGGTTTGTCATATATGGCACTTACGATGTTTTGGTTTTTGTTCTTCTTTTTGTTGATCTGATGGATGATGTTGATGGATTTCGAATGTTGTACCATCCCTGAGATAATTCCCAGTTGATCATGGTGTAGGATCTTCATGTAGTTTTGAATTCGGTTTGCTAATATTGTGTTGAGTATTTTTACATCTATGTTCATCAGGCATATTGGTCTGTAATTTTCTTTTTTGGTGAGGTCTTTGCCCGGTTTTGGTATTAGAGTGATGCTGGCTTCATAGAATGAGTTTGGAAGTATTCCCTCCTCTTCTGTGTTTTGGAAAACTTTAAGGAGAATGGGTGTTATTTCTTCTCTATGTGTCTGGGAGAATTCAGAGGTAAATCTATCTGGTCCAGGGGTTTTGTTCTTCGGTAGTTTTGTGATTACTGATTCATTTTCGTTCCTGGTGATTGTTCTGTTTAGTTTTTCTGTTTCTTGCTTGGTCAGTCTTGTAAGGTTGTATTTTTCTAAGAAGTTGTCCATTTCTTCTTAGGTTTTGCAGCTTGTTAGCATATAGATTCTCATAATAATTCTCTTATAATTCTTTGTATTTCTGTGTGGTCTGTCGTTATTTTTCCTTTCTCCTTTCTGATTCTGTTTATGTGTGTAGATTCTCTTTTTCTCTTAATGAGTCTGGCTGGGGGTTGATCTATTTTGTTTATATTTTCAAAGAAGCAGCTCTTGGTTTCACTGATTTTTTTCTGTTGTTTTATTCTTCTCAATTTTATTTATTTCTTCTCTGATCCTTATTATGTCCCTCCTTCTGGTGACTTTGGGCCTCATTTGTTCTTCTTTTTCCAATTTCAGTAATTGTGTCTTTAGACTATTCATTTGGGAATGTTCTTCCTTCTTTAAATAGGCCTGGATTGCAATATACTTTCCTCTTAGAACTGCCTTTGCTGCGTCCCACAGAAGTTGTGGCTTTGTGTTGTTGTTGTCATTAGTCTCCATAAATTCTTTGATTTCTGTTTTGATTTGGTCGTTAACCCATTGATTAATTAGGAAAATGTTGTTAAGTCTCCATGTATTTGTGAGCCTTTTTGTTTTCTTTCTATAATTTATTTCTAGTTTTATACCTTTGTGATCTGAGAAGTTGGTTGGTAGAATTTCAGTGTTTTTGAATTTACTGAGTTTCTTTTTGTGGCTCTTTATGAGATGTATTCGGAAAATGTTCCATGTACACTTGAGAAGAATGTGTATCCTGTTGCTTTTGGGTGTAGAGTTCTGTAGATGTCTGTTAGGTCCATCTGTTCTAGTGTGTTGTTCAGTGCCTCTGTGTCTTTACTTATTTTCTGTCTGGTTGATCTGTCCTTTGGAGTGAGTGGTATGTTGAAGTCTCCTAAAATGAATGCATTGCTTTCTATTTCCTCTTTTAGTTCTGTTAGTATTTGTTTCACATATGCTGGTGCTCCTGTGTTGCATGCATGTATATTTAAAGTGGTTATATCCTCTTGTTTGTCTGACCCCTTTATCATTATGCAATGTCCTTATTTATCTCTGGCTACTTTCTTCGTTTTGAAGTCTATTTTGTCGGATACAAGTACTGCAGCACCTGCTTTTTCCTCCTTGTTGTTTGCGTGAAATATCTTTTTCCATCCCTTCACCTTTAGTCTGTGTATATATTTCGGTTTGAGATGAGTCTCCTGTAAGCAGTAGAAAGATGGGTCTTGCTCTTTTATGCATTCAGTAGCTCTGTGTCTTTTGATTGGTGCATTCGGTCCGTTTACATTTAGGGTGATTATTGGTAGATATGTACTTACTGCCATTGCTGGCTTTAGATTCCTGGTTACCAAAGGTTCAAGGGTATCTTCTCTACTATCTAACAGTCTAACTTAACTTTCTTGTTAAGTTATTGGAAACATAGTCTGATGATTCTTTATTTCTCTCCCTTCTTATTCTTCCTCCTCCATTCTTTATATCCTAGGCGTTTTATTCTTTGCGTTTAGTTAGTATTTGGATGATCATCTCTCTTTGCTATGATTTTATTTTCTCTGGTGACCTCTTTTTAGCCTTAGGAGTGCTTCCATCTAGAGTAGTCCCCTTAAGATACCCTGAAGAGGTGTTTTATGGGAGGCAGATTCCCTCAGTTTTTGCTTGTCTGGGAAGTGCTTAATCCCTCCCTCAAATTTAAATGATAATCGTGCTGGATACAATATTCTTGGTTTAAGGCCCTTCTGTTTCATTACGTTAAATATATCATGCCATTCTCTTCTGGCCTGTAAGGTTTCTGTTGAGAAGTCTGATGATAGTCTGATGAATATTCCTTTGTAGGTGATATTTCTTCTCTCTCTACCTGCCTTTAATAGTCTGTACTTATCTTTGATCTTTGCCATTTTAATTATTATGTGTCTTGGTGTTGTCTTCCTTGGGTGACTTGTGTTGGGAGATCTGTGGGCCTCCGTGGTCTGAGAGAGTATTTCATTCCACAGCTTGGGGAAGTTTTCAGCAATTATTTCTTCAAATACACTTTCTATCCCTTTTTCTCTCTCTTCTTCCTCTCGTGTTCCTATAACGCGAATATTGTTCTGTTTGGATTGGTCACACCGTTCCCTTAAAATTATTTCATTCCTGGAGATCCTTTTATCTCTCTCTGCCTCAGGTTTTCTGTATTCCTGTTCTCCGATTTCTATTCCATTAACAGTCTCTTGCATCTCATCCATTCTGCGCCTAAGCTGGTTGATCACTTGTCTCATCTCTGCATTGTCTTTCCTCTCTTCCCTCACTTCCTCCCTTAGCTCTTGCATATTTCTCTGTAGATCCATCAGTATGGTTATGACTTTTATTCTGAATTCTTTTTCAGGAAGATTGTGCATGTCCATCCCTTCAGACACCCTGTCTGGGGTAGTCTGGTCTGGCGTTTTCTTGGTATGTTTTGTTTGTACCATATTTCTCTGTCTTTTCATGGCGATATATGTGGTCAAAAAAAGAAAAAAAGAAAGGGAAAATAGAGAAAAAAAAAAAACGCCTGCCAGGTGTAGTTTCTGTTAGGATCCTGTAGGTGACTCTGCTGCTCCACTATTCCGCCACCTTGCCGCTTCACCGGGCCCTTTGTGACTCTGGCCAGGGAGGGAACAAATGGAAGGCTACCGATTTCTGTGGGAGTCTCCGTGTGACTGCTTTTCTGAGCCCCAGTCCAAGGTGAGCAAAATTCCTAAGGGCTCCCAGCCTCTTTGGCTGAGTGTGCTGGGACGATCCTGCTCCTCCATTGGGCCCCTTTCTCTTTAAGACCCGTAAAAAAGTGCGTGCTTTTCTTTTGTCCTGGGGAACCGGCTGGGTGGACCTTCTTCGAATCTGCACCTCTGTCTCTCCAATCTCCGATACACCGTGCGAAGTGTGTCAGTGCTCGTGGCGCAGATCACCAGACCTGGTTATTTGGCGGTTCTGTGCTCCACTCCCTCCCCACTCTGAATCCTCTCCTCCCGCTGGTGTGCTGGGCTGGGGGAGTGCTTGGGTCCTGCCGGGTCGCGGCTCTGTATCTTACCCGCCTCATGGGGTGCTGAGTCCTCTCAGGTGTATCTGGAGGCTGGTGTCATCCTGTATCTCTTGTCTCTCTTTTAGGAATAGTTGTATTTGCTGTATTTTCATAAATATATTTGGTTTTGGGAGATTTCCGCTGCCCTGCCTATGCCGCCATCTTCCCGGAAGTGATCTCCAACCATCTTTGTTGTTGCTGTTTTAGGGTTATTTATACTAATTAACTATATTTTTGTACTAATTGTGGTTTTGGGGGAAGTTCTCCGTGTCACCTCTCATGCCGCCATCTTAAATCCTCTACAACTTTACTTTTAATGTCATGATTTTGGTGCAGTTATTTAATTACTAGTTACTTGCATACTAGTGTGTAGGGGGGAAGCTCAGTAATAGTATCACTGTATAAAAAACACACCATGTGAATTAGAGCAGGGATATTTGAAAAAGATAACATTGCCTTTCCCACCAAGATGTCTAATTGAAGGTAGAAAAGTCAAATTGGATAAAATCCTTAATAAGCAACATATAAGAGATATGTGTTGATAAATCTAGTGCCAGAGATTTAATTATTAGCAGCTTCCTGAACATGATCAGTTGTGAGAAGGATTTTAACAACATAGATGTGAATTAGCATAGAACAATGGTTTTCAACATTTGGCCATGTCTAGGAACAGTTTTGCTTGCCACAACTTAGGGAATGCTACTGGTATCTAGTAGATAGAAGCCAGGGATGATGTAAAACATCCTGCAGTGGGCATTACAACCCCCACAGTGAAGAAGTATCTGGCAAAAACACCTATAGTGCCAACATTGAAAAACCCTTGTGTAGAGGATACGAAAAAATGTGGGGAAGCAATTGGCTATGCGTAGAGTTTGAAACAGCTATATTATATATAAGAAGCACATTTTCTTGACTGTACCCACATGTGTTTGAAAAGTAAAGACTCTACCTACTTTTTTGGAGCAGTGTATTCCTGATAACTCTGTAGAAAATAAAAAATGGGGAAATGATTCTTGTTTTTCACAATTAAATGGGATGGGAACCTTGAGATAGCAGAATGCTGGCTATTGCTTCATTTGTTAAAATGAACTTTTGATTTCAGAGGAAGGAGAAGCTGGTGAACTGGTGAATAGATAAGTTAAAAGAAACGTAATGTGGGAATATCCTATATAGTCTCAGATGGGCTGCAGGAGGGATTTGAAAACAACAGTAACAGTGATGAGACTGTGGGAAGTGAGAGTTGAAGGCACTGAATCCAAGGCAGAGGAGCTTAGATACAACATAGCAGTGAGGTTCATAGCTTAATGAAAATAGACCATAATTGTGACAGGGAGAAAGGAAGCCACTAATAATTCACTGTGATTTTGGTGGAATCACTAGTTGTATAGTCATAAAATGTTAAGATTTCAAATTTTTCCTAAAAAAATTTTCCTAAAGTTTCTGTTGATTAATTTTATTTTGTTTTAGATCACTTCTTATTGTCACCTGTGGTTTTTAATGATCACTAAATATTCACAAGGAGTGGACTAGTATGAAAATTAAGGGGGCTCATGTAATCTGCAAGGTGACTGAGTAGCCTCGAATCAGGACTCAATAACAGTTTTTTAAGGCTTTTAATGCTAACTTTCTTTTAGCTCTCTCTTCCACAGATTCGATTGAACAGACTGTTGACCATTGATACTGATTTGTTGGAGCAACAAGACATTGATCTAAGCCCTGACTTGGCAGCTACCTATGGCCCAACAGAAGAAGCTGCCCAAAAGGTTAAACACTATTACCGTTTTTGGATCCTGCCCCAGCTATGGATTGGAATTAACTTTGACAGACTCACACTTTTGGCTCTGTTTGATAGGTGAGACTATTGTGTAATATTAAAGATACATGCAGATTTTATTTTTAAATTGAAATGTCCCTAATTACCTATCAAGGTCTTTATTTTGTTACCATGTTGGAAAATGCTTTCTACTTTGGTCCTCCTGGGAAGGACTCCCAAACATTGGCTCTCTTGAAACCATTAAAAACTTTTTTGTGGCAATTTTAATATGCTTATACAAAAAAATCCTTTTTATCATCAATAAGAATCATGCAACTGTACTTAAAAGCCAGAGAATATGAGGTGTTAATGAGCATAAGGTCATAGGTTATGTGACTCTAAATATAAAAGGTATAAGAGAAAACTTCTGTTTCCCTATTTCTTAGCACTAGTTTTAATACTGCACATTTGTCTGTTATAAACTTGGTAACCAAATGCTGCTTCCAGTTAACATAGAGTAACAAGGACTGGATTTACCCTCTTACCTAAAACAACAAAAAACAGACAAAATACATGAAACAATAGTTTTTCAAGACATTGGAGATCAATCAACAAAGAACAGTGATTCGTGAGAGATAGGAAACAAATTATGTGGACCCTATAGTTTATTGCTCCCTTAAGAGAGTACCCAGGCTGTGACACAGGGAGGAGGTACTGAAGTAGAGCCCAATAGACTTCCTGAGTTAAGGGGATGGGGCTAAGAATTCAGGGAGACTAAGTCAGCTAGAGTCCACATGACAGAATATCAGAGAGGATTGGTGCTTAGAGAGAGAAACTCAGAGATTTGCAGTGGGTCTTCCTAGCTATTTAGCCAAGTATTGATAAGCAAATGTATGTGAGAAGATTACCTGAGGCCAGGATAAGAACCATGTGAAAGAACAGTGCCTGGTACATAGGATTGGGAATATTGTCTCTTCCTACCCAACACATTGAAGAAACTCATAATTCATATTTTATGGTATATTATGTAGAATACCCAGGAAATCTTGTCTTGGAAATGGGAAATAATTAACCCTAACATGAGCACTGCTCCAGACCTAACAAATTGTAAAAGCAAGTCTTGAAAGGATCAAACTGTTTCCAAGTATCATAACAAAGCTCAAGATTTATAGAAATCCACAAATTTTCACTGCCCAGAAAGTTAAGATTCACAGTATCTTGCATCCAATCAAAGATTACCAAGCATGCAAATAAGTAATGAAACATGATTTATGAGGGAAGTAATGAAACTGTAACTGTCAAAACCAACCTGTAACTGTGACAGATATTAGAATTAGTAGTTAGACACTATTAAAACAATTATAAACTATATTCCATATTTTTAAAAAGTTAAGTAGAGACATGGAAGATATAAAAAAGGACCCAAATCAGACTTAGAGATGAAAACTAAATGTCTGAGATGAAAAATAAAATGGATGGAGCTTAATGATAGATTGGGTATAGAAGAAGGTGTTAGTGGTATTAGTGAACTTGAAAGCATAGCAATAGAAACTATCTATAATGAAACAGAAAGAACAAAGAATCATTCCCAACTCCTATCCCCTGGTGAAAAGAACGTATAAATAAAATAAAAGTAGGTGATGGGACAACTTCAAGACAGGGAGAAAGAAAAAAATTTTGAGGATAATGATGGAAAATTTACAAATTTGATGAGAATTGTAAATGTACCCATTCAAGAATGTCAATGAATTGCAAGCATGAGAAATATGAAGAAAACTACACCAAGATACTTAATTGCTCTAGTGATAAAATCTTAATACTGCAAGAGGAAAAAAGGACATAGTTTGTACGGAGGAAGAAAAATAAGAAAGACATCAGATTTATTGTTGGAAATAAACAATAAAAAGATAATGGAGCAGCATTTTAAAAGTATTGAAAAAAGATGTCAACCTAGAATTTTATACCCAGCAAAAATATCTTTGAAAAACTAAGATGAAATAGACATTTTCAGACTAGGAGAAACTGAAAAAATTCTTCACAAGCATACCTGCACTACAAAACATGTTAAAGGATGTCTTCAGGCAGAAGGAAAATAATGCGAAATGGAAATATGGACCTACCCAAAGGAACAAAGATCACTGGAAATGGTAAGTAACTACAAAGATAAAAATGTAAGATTTTTCTTGCTAATTAAGTCTCTTTAAGAGATAACTGGGTGTCTAAATGAAAATAACAATGTGTTTTGTGATTTATAGCGTAAGTAAAAGTAAAACTCATGATAATAATAGCATAAAGGCCAGGAAGGGACATGTAAATGTATACTACTGTAGGTTTCTTATATGTGATGTATTACAACATCACTTGAAGTAGACTGTCATAAAAAGTATATTATAAACTCTAAAGCAACCACTGAAATAATAAAGACTTATAGCTAGTAAGTGAAAAAAGGATGAAGTGGATTCATAAAAATTACTCTGTCAATCTAAGAAGACAGAAAAAGAGATCAAGAACAGATTGATGTATAAAATAAAGGGCAAAATGATAGTTGGAAAACATCAGAAATTCTCAGATTGGAGAAAAAAGGCACAACTCAACTCTATCCTGCCTTCAAGAAATGAATTTTATATAAAAACAAAAACAGCTTAAAAAAATTGAAAGATATACTGTCTTAACACTAACCAAAATAAAGCTGGAATGGCTCTATTAATGCTCGACAAAGTAGATTTCAGAGCAAAGAATATTACCAAGGATAAAGAGGTCATTTTATAATGATAAGGGGTCAACCATCCTAAATGTTTCTACACCTAAAAGTGCATCAAAATAAAAGCTGATAGAAATAGGGAAATTCACAATTATAGTTGAATTCAACACCCCTCTCTCAATACTTGACAGAGCAACTATGTAGAAAATCAGCAAGTAAAAAATACTCTTAACCCACCTAGTTGATTGACATTTATGAAACACTCCACTTATAAAACTAGAATACACATTCTTTTAAGTGCAAATGGAACATTGTCAAGACTGTGTTCTGGGCCATAATACAAGGATTCAAGTCATACATAGTGTGTTCTCTGACCATAGAAACATTATTTACTAAAAGAACATCGGAAAATCCCTAAATATTTGGAAGCTAGTACTTCTGAATAACTTGTGGATCAAAGAAGAAATCAAGAGAGAAATTAGGAAGTTTTTGAGCTGAATAAAAGAAACACAAGAAATCAGAATTTTGGGGATGCCACTAACACAGACAGTAACCAGGAGTATTTGTAGCACTAAATGAGAAAAGTCAATTAATTCAGTGAGTTCACTTTCCACCTTAGGAAACTAGAAAGAGAACAACACATTAAGTCCGAGAAAGCAGATGAAATAAAACCATAAAGAAGAAAGCAGAAATTAGCGAGGAAGCAGAAAAGCAGTAGAGAAAGATCAAAGAAACCAAAATCTCAGTTAAATTGATAAACCTTTAGCCAGGCTGATAAGGGGGAAAAAAAAGATTAAAATTACCAATATCAGGAATGTGAGATAGGATAGTACTATAGATTCTACAGATAAATGGATAATAAAAGAATACTATGAAGTTATATGTGAATCAATTTGATAATGGATGTTTCTTGAAAGATGCAAATTATTAAAGTTCATTTGAAAGAAATACGTTACCTTAATCCTGTATCTTTTAAAATAAATGGAAATGATAAAGACCTTCTCAAAAAGAAAATGCCAGGCCTAGAAGGCATCAAAATAATATCCCACATCAAGAAAGTGGAGAAATGATAGGCTTTTTAACAAATGGTGCTGGAATTATTAGAGTTCCATATGAAAAACAGTCTTGTATCCTTATATACTAACAAACTTGTATCCTTACCTTGCACCATATTACAAAACTAACTCAAAATGGATCATAGGTCTAAATGTACAATCAAAAACAATAAAACTCCTAGAAAAAAATAAAACACAGAACCTGGGTTTTGACCCTGGGTTAGACAAAATTTCTTAGATACGACCAAAAACAAGAGCAGTAAAGGAACAAATTGATCAATTGGATTCATCAAAATTAAAATTAACAAAAAACAAAGGAGAGCTTGTCATGTTTGATGACAAATGACATGGATGTTCTGTAATGTAGCAGGACCAACAAGGATCAAATGATTTAGCAAATCCAGAATTATACAACTGCCATTTAAGAACAAGTGAAAATTCCAATGTTTATTGATATGAAAATACTATTGAACTTGTTTTACTTTGGGAATATTATTAAATGAAGTAGTCAGAGATGTTTGTGAATTTTATTATGTCAGTTGATTATTATAAATACTGCATTGAGTTAATAAAAACAAATGAACAAAAATGGCTTATGATTATAAAAGTAATTACCCATTCTAGAAAACTTAAATACAGTTGACCCATGAACAACATGAGTTTGAACTGTGTGGGTGCACTTATATGTGGATATTTTTCAATAAATATATTGGAAAATTTTCTGGAGATGTGTGACGATTTGAAAAAATATTTTCTTTTCCCTAGCTGTAAGCTGTAATATACTGTAAGAATATAGTATAGAATGTATATCACACATAAAATATGTGTCAATGGACTATTTATGTTACTGGCAAGGTTCCTGGTAAGCTAAGTTTTTGGAGTCAGAGGTTACACATGGATTTTGACTGCACTGGGGATTGGCACTCCTAACACCCATGTTGTTCAAGAGTCAACCGTATATAGAAAGATTTTAAGACAGAATGAGCCAACTTAATAATCCTTCCACATACAGAGAACAATTATTAGTAGTATCATTTTGATACATTGTCTTTTTTAACCTGTATGTGTACACTTTTTAAATAACAGAACTTACATGTTCCTATGTATACTTTTGTATCCTTTCTTTGTATAGCATATTGTACTATACATGTTCCCATGTCAATAAACGTTCTTTAACATTTTTTAAGTATTTAACATTTTGTGAATAAAATTTCTTCAAGAAGTAATGAGATTCTTAATTTTTGGTATGACATAAAAATCATCTTCATTGTTATATGTAATGGACATCATATTTCTTTTACAATTAAATTTCATATGCAATGTCAGTTTAATAAAATAAAGGACTGTCTCAGCTTTGATGAAGGCAGTGTTGATGCCTTTCACCATCATTCCCAACATATGAAAGGGCCTGTATTAAATAATTCTTGTAAATTAGTTTTCAGATTATTTCACATTACTTAGATGGGTAAAGTGAAACCACTTGGTATAAAAATTTGGTTGCAAAGTTTTTCATGTAAAATAAAACTTCAGTTTCATTTTCTGGAAACTGAGATTTTGTTTTTCAAACTTGTTTCTTTGTTTGTCTCCTTTGCTTGCCATCCAATTTGGTTAGTTATTTGGTAACAGATTTGACAGAAAAGAAGACGTTAAGAAACAATGTTTTAAAATAGAAATTAAAACTATATTATGTGTATGCTCCCTTATGTTTATCACTTTACTATTTGCAATAGCAAAAATATGGAAGCAACCTAAGAGTCCATTAATAGATGAATGGATAAAGATGTGGTACATATACACAATGAAATACTATTCAGCCATAAAAAGAAAAGAAATCCTGTCATTTGCAACAACATGTATGGGTCTAGAGGGTTTATGCTCAGTGAAATAAGCCACTAGAGAAAGACAAATGCCAAATGATCTCACTTATTTGTGTAGTATAAAAACAAAGCAAAACAGAAAGAACAAAATACCAGTAGACTCATAGATATTGAGTAGGGCCTAGTGGTTACCAAGGGGTAGGGGGAGGGAAAGGGAGAAGGGGAGTAGGGCACAATAATTCACAATCACAGTATAGGTTGGGAATGGTAGTACAGCATGGAGAATACAGTTAATGGTTCTGTAACATCTTACTATGTTGATATATAGTGACCACACTAGAGGGGGTGAGGATTTAATAATATGGGTAACTGTTGAACCACTGTGTTGTATATTTGAAACCAACATAAAATTGTATATCAATGATACTTTAATAAAAATAAAACTATGTTATGTATTATAATTAGAATTTCATAATCCATTGTACCATGGTTTATTTGCACATAAGAATCTGTATTAATTTTCCATATAAACTAGTTTCCTTTTCAGTATGATCCAAAATCTTACTCAAACCCAGTACCAAAAATAATTATCAGCAAGTATAATGTGAGCTTTATATTGATGTCTTCCCTTTTTACACTTTTAACTAATTTCTTATTGATGATATACTTACTCATAAACTTCTCTGCCTACAGAAACCGGGAAATCCTGGAAAATGTGTTAGCTGTCATCCTGGCAATTCTTGTGGCTTTTTTGGGATCTGTTCTTCTCATACAAGGCTTCTTCAGAGATATCTGGGTCTTCCAGTTCTGCCTGGTGATAGCCAGCTGTCAGTACTCACTACTTAAGGTAACAGCATCTCTCTTTTCAGACTACAGAATAATTGTTAAAAGGCAGATGATTTTGTATCACTCAATGAAGGTACTAACTTTCGGATTTTTTTGTACATTTATATTAGATTGGGTAGGGAACAAAAGGGACATGTAAATTAAAAAAAATAATACATAAATGAAGCTTCCTTAAAATTTTTTTGATATTAAAATATTTGGGCATTTGTTAAAAATAAGAGCTTGAATTCTTGAAATTCATTTCATTTTATCAGCACTAACTTTCCCACTCATATTTTAAGTCTTCTATTCTGTAGGTGAAATTTATTAAAACCCATATACAATAATGTCAAAATCTAGTATATATGTTCTTTTGAGATACTAAAAACAGAAGATTGGTGTCCTTTTGCTGTTGTTTACATAGTGGCTCTGAAATACCAAATATTATCAATCTTAAGCTTTCCAAATATGAATCAAATATCAAGTTTTTCACCTTCCATTCCAGATCATCGTGCACTCTGAACGTGGGCTGCTTCCTTTCCTTTCATTCTTGGCCAGTAAATATTCTTACTTATATTGGTTATTTGTCTGATGTGTGCTAACATGCAGAACACTCTTATCCTAAAGCTATTTGTTTATACCATCAGCTGTCCTTTCTGTTTTCTCTCTTCATTTAGACAGACATCTGGAATAAGCCGTCTATGTCAACTGCTCCTTTTCTTCAAGACCCATCCCTATCCTTTTCCTCATTGCTGTACTGTAGTTACAATCTATGTGGCCTAATAATCTCTAATTGCCAAATCTGTGTCCTTTTCTTCATTTTCACTCTCTGTGAGTGCTATATCATTTAATATCTGAGTATCATCTTTCATTTTTATATTCTCCTTGTTGATCTGTGACTTTAATACTGCCCTGACAATTATTCTGCTTTTGAGATAACTTTGTTTTCTTTTGTTGATGCCTCTTTGTTCTTTTGACAACTTCTTGATTTATGAGAATTCTTTGGAGTTTTGTTTGGCTCTCAGCTGCAATTCCTTGCCAGGGAGGTTGCTCCTATGAATGACTTATGTCCAGATTTATATTTCAAACACTTCATCATTCTCACAAGCTTTAGTCCTATATCTAACAGGCAGTTGGACACATTTAAAAAATAGCACATCATCATCTTATAGATAATTGATTGCTTTTCCCACTTCCTTTGCTTTTTAAATATTCAGCCTGGATTTTTAAGAAATTTTTATTACTTAAAAAATGTTCATATTGAGAGACATACAATAAAATGCACAAATCTTAATGTACAGCTTGATGAATTTTGACATGTGTATACACTCCAGTTCCTTTCCTTTTGACAGTAGTATTTTGAGCCAGAATCTTAGCACCTCTTCTCCTTTCTTCTGACCCCTAATAACAAATAACCAAGTCCATTTGATTAAATTTGGTGATTCTGTGTTTAAAATTTCTGGCCTATGTTCCTGCTTTCCATTTCATCCACCTTATTCCAAACCTTTATTGCCTTAAACAACTTAAATTTATTCCATGGCTCCAGTGTCCCTTACCCCGTTAATTTTGTCCACTGCTTTCAGGCTAATATGATTACATATGAAAAGGTAAAAGATGACTGAGATTTTTAAATTTTTTTATATTTTTAAAATCCAGTTGACTAGAGGAATGGTAATATAAACAGGAAAGGCTGGAATAGAAGCTAGGACAGATGTTGGAATTGAAAGAGTTTAAAGATTATCTGGTCTCATTTGCAACAACCTGGATGGAGCTACAGGGTATTATGCTCAGTGAAATAAGCCAGGCAGAGAAAGACAAGTACCAAATTATTTCACTCATTTGTGGAGTATAACAACAAAGCAAAACTGAAGGAACAAAACAGCAGTAGACTCATGGACTCCAAGAAGGGACTAGCAGTTACCCAAGGGAAGGGGTTGGGGAGGGCGGGAGAAGGGGATTAAGGGCATTATGATTAGCACACATAACGTAGGTGGGTCACAGGGAAGGCAGTACAGCACGGAGAAGACAAGTAGTGACTCTATAGCATCTTGCTACACTGAGGGACCGTGACTGCAATGGAGTTTGGTGGGGGGGGGGGTTATAACATGGATGAATGTTGTAACCACAAGGTTGCCCATGTGAAACCTTCATAAGGTTGTATATCAATGATACCTTAAAAAAGAAAAAGATTATCTGGTCCCATATCCAGCCAAGGATCACTGCCAAGCTCAGTAAGCTTGGTCCAATGTAAGATTTTACAGTGTTGATAGATCATCCTACTGAAATTGTTTGGTGGGATATTGGAAATGAACTGAAACTTGGAAGAAAATTCATTATTGGTAAGTAGCTGCATAATACCTTTTGAACATTTTTATGGGAAGTTGATAAAATCTCTTAAAGGATACAGCCGAACTTAAGTGATGATTTTTGATGCAAAATGCATATAATGTATTTAATACAGATACCATGGAGTTGTTTAGTAAGCCTGGAATTTGTGGGCAGAACTAGATTTCTTACAAGCTGGCCCATTTTTTGTGCATTTCCTGAATGGCGTGACACTGCATAAGCCTTCTATTTTAACTATACTTACATGTATTAATGAGCCAGGCAGTAAGATGAATCTGTCCACCATATGCCATTCAGAAATGTTAAGCTGGATGCAAATTATTAATTAATCATAATAGGTTTATATGTCAGGAAAGATTTGAGATGTTTTTAATATCACAGCAGTATCTGGAGCTGAAGTTGCATTTTCTGTTGATGTTTCAACAGAGTTAATGTAGATCATTTCTTAGCTGTGGAATATTTACTTGAAATTATCTCAGGCATTTTGAAAATTGCTTGTAGAATTACCAAGACTTCAGTAGTGTAATCTATCTTTTGTTTCATTTTTAGAGTGTTCAACCAGATTCTTCTTCTCCCAGACATGTAAGTCACTCCAGTAATGCCTGGAACTCATAGTTCCTTAACATTCATCAAAACCTTTTTTTTTTTGTCATACGTCATATCGAATAAAGATTTATTTTATCATTTTCTCATCTAAGGTTTGTCACACTGCTAGAAATAGAGGTGACTTACTAGCATGAATTAAAATGGCATTTTAATTGTAGACTAAATCTTGGTTGAAAATGAACATATCATTTTTTGACAGCTTGTTTCAGGAGGAGGTAGGTAGAGATGGTTTGTAGAAACTCATGGTTATTTGATAACTTGCATTAAATGAATTTTGAACAGTAAATCATAAGTAAGTATTGAAAAATAGAATTTTGAAGTAGAAAAACTTTACATTGTTTTGCTTAGGTAATCATTAGGAGTAAGAATAAAGAAGTAATTCATTGATCTGGTGTTCAAACTTGTGGACACTAAAGAGGTTAAAAACCTTGACTTTAGATAAAAGTATTAGCTGCCTAATAATATTTATTGTGAGGTATTATCCAGTTTTAGACCTTATTGTAGAGTATTTATTTCATAGAAAAACCAAAGGGCTTTAAACTCTTTTGAACTCTAAAATAGTTAAAAAAAAATAGTTTATGATGATGCTTTCTTCCTTGAAGGTAGGTATTATTTTTACCCATACACGGGAATATTTAGGGAAAGCTACTTAGGGCAAAGTTGCAAGGATCATGCAAAGAATTCCCTGATGCCATTCACCCAGGTCCCTATGTTAAAATTTTACCATATTTGTTTATCCCCTTTTTAGTTTCTCCACTATCCCCCACTTTGCTAAACTGAGAATGAATTGTAGACATGATGCCCCTTAACCTCTAAATACCTCAGTGTATGTTTCCTAGAAACAAATGCATTACTTTACATTAATTCAATAGAATCATTAAAATCAGGACACTAACACTGAAACGATACTATTTTCTAAGCTACAGATCTTAGGTGTTTCTATTGTCCCAATTGGCAATAGAAAATCCCCCGTATGTGTTTGTTCTTTTTAGCCTCCGTTAATCTGGAGCAGTTCCCTCACTATTTGTCTTTCAAAATATTGACATTTTTCATAGGTACAGGCCAGTTATTTTATACACCATTCCTTAATTAGAGTTTGTCTGATGTTCTTGGTTAGAGACATACAGGCCATGATTTTTGGTAGAAATATTTCAAAAGTGATGTGTCTTTCCCAGTGCATGGAATCAGGAAGCACATCATGTTGATTTATCTTTTCACTGGTGATACTAACTTTGATCTTTTGGCTAAGAGTAATATCTGCAGGGTTTTTCAAACTCTGCACTATTACCATTTGGCTGGATAATTGTTGAGAGTTGGAGGGTGGAATGCTGTCCTGGACATTGTAGATGTTTGGCGTTCCCTCTGGCCTCTACCCGCTAGATGCCGTGGCACCCCACTCCAAATGTGACAAACTAAAATGTCCCCAGGCACTTCCAAATGTCTTCTGGGGAGGCAGAACCCCTTCCCACTCCCTTGAGAACCACAAATCTAACTGTAAAGTTAACATTTTTCTTTTGTGGTTAATAAGGATCTCATAGGGAGATATTTTGGAATTGCATATATCTGCCTGGAAAACTTTTACCAATTTTTTTAGTATCTATTGATGTTTCCTGACAGAATCAGTTATCATTTGATGGTTGCCAAATAGTGATTTTCTAATTCCATCATGCCATCTACATTTATTAGTTGACTTTCTACTGTAAGGAAGAACTTTGCCTTCTACCTTTATTTTTTTGTATTGGTATGGATTCATGGATTCTTATTCAATGGACTGTAATGTTAATATCATTATTTTGATGCTCAAATTGTCCTTGATGGCCACTGGGAGCCCATCAAGCTGCCCTCTGGGTCCTTTTGGCATATCCTTATTATTATTTAAGTACTTTCTTCCTTTTGGGCACAGCAGTATGTTCTAGGCTTATCTTATGCTTTCCCTACCCTAGCCCAAAACCAGCCTTTTGCCTTTACTCTAGGGAGCACTGGTTCTTTTTAGTGAGTAATGTTATTTATAAACAAAGAGCTGGATGCTAGTAATCTTTATTACTAGAGTGTTATTGCTTCTAGTTTCTATAAGTGGATAAAGCTAGAAAACTTATGTATGTGTATACATACACGCACACATCTATTCATACCTATTTAAATGTGTATTTAAAATAATGAGTTCATACTGATACCTCTCATTTCAGTCCATATCATAGGGTTCAGTCTATTCTTCCTCATTCCTTGTTTGTAATTCCCTTCTGCCACAGTCAGAAACCTGGCTTCCATAAGGAAACATTTTGAATCCTTAGAAAGAATATAAGCCATCAGAGATCTTAGTAGCTAATTGTGACTCTTAAAATTAACTAAACTGACTTCTTTTTAAATATCATTTTCAGGGTCATAATCGTATCATTGCCTACAGCAGACCAGTTTATTTCTGTTTATGTTGTGGTCTTATCTGGCTCTTGGATTATGGTAGCAGAAATCTTACTACAACCAAGTTCAAACTATATGGAATAACATTCACCAATCCACTGGTGCTTATATCTGCCAGGGATTTAGTTATAGGTGAGTCATTTTTAAATTATCTCAGATTTTAACATTAATTTATCTTATGTGCAAATAGTTCTCTGATATCAATTACATAGATAAAAGCAACTTTAATAGGCTCATTTTGCTGTTTATTGTAATTCAGTGAGGAACAAAACTGTAGTTCTATTACAAATGGAAAAAGCTAATGATGGACAAATATTCTAGTAATTCTTTTCTTGAAGCAGATGCAATGGAAGGTTTCCTTTGGATTCTATATCTCAGGTTTCTATTATAGGAAAATGGTTGAGATAATTTTAAAAGCTGTTTTTTATAGTTGAAAAGATTATTTAATACCCAAGTGGTTATGTGGAGAGAGATAATTTAAAATTATCTTTTAAATGCATGCTTAGTAGTTTATATTAATTTTGGATTTTTAAAATCATTTATTTTATGTTCTTAAATGAAAACAAAAGGCTGGTTTTAGTATACTCTTTAATGTGCTTTCCTTCCCTTCTATAGTGTTTACACTCTGCTTCCCAATAGTATTTTTCATTGGTCTTCTGCCTCAAGTGAATACATTTGTAATGTACCTTTGTGAACAATTGGATATTCATATATTTGGTGGTAATGGTGAGTACTTCCTTATAAAAATTACAGATTGCAGTATTACACAAATCACTAAGTAATAAATGAACATTAAGATGCTTTTCTAGTTTTCATTTTAGAATTGAAATTAGAAATAAAAGACACTTATTTAATTAAAGACTGGGCAAGAATTAATTTGTAGATCGGAAGAAGTAGTTAAGTTTACAACATTAGTGAGAGATCAGGAATAATGACTTGTAAGAAGTGATAAAATATTCTCTAAAACTAAGTTTTATAGTGAGTTTACATGGAACCTATATAGACTTATGAAATAATTATAAATGATTATCTATCCCAAATAGATTGGGCTCTGATATATGACATTATATTTGGATTTTAAACTAGTGTATGTATTTGGTATATCTGTCTATTTACTTTCAAAAGAAAAATAGGAGGTCATACAAATATTACTCTGAAATAGATAATGGTTGGCAGAACTTTAAGATAACCCATAGGAAGAGACCATCATTAAAATATACCTTTATTTAGTTTAGCCATTTAAAATTTTACTGAAAGATGAGTGTGTAACTAGAGAAAAAATATGAAAGGGAAAGAATTACTATAATTTTATTGTCCATTTCTCTTCATACTTCACATTTGCTGTTCAAATCTCCCAAGTATATACATCAAAATGATTTCTGCCAATAAAATGTTAATATTATGGTTTATTTTAAATAGGAACTAAGCTTTTTTGCTGTTGCTATGTATATCTAGAGCATAGAGATTTTAATTAAGACTGGGCTGGTCTTCAGCATAGCTAAATGGCTAGAAGACTGTCCCACTATTTAAGGAATATTATAGGTGTTACATTAATGTAGGTATTATGAAGATGGTTTAGTATAGATAATTTATAATAGTGGGCTCATCATACTGCACTATAATTATGTTAGTTTATTAATACCTCCTAAAGAAAATTTGTTTACCTGTAGATGTTTTATGCTTACCATGTAAAATTACCACTTAAGAATAGTTGTTACCCATATTTTAAAAATGAAGGATAGCTGTCTTAGACATCCCCTATTGCTTTTTTTTTTATAATTTATTTTGGTATCATTAATCTACAATTACATGTGAAATATTATGGTTATTAAACTACCCCCTTCAGCAGGTCCCCCCCACCAACCCCATTACAGTCACTGTCCGTCAGCATAGTGAGATGCTATACAATCACTACTTGTCTTCTCTGAGTTGTACAGCCCTCCCCATGCCCACCCAACATTACATCTGCTAATCGTAATGCCCCTTTTCCCCATCCCTCCCTTCCCACCCATCTTCCCCAGTCCCTTTCCCTTTGGTAACTATTAGACTGTTCTTCGGTTCTGTGAGACTGCTGCTGTTTTGTTCCTTCAGTTTTTTTCTTTGTTCTTATACCCCACGTATGAGTGAAATCATTTGATACTTGTCTTTTTCGGCGTGGCTTATTTCACTGAGCATAATACCCTCTAGCTACATCCATGTTGTTGCAAATGGTAGGATTTGTTTTCTTTTTATGGCTGAATAATATTCCATTGTGTGTATGTACCACATCTTCTTTATCCATTCATCTACTGATGGACACTTAGGTTGCTTCCATTTCTTGGCTATTGTAAATAGTGCTGCGATAAACATAGGGGTGCATATGTCTTTTTCAAACTCGGCTGCTGCATTCTTAGGGTAAATTCCTAGGAGTGGAATTCCTGGGTCAAATGGTATTTCTATTTTGAGTTTTTTGAGGAACCTCCATACTGCTTTCCACAATGGTTGAATTTGCATTCCCATCAGCAGTGTAGGAGGGTTCCCTTTTCTCCACATCCTCTCCAACATTTGTTGTTGTTTGTGTTTTGGATGTTGGCCATCCTCACTGGTGTGAGGTGATATCTCATTGTGGTTTTAATCTGCATTTCTCTGATGATTAGCAATGTGGAGCATCTTTTCATGTGCCTGTTGGCCATCTGAATTTCTTCTTTAGAGAAGTGACTATTCATCTCCTCTGCCAATTTCCTAATTGGATTATTTGCTTTTTGTTTGTTAAGGTGCGTGAGTTCTTTATATATTTTTGATGTCAACCCCTTATCAGATACGTCATTTGTGAATATATTCTCCCATACTATAGGATGTCTTTTTCTTCTACAGATGGTGTCCTTTCCTGTACAGAAGCTTTTCAGCTTGATATAGTCCCACTTGTTCATTTTTGCTTTTATTTCCCTTGCCTGGGGAGATACGTTCATGAAGAAGTGGCTCATGTTTATGTCCAAGAGATTTTTGCCTATGTTTTTTTCTAAGAGTTTTATGGTTTCATGACTTTCATTCAGGTCTTTGATCCATTTTGAGTTTACTTTTGTGTATAGGGTTAGACAGTTATCCAGTTTTATTCTCTTACATGTAGCAGTCCAGTTTTTCCAACACCAGCTGCTGAAGAGGCTGTCATCTCCCCATTGTATATCCATGGCTCCTTTATGATATATTAATTGACCATATATGCTTGGGTTTATATTTGGGCTCTCTTTTCTGTTCCACTGGTCTATGGGTCTCTTCTTGTGCCAGTACCAAATTGTCTTGATTACTGTGGCTGTGTAGTAGAGCTTGAAGTCAGAGAGCGTAATTCCCTCTGCTTTATTCTTCCTTCTCAGGATAGCTTTGGCTATTCGGGGTCTTTTGTGGTTCCATACGAATTTTAGAATTATTTGTTCCAGTTCATTGAAGAAAGCCGTTGGTAGTTTGATAGGGATTGCACTGAATCTGTAGATTGCTTTAGGTAGTATAGCCATTTTGACAATATTTATTCTTCCTAGCCAAGAGCATGGGATGCATTTCCATTTGTTAGTGTCCTCTTTAATTTATCTTAGAAGTGTCTTGTAGTTATCAGAGTACAGGTCTTTCACTTCCTTGGTTAGGTTTATTCCTAGGTATTTTAATATTTTTGATGCAATTGTGAATGGAATTGTTTTTCTGATTTCTCTTTCTGTTAATTCATCGTTAGTGTATAGGAAAGCAACAGATTTCTGTGTGTTAATTTTGTGTCCTGCAACTTTGCTGAATTCGGATATTCTAGTAGTTTGGGAGTGGAGTCTTTAGGGTTTTTTATGTACAATATCATGTCATCTGCAAATAGTGACAATTTGACTTCTTCTTTACCAATCTGGATGCCTTGTATGTCTTTGTTTGTCTGATTGCCGTGGCTAGGACCTCCAGTACTATGTTGAATAACAGTGGAGAGAGTGGGCATCCCTGTCTTGTTCCCGATCTTAGATGAAAAGCTTTCAGCTACTCACTGTTAAGTATGATGTTAGCTGTGGGTTTGTCATATATCGCCTTTATGATATTGAGGTACTTGCCGTCTATACCCAGTTTGTTAAGAGTTTTAATCATGAATGGATGTTGAATTTTGTCAAATGCTTTTTCAGCATCTCTGGAGACGATTATGTGGTTTTTGTTCTTCTTTTTGTTGATGTGGTGGATGATGTTGATGGATTTTCAAATGTTGTACCATCCTTGCATCCCTGGGATGAATCCCACTTGATCATGGTGTATGATCCTCTTGATGTATTTTTGAATTAGGTTTGCTAATATTTTGTTGAGTATTTTTGCATCTACGTTTATCAGGGATATTGGTCTGTAATTTTCTTTTTTGGTGAGGTCTTTGCCCGGTTTTGGTATTAGAGTGATGCTGGCTTCATAGAATGAGTTTGGAAGTATTCCCTCCTCTTCTATATTTTGAAAAACTTTAAGGAGTATGGGTGTTATTTCTTCTTTATACGTCTGGTAGAATTCAGAGGTAAATCCATCTGGTCCAGGGGTTTTGTTCTTGGGTAGTTTTTTGATTACTGATTCAATTTCATTGCTGGTGATTGGTCTGTTTAGTTTTTCTGTTTCTTGCTTGGTCAGTCTTGGAAGGTTGTATTTTTCTAAGAAGTTGTCCATTTCTTCTAGGTTTTCCAGCTTGTTAGTATATAGATTCTCATAATATTCTCTTATAATTTTTTGTATTTCTGTGGGGTCCATCGTGATTTTTCCTTTCTTATTTCTGATTCTGTTTATGTGTGTAGATTCTCTTTTTCTCTTAATGAGTCTGGCTAGGGGTTTATCTATTTTGTTTATTTTTTCAAAGAACCAGCTCTTGGTTTCATTGATTTTTTTCTATTGTTTTATTCTTCTCAATTTTATTTATTTCTTCTCTGATCTTTATTATGTCCCTCCTTCTGGTGACTTTGGGCCTCATTTGTTCTTCTTTTTCCAATTTCAGTAATTGTGTCTTTAGACTATTCATTTGGGAATGTGCTTCTTTCTTTAAATAGGCCTGGATTGCAATATACTTTCCTCTTAGAACTGCCTTTGCTGCGTCCCACAGAAGTTGTGGCTTTGTGTTGTTGTTGTCCTTAGTCTCCATATATTCTTTGATTTCTGTTTTGATTTGGTCGTTAACCCATTGATTAATTAGGAGAATGTTGTTAAGTCTCCATGTATTTGTGAGCCTTTTTGATTTCTTTCTAAAATTTATTTCTAGTTTTATACCTTGGTGATCTGAGAAGTTGGTTGGTAGGATTTCAATACTTTTGAATTTACTGAGGTTCTTTTTGTGGCCTAGTATGTGGTCTTTTCTGGAAAATGTTCCATGTGCACTTGAGAAGAATGTGTATTCCTGCTGCTTTTGGGTGCATAGTTCTGTAGATGTCTGTTAGGTCCATCTGTTCTAGTGTGTTGTTCAGTGCCTCTGTGTCTTTACTTATTCTCTGTCTGGTTGATCTGTCCTTTGGAGTGAGTGGTGTGTTGAAGTCTCCTAAAATGGATGCACTGCCCTCTATTTCCTCCTTTAATTCTTTTAGTATTTGTTTCACATATGCTGGCGCTCCTGTATTGGTGCATATATATTTATGATGGTTATGTCTTCTTGTTGGACTGACCTCTTTATCATTATGTAATGTCTTTCTTTATCTCTTGCTACTTTCTTCGTTTTGAAGTCTATTTTGTTGGATACAAGTACTGCAACACCTGATTTTTTCTCCTTGTTGTTTGCATGAAATATCTTTTTCCATCCCTTCACTTTTAGTCTGTGTATGTGTTTGGGTTTCAAGTGAGTCTCTTGAAGGCAGCATATAGATGGGTCTTGTTTTTTTATCCATTCAGTGACTCTGTGTCTTTTGACTGGTGCATTCAGTCCATTTACATTTAGGGTGATTATGGATAGGTATGTACTTATTGGCGTTGCAAGCTTCAGATTAGTGGTTACGAAAGGTTCAAAGTTAACTTCCCTACTATCTGAAAGTCTAACAAGTAACTTAAAAGCTATTACAAATACAATTTAAAGGTTCTTTTTTTGTTTGTTTCCTCTTTCTTTCTACTCCATTCTTTATATATTAGGTATCATATTCTGTACTGTTTGTCTAACCCTTGATTGACTTTGGGGATAGTTAATTTAATTTTGCATTTGCTTAGTAATTAGCTGTTCTATTTTCTTTACTGTGGTTTTATTACCTCTGGTGACAGCTATTAATCCGTAGAAACACTTCCATCTATAGCAGTCCCTCCAAAATACACTGTAGAGATGGTTTTTGGGAGGCACATTCTTTCAGCTTTTGCTTATCTGGGAATTGTTTAATCCCTCCTTCAAATTTAAATGATAATCTTGCTGGATAAAGTAATCTTGGTTCAAGGCCCTTCTACTTCATTGCATTAAATACATCATTCCACTCCTTTCTGGCCTGTAAGGTTTCTGCTGAGAAGTCTGATGATAGCCTGATGGGTTTTCCTTTGTATGTGATCTTATTTCTCTCTCTGGCTGCTTTTAATAGTTGGTCCTTATCCTTGATCTTTGCCATTTTAATTACTATATGTCTTGGTGTTGTCTTGCTTGGGTCCCTTGTGTTGGGAGATCTGCGCACGTCCATGGCCTGAGAGACTATCTCCTTCCCCAGATTGGGGGAGTTTTCAGCAATCACCTCCTCAAAGACACTTTCTATCCCTTTTTCTCTCTCTTCTTCTTCTGGTACCCCTATAATGCGAATATTGTTCCGTTTTGGATTGGTCACACAGTTCTCTCAATATTGTTTCATTCTTAGAGATCCTTTTTTATCTCAGTGCCTTAGCTTCTTTTTATTCCTCTTTGCTAGTTTCTATTTCATTTATTGGCTCCTCCACCGTATCCAGTCTGCTTTTAATACCATCCTTTGTGTTCTTCAATGATTGGATCTCTGACCGGAATTCATTCCTGAGTTCTTGAATATCTTTCCATACCTCCATGAGCATGTTAATGATTTTTATTTTGAACTGCCTTTCAGGGAGAGTCATAAGGTCCATATCAGTTAAATCTTTCTCAGGAGTTGTGTTCATAATTTTACTCTGGAACAGGTTCCTTTGGCGTTTCATATTTGTGTATGGCGCCCTCTAGTGCCCAGAAGCTCTACTCTCTGGAGCTGCTCAGCCTCTGAAGCAATGCAGGGATTGTAGGGGAGTGGTATTGGTGCCTCTGGGGAGGAAAGGGCTGTTTCTTGGTTCCTGGCTGCTATGCCTGTCTCCACTGCCTGAACCAGTGGGCTAAGCATGCAGTTATAAGCCTCTGTGCTTTGCGTTTTTAGTTGCTGTAGACAGATCTTCCCTCTGGCTAGCCTAACATCAGGGAATGATTTCCAGGTTTGCACGCCCAGTGGGGCTGGCCAGGGGAAAGGCGCACTGGTCTGCCTGTCACAGAAGGGGTTCTTGGAGCTGTGTAGGCAACCAGGGAGCTGGAGCACCTAAAGATTGTGAAAGCTCCCAACCTGCTGGGCAGAGTGCACCCGGACAAATTTTGTCTGCCTGTTCTTTCTCCTGAGCAGTAAGCTCCGTGCAATCCTTGCCCCTTTAGCAGCCCTCTTGCTATGGGCTTCTTTGTTAGGAAGTCTCTCAGACTGCCCGCCTTTCTTTTTTCCCCGAGCAGCTGGGTATGGATCTCTACTTTCACAAGCAGCTGGAATCTTAGTCTCTCCAGGAATTCTGCCTGTCTTAGCTTTCCAACCCCCTAATTAAAAGAGTATCATGCAAGCACCATGAAATGTAGGTTTGTGGTCCCAGAGCAGATCTCCAGAGTTAGGTATTCAACAGTCCCACATCTCCACTCCCTCCCTGCTCCATTCCTGTTCCTCCCACTGGTGAGCTGGGGTGGGGGAACGGCTTGGATTCCCCAGGACTACAGCTTTAGTACGTTACCCTTTTCTGTGAGGGCTGCTCTTGTCTCCAGGTGTATGCTGTTTGTTGCCATCCTCTTTCCCGTTGCTCTTTCAAGAGTAGTTGTAGTAGCTTTATTTTCATATTATATGAGGTTTTAGGAGGAAGCCTCTGTCTCACCTCTCATGCCGCCATCTTTAATCCAGTCCCCTATTCCTTTTTATTAGTAATCCCATTGGAACTATTTTTTGTTGTTATTGTGAGTAATTATTCAGATCTATACTTGTGTGAGAATTAAGTAACACATGGGAATATAAATTTACTTCTGTGGGTATCACAATTTCTGTTTACATAGACGTATCTTTTTTCTTTTTCATTATTGATATACACTCTTATGAAGGTTTCACATGAAAAAACAATGTGGTTACTACATTACCCATATTATCAAATCCCTACCCATACCCCAATGCAGTCCCAGTCCTTCAGTGTAGTAAGGTGCCACAGATTCACTATTTGCCTACTCTGTGTTACACTGTTTTCCCAGTGACCGCCCACACCATGTGTACTAAACATAATACCCGTCAATCCCCTTCTCTCTCCCTCCCCACCCACCCTCCCACAACCCTCCCTTTGGTAACCACTGGTTCCTTCTTGGAGTCTTTGAGTGTGCTGCTGTTTTGTTCCTTCAGTTTTTTCTTTGTTCTTATACTCCACAGATGAGTGAAATCATTTGGTACTTGTCTTTTTCGGCTTGGCTTATTTCACTGAGCATAATACCCTCTAGCTCCATCCATGTTGTTGCAAATGGTAGGATTTGTTTTCTTCTCATGGCTGTATAATATTCCATTGTGTATATGTACCACATCTTCTTTATCAATTCATCTGCTGATGGACACTTACGTTGCGTCCATAACTTGGCTGTTGTAAAAAGTGCTGCGAGAAATATGGGTGCATATGTCTTTTTGAATCTGAGAAGTTGTTTTCTTTGGTTGAATTCCCAGGAGTGGGATTCCTGGGTCAAATGGTATTTCTGTTTTCCATTTTTTGAGGAACCTCCATATTGCTTTCCACAATGGTTGAACTAGCTAACATTCCCACCGGCAGTGTAGCAGGGTTCCCCTTTCTTCGCATCCTCACCAGCATTTATTGTTCTTAGTCTTTTGGATGCTGGCTATCCTCACTGGTGTGAGGCGACATCTCACTGTGGTTCCAAGTTGCATTTCCCTGATGATTAGTGATGTGGAGCATCATTTCATATGTCTGTTGGCCATCTAAATTTTCTTTGGAGAACTGTCTCTTCATATCCTCTACCCATTTTTTAATCGGCTTATTTGCTTTTTGGTTGTTGAGGCATGTAAGTTCTTTATATATTTTGGATGTTAACCCCTTGTTGGATATGTCATTTACAAATACATTCTCCCATACTGTAAGATGCCTTTTTGTTTTGTTGTTGGTATGCTTTGCCATACGGAAACTTTTCAGTTTGATGTAGTCCCATGAGTTCATTTTTGCTTTTGTTTCCTTGCTCGAGGAGATGCATTCAGGAAGAAGTTGCTCATGCTTATATTCAGGAGATATTTGCCTATGTTGTCTTCTAAAAGTTTTATGGTTTCATGACTTACGTTCAGGTCCCTGATCCATTTCAAGTTTGCTTTTGTGTATGGGATTAAACAATAATCCAGTTTCATTCTCTTGCATGTAGCTGTCCAGTTTTGCCAACACCAGCTGTTGAAGAGGCTGTCATTTCCCCATTGTATGTCCATTGCTCCTTTATTGTATATTAATTGACCATATATGTTTGGGTCTGTATCAGGGCTCTCTTCTCTGTTCCATGGGTCTATGGGTCTGTTCTTGTGCCAATACCAAATTGTCTTGAGTACTGTGGCTTTGTAGTAGAGCTTGAAGTTGCAGAGCATAATCCCCCCAGCTTTATTCTTCCTTATCAGGATGGCTTTGGGTATTCGGGGTCTTTTGTGGTTCCATGTGAATTTTAGAATGATTTTCTCTAGTTAATTGAAGAATGCTGTTGTTATTTTGATAGGAATTGCATTGAATCTGTAGATTGCTTTAGGCAGGATGACCATTTTCACAATATTAATTCTTCCTATAAATCAGCATGGGATGTGTTTCCATTTATTGGTATCTTCTTTAATTTCTCTCATAAGTGTCTTGTAGTTTTCTGAGTATAGGTCTTTCACTTCCTTGGTTAGGTTTATTCCTAGATATTTTATTCTTTTTGATGCAACTCTGAATGGAATTGTTTTCGTGATTTGTCTCTCTGCTAGTTCATTGTTAGTGTATAGGAATGCCACAGATTTCTGGGTATTAATTTTGTATCCCGCAACTTTGCTGAATTCTGATATTAGATCTAGTAGTTTTTGAGTGGATTCTTTAGGATTTTTTATGTACAATATCATGTCATCTGCAGACAGGGACAGTTAAACTTCTTCCTTGCCAATCTGGATGTTTTTTATTTCTTAGTGTTGTCTGATTGCCATGGCTAGGACCTACAGTACTATGTAGAATACAAGTGGGGAGAGTGGGCATCCTTGTGTTGTTCCTGATCCTAAAGGAAAAGCTTCCATGTTCTTGCTGTTAAGTATAATGTTGGCTGTGGTTTTGTCATATATGGCCTTTATTATGTTGAGGTACTTGCCCTCTATGCCCATTGTGTTGAGAGTTTTTATCATAAATGGATGTTGAATTTTCTGAAATGCTTTTTCAGCATCTATGGAGATGATCATGTGGTTTTTGTCCTTTTTGTTGATGTAGTGGATGATGTTGATGGATTTTCAAATGTTGTACCACCTTTGCATCCCTGGGATGAATCCCACTTGATAATGATGCATGATCCTTTTGATGTATTTTTGAATTCGGTTTGCTAATATTTTGTTGAGTATTTTGCATCTATGTTCATCAGGGATATTGGTCTGTAATTTTCTTTTTTTGTGGTGTCTTTGCCTGGTTTTGGTATTAGAGTGATGCTGGCCTCATAGAATGAGTTTGGAAGTATTCCCTCTTCTTCTACTCCTTGGAAAAGTTTTAAGGAGGATGGGGATTAAGTATTCACTAAATGTTTGATAAAATTCAGCAGTGAAGCTATCTGGTCCAGGGGTTTTGTTCTTAGGTAGTTTTTTGACTACCAGTTCAATTTCCTTGCTGGTAATTAGTCTGTTCAGATTTTCTGTTTCTTTCTGGGTCAGCCTTGGAAGGTTGTATTTTTCTAGAAGGTTGTCCATTTCTTCTAGGTTATACCGTTTGTTAGCATATAATTTTTCATAGTACTCTCTAATAATTATTTGTATTTCTGTAGTATCTGTAGTGATTTTTCCTTTTTTATTTCTGATTCTGTTTATGGGAGTAGACTCTTTTTTTCTTGATAAGTTTGCCTAGGTGTTTATCTATTTTGTTTATTTTCTCGAAGAACAAGCTCTTGCTCTCATTGATCCTTTCTATTGTTTTATTCTTCTCGATTTCATTATTTATGCTCCAATCTTTATTATGTCCCTCCTATTACTTACTTTGGGTCTCATTTGTTCTTTTTCTAGTTTCGTTAATTGTGAGTTTAGACTGCTCATAGGAGACTGTTCTTCTTTCCTGTGGTTGGCCTCTATTGCAATATATTTTCCTCTTAGCACGGCCTTCGCTGCATCCCATAGATTTTGCGGTGTTGAATCATTGTTGTCATTTGTCTGCATATATTGCTTGATCTCTGTTTTTATTTGGTCATTGATCCATTGGTTATTTAGGAGCATATTGTAAAGCCTCCATGTGTTTGTGGGATTTTTCATTTTCTTTGCATTATTTATTTCTAGTGTCATTCCTTTGTGGTCTGAGAAGCCGGTTGGTACAATTTCAATCTTTTCAAATTTACCGAGGCTCTTTTTGTGGCCTAGCATATTATCTATTCCAGAAAATATTCCATATTCCATGTGCACTTGAGAACAATGTGTATTCTGCTCCTTTTGGGTATAGAGTTCTGTAGATGTCTGTTGGTACCATATGTTCTAATGTGTAGTTCAGTGCCTCTGTGTCCTTACTTATTTTCTGTCTGGTTGATCTGTCCTTCAGAGTGAGTGGTGTGTTCAAGTCTCCTAAAATGAATGCATTGCATTGTATTTCCCCTTTTAATTCTGTTACTGTTTGTTTCACATATGTAGGTGCTCCTGTGTTGGGCGCATAAATATTTATAATGGTTATTATATCTTCTTGTTTGATTGACCCTTTTATCATTATGTAATGTCCTTCTCTGTCTCTTGTGACTTTCTTTGTTTTGATGTGTATTTTGTATGGTACAAGTACTGCAACTCCTACTTTTTTCTCCCCATTAGTTGCATGAAATGTCTTTTTCCATCCCTTCACTTTTAGTCTGTGTATGTCTTTGGGTTTAAGTGAGTCTCCTGTAGGCAGCATATACATGGGTCTTGTTTTTTATCCATTCAATGACTCTGTGTCTTTTGATTGGTGTATTTAGTCCATTTACATTTGGGGTGATTATCAATAGGTATGTACTTATTGGCATTGTAGGCTTTAGATTCGTGGTTACCAAAGGTTCAAGGTTAACTTCCTCACTATGTAAGAGCCTAAGTTAACTCACTTAATATGCTATTACAAACAGAATCTAAAGGGTCTTTTTTTTTTCTCCTCCTTTTTCTTCCTCCTCAATTCTTTGTATATTAGGTATCATATTCTGTGCTCTTTGTGTGATTGACTTTGGGGATAGTTAAATTTTTCATTTGTTTAGTAATTAGCTGTTCTACTTTCTTTACTGTAGTTTTATTACCTCTGGTGACAGCTATTTAACCATAGGAACACTTCCATCTATAGCAGTCCCTCCATAGTACAGTGTAGAGATGGTTTGTGGGAGGTAAATTCTCTCAGCTTTTGCTTATCTGGGAATTGTTTAATCCCTCCATCAAATTTAAGTGATAATCTTGTGGGATAAAGTAATCTTGTGTCAAGACCCTTCTGCTTCGTTGCATTAAATACATCATGCTACTCCCTTCTGGCCTTTAAGGTTTCTGTTGAGATGTTTGATGACAGCCTGAATGGCTTTCCTTTGTATGTGATCTTATTTCTCTCTCTGGCTGCTTTTAATAGTCTGTCCTTTTCCTTGATCTTTGCCATTTTAATTGCTATATGTCTTGGTGGTGTCTTTTTTGGGTCCCTTGTGTTGGGAGATCTGTGCACCTCCATGGCCTGAGAGACTATCTCCTTCCCTAGATTGGGGAAGTTTTCAGCAGTCACCTCCTCAAAGACACTTTCTATCCCTTTTTCTCTCTCTTCTTCTTCTGGTACCCCTATAATGCGAATATTGTTCCATTTGGGTTGGTCACACAGTTCTCTCAATATTGTTTCATTCTTAGAGATCCTTTTTTTCTCTCTGTGCCTCAGCTTGTTTGTATTCCTCTTCCCTAGTTTCTATTTCATTTAACCATCTCCTCCACTATATCCAATCTGCTTTTAGTACCCTCCATTGTGTTCTTCAAAGATTGGATCTCCGACTGGAGTTCATTCCTGAGTTCTTGAATATCTTTCCGTACCTCCATGAGCATGTTAATGATTTTTATTTTGAGCTCCCTTTCAGGGAGAGTCATGAGGTTGATATCATTTAAATCTTTCTCAGGTGTTGTATTAATAATTTTACTCTCAACCAGGTTCCTTTGGCATTTCATGTTTGTTTATGGTGCCCTCTAGTGCCCAGAAGCTCTACTCTCTGGAGCTGCTCAGCCCCTGAAGCAATGTTGGGGGTCGCAGGGGAGTGGTATTGGTGCCTGGGGGGAGGAAAGAGCAGTTTCCTGCTTCCCGGCTGCTGTGCCTGTCTCCATTGCCTGAACCAGTGGACTGAGCACACAGGTATAAGCTTCTATGCTTTGTGTTTGTAGTTGCTGTAGACAGATCTTCCCTCTGGCTGGCCTATCGCTAGGGTAGCATTAGCCTGTTTGCAAACCAGGTGGGTGTGGCTGGGAGAAAGGCTCATTAGGTTGCCTATCACAGAGGGGGTTCCTTGGAACTGTGTAGCTAGCCATGGAGCTGGAGCACCTGAAGATCGTGAAAGCTCCCAACCTGCTGGGCAGAGTGCACCTGGACAAATTTGTCTACTTGTCCTTTCTCCTGAGCAATACGCTCTGTGCAATCCTTGCCCCTTTAGCAGCCCTCTTACTAAGGGCTTAATTGTTAGGAAGTCTCTCAGACTGCCTGCCTTTCTTTTGTCCCAGAGCAGCTAGATATGGATCCCTGCTTTCCACCAGCAGCTGGAATCTCAGTCTCTCCAAGTATTCTGCCTGTCTTAGCTTTTCAACTCCGTAATTACAAGAGTATCATGCAAGCACCATGAAATGTAGGTTTGTGCTCTCAGAGCAGATTTCCAGAGTTATGTATTCAGCAGTCCCACATCTCCACTCCCTCCCCACTTCTTGTCTGTTCCTCCCTCCGGGGAGCTGGGGTGGGAGAAGGGCTTGATTCCCGCCGGACCACAGCTTTAGTACATTACCCTGTTCTGTGAGGTGTGCTGTTGTCTCCAGGTTTATGCAGTTTGGCGCAGTCCTCTTTCCTGTTGCTCTTTCAGGAGCCGTTCTATCAGTTATATTTTTGTATTATATGTGGTTTTAGGAGCAAGCCTGTGTCTCACCTGTCACGCTGCCATCTTTAATCTCTATAGCCTACATAGACATATCTTTCAAGAAATAGTTAATACGTCTCCAGTTCCTTTTCAGTCCTCTTCAAGCTTCATTTTCCTGTGCTTTTTTAAATAATAAGATATATTCTTGAAGCATAAATAGGGTTAGTTTTTTTCTGCAATATACTAGTGTTCATGACTTCCACAGTTAATATTTATCTGGTATTAAAAACTATGGATTGTAAATTTTTGCCATTTCAGAATTTTTTAAAAGGACAGGGTAAAGTAACTGAATTTTAAAAAATCAAGTAGACATTTAATTATAGTAAGGTTACAACATTTTAAATACTCTTCAGTGACCTTTTAGATGTGTTTCTTTCCATAAATGTTCATAAAATATGAATTTGTTTTTTCCTTTCCTGTCTAGCCACCACCAGCCTGCTTGCAGCACTTTACAGTTTTATCTGTAGCATTGTGGCAGTAGCCTTACTGTATGGATTGTGTTACGGAGCTCTAAAGGTGAGCAATACATTGTAGTATATTTTGTTTTTAAGGCTGTTTTTCTACATGAAGATTGTTTTAAATTAACTGATAGTGATTTTTTTTCCTGGTGCCTCTTTTGCATTTTCATGATCTTATGTTGAACATTATTCTCATTCTCATTTACTTTGAATTCAAAAGCAATTTCATAGTTCACCATTATTAAAAGAAACCCTTTTCCATGCAATAATCAGAGGTTGATACTAGAAACATTATTAAAAACTAAGCTGGTCTGGGATAGAGGGTGGCATGGGAATTACAAAATATGAAGTTAATTTTAGATTTGTAGTTAAAAATGTATGTAACTACTACTCATATCAGTATTTCTTAAAGTTCATGAGAACAGGTCAAGGACTGCAATTTAAGATACATTCTAGTAAAGGGAAATGCCCTGATATTTAATGTCGTTATTGGTTTAGAGGGATCTGAATGAGCCTTGTTAGCTCCATTTTTAAAAAGATTGTCACTAAATTGGAAACATAAAAATTTCAAATTTCTCCTATACAACTCTCAGCCCCTACTGTAATTATTATTTTTTTATGGTTAATACAAGATAGAAAATGATAGGGTTGAAAGAACTATAAGAAGTGATTCATAGTGTCCTTCCTTGCTTCATTTATTCAGTAGGATTCAGTGCTTACTGTGTGTCCATTACCTTACCCAAACTATTTCCTGTTAAGTTGCTTGTATGTTAGCTGTGCTTAATAAGCAACCAGCACTTTCCACAGGGGGTGATGAGGAGGCTATGAAAACAGAACATTATGGGTGTATAAAGTAAGATACCACTTTGTTCAGTTTAAAGGGATTAAAGATAATTTTCCGGGAGGGTGGCTTTTAAACCAAAATTTGAAGTACAAATAGGAATTAGCTGGTTGAAACAAAGGATGAAGAGCCAAATGATTGTAGAGAAAGTGTGCTGTGTACAGAAATCAGCAAATAATTTGAAATTGCTGGAGGTTTGGGTACATGAAGGATGGCCTTCAGTAAGGTTGGAAAGTTGAGCAGTGGCTGGATTATGAAATATCTTTTATCCTGAATGTATTGGGGTGGAGTTGGAAGACCATTAAAATATCTGAGATAAGTTAAGAAAATGATCTTTACGTTTTAGAAAGATTGCTTGGTCCTCATTATGAAGGAGATTGAATTATAAGCAGGAAGGATCAAAAGTAGGCACATTGTTGTGCTGCGATCTTGAAATTATGAGGGGCTTAACTAAAATTGAATTCAATGAGTATATTTAGAGACACTGTGGATAAGAAGAGCCGAACAGAGAACAGGATGACTTCTGGATAGGTTCTGGCTTTGCCAGCTGGTTAAATAATGATGCTTATGCATGAGATTGGATATCTTTGAGTTTAGTGAGGAATTTGGTGTTTATACTTGGACACATTATTTGTTGACAGTTGTGGGGAATCCAGAGATGGACAGTAGGTATATTAAGAATTAATATAACTAATTAATGAAGAATTAACAAAGTTAAAGTGTAACAGGAGGGCTGCTAACCTGAATTGATGAGAAAATGGACAGAGATAGAACCCTGGGGAATGGCAATATTCAAACAATGGATGGGTCAGATTCCTGCAAGGGAAATTTAAGAGGCAGTACAGTCTCAAGAAGTTTTCAGTGAGTTTGGCAGTTAATAGAATATCGATGATTTTAACAAAACAGCTTCTTTGGTATTTTGGCCGAGGAAGCTAGGTTAATGGTAAGTTTTGACAAATGCATACACCTGTGTATTATTCACCCCTATCAAAATATAAAATAGTTCTTCCATCACTACCAGAAAGTTCCCTCAAGTTCTTTCCCAGTTTCCCTGCCCCAACCACTTTTACTATAGGTTTGCGGTTCTTGAACGTCATATAAATGGAATTGTAATGTATTTACTCTTTTGTAGCTGATGTATTTTGTTCAGTATATTGCCTTTGAGATTCATTCACATTATGCATATCAGTTATTTGTTCCTTTTTATTGCAGAGAAGTATTTCGTTTAGTTTAAAATCCTCCTTACTCTCACTGTAGGAATATGTCATAGCTTATCTACTATTTAGAGATGAATATCTGAGTTGTCTCTAATTTAGGGATATTATGAATAAGTCTATTAAGCATGTTCTTGAACAAGTCTTTTTGTGGATGTGTTTCCATTTTTCTTGGGTAAATATCTAAATATGGAATTGTGCCAATTTTCTTACGTGGTTGTACTAGGCATCTTTTTTAGTTTTAATTTTTGCCAAAGATATACATGCATCTCTTTTAGAGTCAAATATTTCTATAAGACTCATTGCCAGGAACAGCAATCCCTTGCCCCTTGATTCCTTACTCAAGGTTATCACTTTCAAATTTTTGAGCTGAATTCTTCTGATATTTACCTCCATATTTCTGAGTTCTACTTTTTTTCTCTATTATTTTGTCAAGTTGTAGGCACTATCCATGAGCTATGCTTTATGGACGTTGTAGGCTTTCATGCTCTTTATAGAAGTTGTGGGCCTAACTCTCTTTCACCTTTCTTTTACCATGTCTCTGCTACAAACAGAGTCTTCCTTCCTCATATACCTGATATGTTTACCTTACAATCACTATACAAATGCTATTCTACATATATTTTGTTTTCCCTTCACCTTTGTTTTCTTATGTATTTATCTCTCATTCTCAAACTCTTCACATATTATTTAACTTTATTTTCAGTAAATGAAAACATATCAGGAATTTGAGTTTCCAGTTCTACCACTTAAAATTACTTAAACCCTCTGTGCCTCATCAATATATTGGGGAGTAGTAGTATGTATCTCCAAGGATGATTGTAAGAATTATTCAGGAAATACAAACATCTAAGAATAGGGCTCGATACATAATATTTAATATGATGATAAGATTGTGATGTAGCTATTAGAAAAAGATCTCTATGTTGTGAAAAAATTTCTAAACTATTATTGAATGACAAAAAGCAAGTTGTATAATAAACCACTATTTGGTTCCCCACTCCTGCCATTCTCCTCTCTTGAATCGCTAGAGAAAGAGGAAGGATTAGAATGTTGTTCACCTCACAGGCCGTACTTGAGACCTGTTGTGTGTTCCGTTCATCAGTACATTTATCAGTATCCTGCTCTATCCCAAGTCCATGCTGGCAGACTCCAGCGCCACTGCCGTGAGCAGAGCAGACATGGCACATCCACGTCCACGGCTTTGGTTGACCTGCAACCTCACCCTTGTATTATTTATTTCTGGGAATATGCAGTACGTTCGTTCCAGAAACACTGCCTGGCTGCTCAGTGCTGTGAGGGGTAGAGCTACACATTAGATGAGCAAAGACAGCACAGAAATGTCAGTGTTTTTTTTTTTGCCTCAAGTGTTGTATCATGTGTTGCCTTTTCGTATTCCGTTATTATATATAGTCAAAAATGTGCTGCACCAAGTTATTTCCTTTTTCAAAAGGGAGAACATAGTTTACTGTAAGCTTAATACTGATTAAAATATGAAATAAATAGTAGCATTATCGGAAGCAAGTCTCTTATTCCTAGTGTATAAATAGAGCTTTACTGCCAAAAGAAATCTGGAGATGATCTAGCAGCTAGATTCTATATCATCAGAAAGCAATAAACCTAAATTTTTCTGAAGTAACATGCAGTTAATAACATGGCTAAAAAGTTTTTGTTGTTGGACATAAAAGAATTATATGATAGATCATGACTTAGAAGTGTTCTGTTCTGTCAAACTTTTTTTTTCCCAACAGGATTCTTGGGATGGCCAGCATGTCCCAGTCCTTTTCTCCATTTTTTGCGGTTTATTAGTGGCAGTATCCTACCACCTCAGCCGACAAAGCAGTGACCCATCTGTACTTCTGTAAGTGCAACCAGTTGTTAGTGAATCAAAGACATTTAAATAAGTTGGCATTTCTTTCAAATTTAGCTTCCGAGATGTTTTCTCAATATCTTGTCAAAGTGATGTTGACTTAATCTGTAGTTGTTTTCAAAATAAATAACTGGGTCATTGTAATTACATTGACTGAGAGTATTAGCATTTTCTCTGAAGTATCAAAACCATGTTATAATAAAAACGGTCTCACTGTGTGCTTACTTATGGCATTTTAAATTTTTTGTAATTTATTATTTGCTAATGATTAAATATACTTATATCACCTGGTTTTCAATGGTAAACTTTGCCATTTAAAGTACTGGTTTTCAAGTAGTGTATTACTTTTTATTAATTATTTTGTTTCCATTTCCTTTTTTTCTTTTTCTCTTCTTAACTTCTTTTTCTAAAGCTCTTTAATGCAATCCAAAATTTTCCCGAAAACAGAAGAGAAAAATCCAGAAGACCCTCTGTCTGAAGTAAAAGATCCACTGCCTGAAAAACTTAGAAATTCTGTTGTAAGTTTTAGTTTTTTTAAATCGACTAAAAGCTGTAAATTTTACACAGTTCATCATGTTATATAATGAACACTTTTTGAAGGCCTTTAGTAATTGGGGAAAAACATTTATGTTTATATACACACAAATGCATATAAATAAATATACACACAGTTTTATATTGTTAATTGACTTTATTTCATATTTTAACATGTAAGAAATGCTCATTTCTCAGTTTATTTGTATGTAGAACAGTATGCTAACCATTCATTTACAGATCAGGTGAAATTAAGTAATTTCATTGTTTATAGAATTCTTGATTCAAATTGATTTAAACTAGGATTTGAAAGATGAATATCAACAAATTAGATTGATTTTGTTTTTGTTTTATTGATAAAAACTGTAAGTCATCTGCTCAGTGTGTTTATTTTCTAGGTTGAAGAAGTTTGCGATAACCTGTGTTAATTTAATGTGCTTAAATAAATATAGTAATTAAAATTTTTTCTAATTTAGTGAATTTTAATAGTCTATGTTATTTCAGTAAATATTTGAAAAATGAATTCTTTAGGTTCATATCTGCTTTATGGAACAAGACATAAAACATTGCTTTTTCTAACTTAGATTATTTCCACTTGTGAGAGACTGAATTTATATAGATCTTGAATTAGACATGTTTACTTTCACTGAGTTTGAGCTATTCACACATTGTTTAGAAAACTAGATAAATACAAAATTGCCTCAAGACATAAACATTTTTTTCCTTTTTTCCCTTTAGTTTTTTCCTTCTAGCAAAGGACATTTCATGTTAAATGTAGTAGGATATTTCTGAATCTAGCTTAAAAACATAAACCCACATACAGGTCAGTTGACAACCTAAGATAGCAAGAGGTTTCTGGTTTTCAGTAAATCACCATGAGAACCAAAATCCAGAAAGTAAAATTTGGATAACTTTGTTACCCAAAATTATATATTCTGTAAATGATACAATAACGTAAGTACTTCATTTCCTTTCCCACATGTAAAAATAAAACTTACAGACTAATGGGGGGAAAAATCTTCCTTCCAAAAGACTTTGTTTTGATATATTACACAGTGTGTGGAACTAGTGTTTAATTTTTTGGTACTGCAGTACCAAACCAAAATATGAGGAAATTGAGGAAGAAAATAAAATGGAAGCTAATTATTATGTGAAGGAAATATCTAGATGTTCTGAAACATAGGATCAGTGAAAAATTATTTCTTAAACTTTGCCAGTTGGGAATAAGGGAAAGGTTTTTAAAAACATTTAATGTAATTTTTTGGTAATTCTGTTCCACAGAGTGAGCGTTTACAGTCTGACCTAGTAGTATGCGTTGTAATTGGTGTGCTGTATTTTGCCATTCATGTAAGCACAGTGTTCACAGTATTGCAGGTAAGGAAACATTTTGTTCTTTTAGTTGAGGAACAGTAACTTTGTTTAGACTTATTTCTGATTTGATTGTAATGTTTGCCCATAATGCTGAAATATATGACTTTTTGTATGTTTGGTTTTAACAGCAATATTCTTATTTTCTCATGGTTTCTCTGGGTTATGAGTCTGGGAGTGGCTTAGCTCGATGACCCCAACTAAGGGGTGTTATGATGCTGCCGTCGTATGGGGCTGCAATCAACTGAGGCTGTTAGCAGGCCTCAGTTACTTGCTGACTATTTGCCAAAGACTTCAGCTCCTTTCCATGTGGTGCTTGCCATAGGCTGCCTGAGTATCCTCATGAATCAGCAGCTGGTTTCCCCAGCTGACCCTAGAGAGAGAGCCCAAGACAAAAGCCACAATTTTTTTAAAAATATCATTGATAAACAATCTTACAGTGGTTTCACATACACAAAACAGTGGTTCAACACTCACCCATATTATCAAACCCTCACCCCCTCCATTGCGGTTACTGTCTATCAATGTAGTAAAATGTTAGAGAGTCATTAATTGTATTCTCTCTGCTGTACTACCATCCCAGTGACCTTCCTATATTGTGATGGCCAATTATAGTGCCCCTTAATTCCCTTCTCCTTCGCCACCCACCCTCCCCTACCACCCCTTTTATAACCACCAGTCCCTTCTCAGTATGTGTGAGTCCACTGCTTTTTTGTTCCTTTTGTTTTGAATAGCTGAAGTCTTTTATAACTGATGTCAGATGTGCTATACCACCACTTCTTCCATATCTCTGGGCTACACACTGCGGCCCTGGTACAGTGTGGGAGGGGAATACAAGTAGGTGTAAATACTGGGAAGTGAAGATCATGGAACCGTGTTGGACTCTGCCTACCACAGTGTGCCCCCCCACTGGCCTCCATCATTCACATCCCTCCCATATGCAAAATGCAGTTATCCCGTTCTGAAACCCCCTAAAATTTCATTCCAGTACAGCTTGGAGGTGTAGAACCTTGTCATCTAAGTCAGATCCAGAGGGTGCAGGTCAGGTGGTGGTCCTGCAGTGCAGGCCGTGCGATTCCCACCCTCAGTGCTCTTCATTCTTTGTGTACATGGTGTCACTTTGATCATGATGCACCTTCACATAATTTTCTTCTTGTGTTTGTGTTTGGAGTACATTGAATCAGTGGTCTGGTTTTCATCAGATTTGGGAAGTTTTGTTCATTGTTGCATCAGATGTTTTTTCTGTCCTCCTGTATTCCCCCAACACCCATAGACCCCACCTCATGGATTTGTTACACATATCTTAGGCCTCTTGAATTTGTCCCACAGTTCACTGATGCTCTGTTCATTTTAATTCTTTTTTTCTTCCTCTGTGTTTAATTTTGAGTACTTTCTGTAGTATGTTTGAAGTGTTGTTGATAAACAGTTTTATATTGGTTTCAAATATACAACACAGTATAACCTAATGTTCTTATATCCTAATTCTAACTTCTGTGTCACCTTTGGGTTGATAATTTTTGATTGGATGCCCAGCATTATGAATTTTACCTTGTTAGGTATTGGATATTTTTGTATTTCTAGAAATATTCTTGAACTTTGTGTTTCAGGACTACTGAGTTACTTGTTAATAGTTTGATCCTTTCAGGTCTTGTTTCTAAGGTTTCTTAGTTGGAACCAGGGCTGTGTGTAGTTTAGGCTAATAGTCCCCCTCAAAGGCAATATCCATTTGAGTACTCTGACCAGTGCCCTGTGAATCTTAACTAGCCTGTGAGTGCTGGATCCTATTTTTTCTAATGCTTTCCCGAGGTTCTTTTCCTGGCCTCATTTTTAGTTTCCTCACACACATGTGCTGATTCCCCTGAATACTTGAGGGAGAGCCCCTACAGATCTTCACAGTCTCCTCTTTGGCATACTGCCTTTTCTGGTGAACTCCAGGTGCCTTGGTCTCTCCAGGCTCTGTTACACATCCTCAGCTTGGGGGTACAGGTCTCACATGGGCTCCCGTCTCTGCTCTGCAACCTGGCAGCTCTCTCAAGGCAGGAAGCAGTCCTGATGCTGACCTCATCTGTCTCCTTATATCAAGTGTATTGCAAACCATTGGCTCATATATTTTATTCTGTTGTGGTTTTTCATATGGGAAAGTAAACTTCTATTACTTAATTTGGCCAGGAACAAAGGTTACATTTCTTAATTTTATTTAACTTTTTGCCTGTTTTTCTTTTCTTCCAACTTGAACAATTAATTCCTTAGTACTTCACAAGCTGAGTGAGGTCCAGTGGCTCTTCCAGGTTGAGATGGAAGCTTCTTCATATCCAAGAGGTTCCAGAGTTTCTAAATATAACTTAATTTGAATATTTGAAGTGATGGTATTTGATTTTCTCTTTTGTGAATTTAGTCATACATAAGAATTCACTTCTAATGATACCATGTGAAGGCACAAAAAGGAGTACAAGTCACATGCAACATTCTTGTAAATAGCAAGCGATACACATCAGGCTATTCTGTAATTATACGATAGCGTGAGACCCCAAAGAAAGTGGTCAATGCATTAAAAAATATCTGTAAGAAACAAGCAGCCACTAACTTGCACAACTCATTTAATCAGAAAAACTACATAATATGGACATGTCACCTGTAGGCAAGTGTTTAGTTAATTGCCTTTAAAAATTGACTTTGCTGCTATTGAGCTAATAAATTAGAGGTTCTCCTACGGGTCTGAAAATCACTTCTAATTTTCTCAACCTTACTCTTTTAGCCAGCTCTCAAGTATGTGTTGTATGCATTGGTTGGCTTCCTGGGTTTTGTAACCCATTACATACTGCCTCAAGTCAGAAAACAGCTACCGTGGCACTGTTTCTCTCTCCCTCTGCTGAAGACAATGGAATATAATCAGTATGAAGTTCGAAGTAAGTAATTCATTAAACATGTTTCTTTTTGAGACTATGGATTTTTTTCTCTTTATTGAAAGATGACAATTAAGCTTTGGCTTGCGTCCCTTATACATACTTAGTTTGAAGCTGTAATGAGTCAAACCTTTTGCAGGATGCCTTAATTTCCATTGAAGTACAGATGTCAGTGCTATAATGCCAACTTTCCTTCTCTGTATTGTTCTTTACAGACCTCTCTGAATCCTTCTGGGTATAGCTATGACTTCTCTTCCCTCAGTTTCCTTGCCATATGCAGGCAACCCAATCCTCTTCAAAACTTCTATTTGAAATATTTTTAGCTCAAAGTATAGGAAAAATAGAAAGGTCTTTGTTCCTGTTTCCATTAGAGACACGTATGTCCTCTCAGAGAAAGGTGTAAAAGAGTTGGTCAAGTAAAGAAAACTTAAAAACATAATTGCTGTTACTTGTTCAGCTTTGGGATAAAGTATAAAATGACTGGAAAAGAGGTAGAAGGCCGTCCACTTGGCAACTTCTTGTTTACCACGTTCTTTTCTTTCTTGTAAGTATTTCATCCTTGTTCTTTGGCCTCATGTCCCATAATATATTCTATTTCCTTCCTCAGTTTAGAGAAATAATAAAAGTTCACATGTATGTCATCATTTATTACATGCCAGTGATTAAACAAGTAAACATTATTTCCTCAGCTTTTTTCTTCAGTTAGTGAATTACCATAAAGCATAAATTCGTCAATTGTTTGGAGAGAAATTAACTTTTTTAGAGAACTCTGAAGCTTTTGAAAGCTTTCTATTCCAAGTTTGACTTTGTATTTTCAAAGCAAATTTCCTGGGCCTTTTAGAAAAATTGCTTATAAAGCATCATGTCATTGTAATCTTGGTCAGCAGTTTGATCTTGGAGAGAGAATTAAATAAGCACTAATGTGTAGGTTGGAGTAATAGTACTGCTGGTGAAGTTTTACAAGGTACATGCCCTTCTAATAAGGCAAAGTGACATAAAACTGTATGAGAGCTTCTACCATCAGGAAAGTAATTCAGAATGATGTATTTTTTTTTTGTTTTGAACTATTAGTATTACTTTCACAGATAAATAATATTGAGTGTATCTGTTTTTAAAGAGCACTTCTCATTAAATAATTTATCATATTTCTTTATTTTGATCTTAAAAAAACATTGTCTAAATTTTTACAAATTTTGAATTAACATTTTTGACTTACTGAAAATACTAGGTATTAGAAAAGTTGGTTTTTTTTACCCATTATACTGATTTTAGCAACTGAAAGAAAAGTATTATTCATTAGAGGACTTCCTAAAGCCAGGTGACACTGGTTCCAGATGATCTGAGACCCTGATCTTAAATCATTCAGTTGATCCTAGTATTTTACCCAATGAAATTAATAATACTAACATGCTGGAAACAATATTACTGGAAATGAAGATGACTCTTACGGAGTATGTGAATCCAAAACACATCATACTTTCACATCTGTCCTGAGATATATCTCATGTGTGTGTGTGTGTATGTATTTTAGGATTTTAAAAATAGATATTTTAATAGATCACATTTCGTTTTGGGGGAAAGAATCTAATAATCTCCAGTAACCTTTCTCCAAAATTATAGGCATAAATGGAAAAAGTTATGGTTAGAAATTGAGGTTTCAGGAATTAAAGTTTAAAATGAAATTCTATTTAAGCCACATCTCAGTTGCAAAGTTAGATGTGTCTCAGAATTCATAGACATTGATGGTTGAAGTACTATATTTTTTACATTTTTTATTTATAGTAGGGCTTAAGTTGAATTGTAAGATTTTTCTTATCAGATTGCCAAAAATATTTCATACATTAGATGATGTGGTCTTGTCTTATATTGCCTTATTAGATGCAGCCACTGTGATGTGGTTTGAGAAACTTCATGTGTGGCTTCTTTTTGTGGAGAAGAATATCATCTATCCATTGATTGTTCTCAACGAACTTAGTAGCAGTGCAGAGACAATTGCTAGTCCAAAAAAACTGGGTGCAGAGTAAGTGCAATATTTCTTAAATCTGAGTTTGACTACTGGGGGCTGTCAGCAATGTTGTAAGTTACTGATCAAGTAACAATCAGAGTCTCTGGGGCAAGACTCTGAGATTTAAAAATTCAGTTGAAATTTTGTCGTTTACTTTCCTTTTCTGAACATCTGTTACTGCTCTTGGCATATCACTACTCCAGACATCTTGTTGTTGACTGATATTTTATGAGAGCACATTTATTAAAAAAGGTTATTTTTAATATTAGACGGTGAGTTTGGGGATGGCTATTTTTGTGTACTGCAAACCAAACCATATAGGTGGGCAGTTGCCTACACAGGCATCCCATTGGCCTACCTGCTAGAGTTAGGTGTGTGTTGTTGAGTAAGCGTTAATATATGTTTTTTATGTGCCAAATGCTATTAATGTTAAAGAAATAGAAATACAGAGGAACTAGAGAGCCACATGTCAAAATTGCAGTACTGTTACTTATTTTTAAACATGCTTATTCATACAAAAGATCATAATACATATTATTAAAAGGGAATATTATAAGAAGTTATTTTAGGATGTGATTTGCTTAGCTATATAAATCACTTTTTAAAGTTTTAATTTTAACTAGTGGTTACCAAAAGGGAGGATAGGTGGGGAGGGAGAAAGGAATTAATAAACACTATAATTCACAATCACAATATAGGTAGGTCATGGGTAAAGTAGTACAGCACAGAGAAGACAAGTAATGACTCTATAACATCTTACTACACTGATGAACAGTGACTGCAATGGTGGGGGGGGGGGCGGTGAGGACTTGATAATATAGGTGAATGTTGAAACCACAATGTTGTTCATGTGAAACCTTCATAAGATTGTAAATCAATGATATTCTAATTTTAAAAATAGCCACAAAAAGTTTGAATTTTATATGCTTAGTAAATGGTGATTTTTCTGAAGTTAGTATATTTTTTAAAGTTCAGTCATTGGTTGATGAGTTTTGCTTTCTTTATGTTATAGATTTGGTGCATTAATGATCACTATTGCTGGTCTGAAGTTGCTCCGATCCTCTTTTAGCAGCCCTACGTATCAGTATGTCACAGTCATCTTTACCGTGCTCTTTTTCAAAATTGACTATGAAGCTTTTTCAGAGACCATGCTATTAGATCTCTTCTTCATGTCCATACTCTTCAGCAAGGTAATTTATAGCTGAAAGGAGTATCCCTATCTGTAAGAAGTATCTCCCTAAGTAATACATTATTTTGTGAGAATTGTGCTTGCATTTCATTCATTTCATTATCTTTTAAGTAATACCTTTCTTTAATCAATCAGTTATTTAGGAGCATATTAGAAGCCCTAAACAGTGCCAGTCACTATGATCCATAAAAGACATATTTCTTACTATAGCAAGGAAGATAAGATTAAGCTGTATGGAAAAATTAGAGAGATACTAATAAGTATATATTTTAAAATATTTGTGTCTTCCAAAAGGGGGCTTTGATTTTGAATAATTTTAGAAATAGACATGGTAGCAATTGAACTGGGCTGTGGGATGCTGCATAGATGGAGGGTGGACATAACATGATAGCTGAATGAAGTTGATATGTCTGTGGGCAGCGAAGCCATGTGGGAGCAGTTTGATGGTGACATTTGCAGAATACTCTGAAGCTTACAGAATGCTTCTAAAATATGTTATCCACCCATAAGATAGGTGCTTGTAGTCCTTTTACAAGTGAGATGGTAAAATCTGGGTGGTCTGCTGCCCATTCTAAGAATCATTTTGTGGAACCACACCACTACCTTTCTAAATGAAATAGGTTGTGCAGTAAGATAATTTAAAAATTTTTAAAAGCTTAGATTTCATGTTTACACTGATGACATAAAAAGGACTTTGACATATATTATCCCATTTGATAGATTACAGAAAGCTGAAGCATATGAGCAGCTACAAAACACAATAAAAGCCCAATTTTAGGAAAGTTAGCCTGGTCAGCCACATTTGGGATGAAATGGGAAAGAGAGAACCTAAAGGTATGGAGAAGTTTAAGAGATTGTGATAGTAATTTAGATGTGATAGAGGTCTGACCAAGGATGGGAACAGTAAAAATGGAAAGCCATTAATCTCCACAAGGTTTTAGTAATAGTCAGTTTCAAAATATTGTACTACATATTGTGCTAATAGCTTCTAAAATACTTAGACATATTTGTTCAATCACTAGTTTGTATGCATTTTTATTATTTACTTCCTCTTCTAGTGAGCATGGTTAACCAAAGGAGGAAGCCAGAAAGTTAATCAGCTAATTGTTTGTATGAAGAATAGTGTGGTTTCTCACAAATCTAAATATTTAGGTTGGAAACTGTATTGCATCTTATTATATTGGTTGGGAAAAGTGAAAGTTACAGTAACATATAAACTGTAAAAAATCCTTGAAATAATTACTACACTTAACTTGCATTAGTTTGAATTTTATTAATACTTTCAGTTGTTAAAAATGTTTTTGAGAGCATACCATATTCAAGAACTGCTTTAAATATTTAGGCCACATCAGTGAACACAACAGAAAGCTCTGACCTTAAGGAGTTGGCATTTTTCATATGGTTAGTTGATAGAATTTAACAGTGATAATCGAGTAATATTCAGGGGAATCTCTTCAGATATATTTTTCATTTTAAGTTTCCCTTGTAAGATGCACCATCCATTCAATAACCTTTCAAGAAAAAATAACTCTGAATATATACAGAAATGTTTTTATCCACTAACCACTTATCCATGTAATTGCCTATCAGTTTTTCTTCAATATTAGAGTTAAAATTTGAGTACAGTCTATTTCACATTCAGAATATGAAGAGGTTTCTGAATCACTGCTTTTAGGCAAAGTTTTAAAAGGCATTTTGATAATATACATGCTGCTTCTACTTGCTGTCATCCTGGTCATATTAGCCCCAAGGATTGCCAGCATGATTTTGAGTCATGGCAAAGAATGCAAGGGTTCATCTGCCTTTCCTAATTGGTTGAAGCCATGATTCCTTTTTAAATTGGAAGTTAAACAGATTCGTTTGTAAATCAGCTAAATGACTTAAATATGATGTGGCAGTGCCTGAATCATGGCACAGAAGAACCTTCTGCTTTTAAAATTCTGTGATCTGTTTTGAGAATTGGGTCTTGCATTGCCTAGCATGCAGAGGCAATCTTGGGTAAACATAGTAATTCTCTTTCAGTGTTGAAGCCATGTTCACAACAAAACAGATCCTAATTTAAGTAAGACTAAAATGTGTATTGTGTATCCATTGATGAGAACAACTGAGATTATAAGCAGATAGATGCCTAATACCCACTATTAAATTCTTAGGCAGTGACAACTGTATTGCAACTTTATCCCCTCCTGGCTGCTCTCAGATTCTTTTTTTTTTTTATGAAGTGATTGTTCAATTCTTTTTTTTTGATTTTTTAAAAATTTATTTTGATATCACCAATCTACAATCAAATGAGTAATATTATGGTGATTACACTACCCCCTTCATCAGGTCCCCCCCCCAACCCCATCACAGTCACTGTCTATCAGCATAGTGAAAAAATATGGAACACTTCACGAATTTGCGTGTCATCCTTGCGCAGGGGCCATGCTAATCTTCTCTGTATCGTTCCAATTTTAGTATATGTGCTGCTGAAGCGAGCACTCAGATTCTTTTTGACATTGCATTTAAACCATAACGCAGCTTCCAAAGCACTAAAACTTGAAGAAAATGTGTCTTAGGATAAAAATATATATGTATTACTTAAACTTAATAGACATCTAGATTTCCTGCCTTTCTTTGATTTGCTTGTATAGTACCAATGTAGCTAGTAGAGGGCAAAGATTTTTTAAATGGACAAAATCCATAAATCAGCTAGCTGCATTTACTTGAAAATATGTGCAGTGTTTGGCAGTTGATATGTCTTCTCCTTTTATACAAATGGCAAGTAATTTCAGTGCCATTTCCCTATTAGGAAGAAAGTACATATTAGGAGTCTTTCATTTTCTAATTCAATATATGATGATAAGGTTTTTACTGATTGTTTTTCTTTTCCTCCTACAGCTTTGGGAACTCCTTTATAAACTGCAGTTTGTGTACACTTACATTGCCCCGTGGCAGATTACATGGGGTTCTGCCTTCCATGCTTTTGCTCAGCCCTTTGCAGTGCCCCGTATCCTTCTAAGAAAAGTTTTGTATAAAGGGCAGTTATATCCTTGATGAGAATGTTGGTTTGTAGGCATAACCTGTCACAGGCAAAGAGTATAGGTTACTATGTGAAATTATCAAAAATTCAGTCCTTTGAGTCCATGCCTATATTGATTTTGAATATTTAGCTTATATTAACATCTGTGTTAATATAATAAATCATCCTAATATAATCTTATATTAATATATAAGATTAATATACTCTTAATATATAATAGATCATCTTAATATAAAAAACATTAAGGTTTCATAATTAAATAATTCTGATTTAAAATTCTGTGTTTGCATGTGTTAGTATTAAATCTTGGAATTTTCAATAAATACAAAATGTGTTTAGAAATATTTTTAAAAGAACGAGTATATAAAACATTTTTCATAATCATATTATAATCAAACTTTATGTCCAGAATATCCTCATCATTTAAGAGAACTTTCTAAATAAAAGTAAAGGTTAGTGATCATGTAGATGTTGACATGCAGACTTTTTGTAACTATAAATTTTAATTTAATCCTCTGGAAAATTAAACTCAGGTATCTTTACCCAAGAATGATATATGGACTTTTACAAACTTATATTAGCAAATATTTGTTTGGCTTCCTTTAAACATGTCAACCTGTACTTCCTGGCTGGCTTTCTGTTTCTATCCCCTTACACTGTCTACTGACACCCTCTTTTGTATTCCTCTGATGAACCTCATTTTTCTAATTGCTGTAATTGCAGTGTGTTTGTATGTGTATGTGCACATGTGCTCAGGTGAATGTGTGTGTGTATGTGTGTGTGTGTACATGTGTCTTAGATGAATGTTAAAGTCCTTAACCATTTTCCCGTAGATTCAGCCATGTTGTTTGTTCAGGCTGCTGTATCAGCCTTCTTTTCTACCCCACTAAACCCCTTTCTGGGAAGTGCAATATTCATCACTTCATATGTTCGACCTGTGAAATTCTGGGAGAGAGACTATAAGTGAGTAAAATCAATTATTTGAAAGCCAGTTTTTATCATTCTTACTAGGAAAAACTATTGACAATGTTATAAGTAATTAATGGTTAATAATTTTTTTGCTGAGATATTTTGCTAAAATTTTATATTCTTAAAATTACAAAATTTATAAAATTAGAATCAGAATGAATACTATTTATTTTCTCTACCTTTGTTTGTTTATGAAATTTTTTAAAATTTAGTTCTAGTTGAATATACTCATTTTTCTTTTTTCTTTTAATATTTCTTAGAATTATTCCATGTTAATAAAACTCTCAAACTTTATACTGTGCAATGTGTGTACAGTCCAAATTAGTTATCTTACAGTTTTCTTAGAAGTAATGTTTCTAGAACTAAATTTTTCATAGGTTATTTCTGTTTTCTTATGAAGATAAATTTTCAGTGACCGTCTTTGTTCATAAATGTTTTCTTCCTTTAGGTTTTGTCCCTTAGGCAGGCTGTTTAATATGATGCCTAGTAACTGTCCTCAAATGTCTTTTTATTTTTTTGTTTTTAAAGCTTTTAATATGTGTTAACATACATTGAGGAAGAGCCCAGTACTATTTATAATTCTAATGGCCATCTCCATAGCTGCTTTTCTGTCTACACTTTCACATATTGGGACATTTAAAAGGTGAAAATAGTCATCTCACTTTTTAAACATGAACTAGATTGTGGATTTGAAACTTTTGCTCTGGTCATTCGTCTAAAATCAAATGTGGTATTTCCATTTTTGCTAAATTTCAGTGTTATTTATATCCTGTTCTTAGTTCAAAATAATGTCTTTGGTAGCAAATCTTAAATTTTTTTGGTCTCAGAACCCCTTTACAATCTTAAAAATTATTGAAGTCTCCAAGGAGTTCTTGTTGATACAGGTTTTATTTGCCAATATTTACTGTATGAGAAAACAAAAGTCAGAAAGTTTTACATGTTTAATAGTTAATTAAAAGATAACAGTTGACCCATTAGATGTTAACATAAATAACATTTTTATAATGAAAATAACTATTATTTTCCATCCCAGTAAAAAAACAAGTTGGAAGAGTATCGTTTTTATAGTTTTATAAATTTCTTTAATGTCTGGTTTAATAAAAGACAGCTGGATTTGCATATCTGCTCTGCTTTCAACCTGTTGTTGCAATATGTTGTTTTGGTTGAAGTATATGAAGAAAATCTGGCTTCACAGAGACATAATTGAAAGGAAAGAAGTATTTAATAGCCTTTTCAGAGAAGTGTGGGTATTCTTTGATCTAAGTTGACAAATAGTTGTTTCGTAAAGATTAGCTGCAGTATGGAATCTAAAACCATATCCGTGAATTTTATTTTGAATTATATTTTGAATCTTTTATCCATGCATAATCTTATAACATCATTTATGACAATTTAAAAAATATTGGTTCACTAGGTAATGTAGGTCTTGCAAATTTTGACACATTTCATTTACAGTTTAAAAAAAAATGTATTCATTCACATCACCACCAATCTCAAAGTATTGGGAAGCTATTAAACTTATGATGGTAGATACTGTATTTTCCAAAATTCTGAAATTTGCTTGAAAACTTGAATGTTATTATTGGCAGCATTCTCGTGAATGTTGGCTATTTTTTCCTGTGCATGTATGGCAGTGAACAACAGTATCATTTGGTGGTGCTGCCTTGATTCATATTAAAGCCCAGCTGTCTTACCCCCCCCATTGCTTTGGTACCACCAATGCAGTTGTCAACACAGTAAAAAAAGCAAGTAACAGTTCAGTTATGAAAATAAGTTTGATCTGGAAAACTTCCTGAAGGGGTCTTAAGTTCCTTCTTCCAGTTCCTGTGGATCACATTTTGGGAGCTCTCTTCTGAACACTATACCCTGGGCATTAATAGAACTAACTTTCCTTTGCAAAGAATGTTTCATGCCCTGTGTATTTTTAAGACCTGTATCCTGTATTCATCTTTTTATCCTGATCCTTTTTTTTTTTTACATTAAACTCTGTCTCTCCACACACTGTTCAGTGAAACATCAGCTAGGAAATAACCATCTTATTTATGTATTATGGAGGTCTCAGTAAAAAAAAAACCTTAACCCTAAAATTATGCCACTAAGGAGTTTTATCAATGTGCTCATAGGTTTTTCTCAGAGATACTCATAAAGTGATAGTATTTGTTTCATCTATATCATATACCTTCTCCCTTTTAATTGTTATACATTTTTCAAATATAAAAAAGGTACTAAAAATGTTTTATTTTGCCCTCCTCAGCACAAAACGAGTGGATCATTCAAATACCAGATTGGCTTCCCAGCTTGATAGAAATCCAGGTAATAGGTCTGTTTGTGAGTAAAGGATCAAGTCTGAGGAATTTGGTATTTATATATTTCACTCCCAACTTGTTGGAAATCCTCTATGGGCTCCAAATGGTCATTTTTTAAAAACTAAATATCCTTTGCTTTATTTTGTTTTACGTCAGGAAAGTATACATGAATTAGAGTATCATTCATGTACATGCCCATCTTTTATAAAATAAATTTTAAGAATGCTGATAGGAATAAAAAATGCCACTCAAAGATTGTTCTTACATGGGTTTAAAAAATGTATGTGAAAAAACCTAGAAAGTATAAAGTATAACCATAGTTATAAACACAGTTAAGGTAAAACTGGTCAGGTTATTGCAGAGTGTATGATCTGACCAATATGTGTATTATTAATACGTTTGATTCTCTGAATGTTTAGGTAATTGTTAATTTCATTTAGTTTATTGTATATAGAGATAACACGTGGTGGGGGGGTAAATAGCCGCTCAAGAGGGCTTCAGTGGGTAGCATTTTGGTGGTGGTACCGTTATCTAATGTCTGATCCTTAGTTCTGTCATTTGGGAAACATCTTTTTGTTGGCCCACCCATTAATAATCTGGCATAGGGAGGGTGAATCTCACAAATCCAGCCATAACAGGTTAATTTATCAACCAGAATTCCAATTAATTTACTAAAACATATATTACTCCCAAATAGACTGCTGTATTTGTATCCATTTGACTGGCAGTTCTTTCAAATGCTCTGTGTAAGAAACAATTATAATAATCAGATTAATTCATCATTACAAATTTGAATTAAGAAGGACTAGTAGTTGATATCAACTAGTTAGATGGTAACTGTCATTATCACATTCTGGCAGACAGAACATTTCAGTGCTAATACATCTTTGTAAGGGTCACAGTGCTGATCGTGCCGTCCTACAAGTGAAAAAGACCACGTCCTGAACTAAAGCACACACTTGTGTAATGGACAGACAGAGCAGTAGATACAGTCAGTCATTTTATTGAAGTTAGAGTCTGGGATTCCCCTTTCATTATTTTATTTTTTAGTTAGACTGAGTTTAAAATAATTAAAAGCTTTGTATATTTTGCCATTCTCCAATACTGTCCTTTAGGCATCCCTTTACAGATTACTGCTTTGGATGGGTTACTTCTAATGATGGTCATTTTATTTGTTAGCTGATGTCTTATCATAATTTTTTTCTTAAAAGGATGATGCTGGTAAATTTTCTGAGTTGTTTGCTGCTGTTTCTGTTATGTACAGTTATTTCTATTAAGCTGGTTTTAGTCTTCTCAGTGTATAGCCTTTTTTTGACTGACCAACTTCTCTTTGCTTTGGACTGTCTTGTTTGTTCGAATCTTCTGTTATTTTATCCACTTCCTTTATCAGTTTTTCTTTGTGTTCTAGTTCTGAATTTATTTTATCATTTCCATTTCTCTTGCATGGTTTTTTATTTTTTTGACTTCAAGCTTTTTATTATGAAAAAAAAAACAGTAGGGAAAAGAGTATAAAGAACACCTATATGCCTACCACCTAAATCCAACAGTTGTCAGCATTTTTCCAAATTTGAAAATATGACAAAATACATCGCAAGTTATATGTGTGTGTATATATACATTTGGCAGGTTATTTCAAAGTGAATTACAGAGATATAACATTTTGTCACAAAACACTTCAACATGCATGTCTACAATATAAGGACATTGACCTACTTATCCACAATACTATTAGCATACCAAAGAGAATGAATAGGAATTCTTAATATTACTTAATGCTTAATTTTATTAAAAAAATTAAAACTGTTCCCAAACTTTTATGGTACTTGTTTTTTTAAAAAGAGCCAGTAACCAGTTGAGGATCAAGCACTTCATTTTGCTGTTATATCTTACTAGTCTTTTAATTCTAGGACAACCTCCTTTATTTCTTGTTTCTGTGATATTGCCCTTTTTTTAATGATACAATCTTATATTAGTTTCAGGTATACAATACAGTGGTTCAACAGTTACCCATATTATTAAATCCTCATCCCCTCTAGTGCAGTTACTGTCAACATAGGAAGATGTTACAGAATCATGGGCTATATTCTCCATGCTGTACTACTATCCCCGTGACAAACTTACATCATTGAGAATTTTTGTTTGTGCCCCTTTATCCCCCTCCCCGTCTCCACCCCAACCCCTACCCCATATGATACTGCTCTTCTGAAGAGACTAGGCCACTTGTAGAATGTACCATATGTTGGCTTCATCAAACCGTGTCATGTTTTTAACTTTTTCCTCAGTCTTCTGCATTTTTTTATTGAAGTATAGTTGATATACAATATATTGGTTTCAAGTATACAGCAGAGTGATTCAACAGTTACACACATTATTCAATCCTCACCCTAACTAATGCAGTTCCTATCTGTCAACAGAGAAAGAAACTGGAGATATATCTACAGACCTAATTAGATTCTGGTTACATCGTTTGGGCAAGACCATTTCATGAATGACACTACATATTAGTTACCTATGGCTATTGTAAAAAATTGCTACAAACTTGGTGTTTTAAAACAACAGATGTTTGGCACCTAGCAGTTACTGATGCCAGAAGTGGAGAAGAGTTTCACTGGGACAAAAAGCCCCTCCAGCTATACTAGGAGAGAATCCATTCCTTGTCTCTTCCAGCTACTGGTGGGAGCTGGCATTGCTGACTTGTGGTCACATTGCTCCATCCTTTGCTTTTGAGTCATGTTACCTCCTCTTTACTGTGTATGCCAATCTTCTGCCTCCCTTTTTTTTTTTCTTTTTTCTTTTGGTATCATTAATCTACAGTTACATGTGCAACGTTATGGTTACTAAACTCCCCACTTCATCAGGTCCCCCCCACTTACCCCATTACAGTCACTGCCCATCAGCGTAAAGAGATGCTATAGAATCACTACTTATCTTCTCTGAGTTGTACAGCCCTCCCTGTGCCCCCCCTACATTACGTCTGCTAATCGTAATGCCCCTTTTTACCCCTTGTCCCTCCCTTCCCACCCATCCTCCCCAGTCCCTTTCCCTTTGGTAACTATTAGTCCATTCTTGGGTTCTGTGAGTCAGCTGCTGTTTTTTTCTTTCAGTTTTTCTCTTTGCTCTTATGCTCCACATATGAGTGAAATCATTTGATACTTGTCTTTTTCCGCTTGGCTTATTTCACTGAGCATAACACCCTCTAGGTCCATCCATGTTGTTGCAAATGGTAGGATTTGTTTTCTTCTTATGGCTGAATAATATTCCATTGTGTATATGTACCACTTCTTCTTTATCCATTCATCTACTGATGGACACTTAGGTTGCTTCCATTTCTTGGCTATTGTAAATAGTGCTGCAATAAACATAGGGGTGCATCTGTCCTTTTCAAATTGGGCTGCTGCATTCTTAGGGTAAATTCCTAGGAGTGGAATTCCTGGGTCAAATGGTATTTCTATTTTGAGTTTTTTGAGGAACCTCCATACTGCTTTCCACAATGGTTGAACTAATTTGCAGTCCCACCAGCAGTGTTTGGAGGGTTCCCCTTTCTCCACATCCTCGCCAACATTTGTTGCTGTTTGTGTTTTGGATGTTGGCCATCCTCACTGGTGTGAGGTGATATCTCATTGTGGTTTTAATTGGATTTCTCTGATGATTAGGATGTGGAGCATCTTTTCATGTGCCTGTTGGCCATCTGAATTTCTTCTTTGGAGAAGTGTCTATTCATGTCCTCTGCCCATTTCTTAATTGGATTATTTGCTTTTTGTTTGTTGAGGTGCGTGAGTTCTTTATATATTTTGGATGTCAACCCCTTATCGGATACGTCATTTATGAATATATTCTCCCATACTGTAGGATGTCTTTTTGTTCTACTGATGGTGTCCTTTGCTGTACAGAAGCTTTTCAGCTTGATATAGTCCCACTTGTTCATTTTTGCTTTTGTTTCCCTTGCCCGGGGAAATATGTTTATGAAGAAGTCGCTCATGTTTATTTCCAAGAGATTTTTGCCTATGTTTTTTTCTAAGAGTTTTATGGTTTCATGACTTACATTCAGGTCTTTGATCCATTTTGAGTTTACTTTTGTGAATGGGGTAGACAATAGTCCAGTTTCATTCTCTTATGTGTAGCTGTCCAGTGTTGCCAACACCAGCTGCTGAAGAGGCTGTCATCTCCCCATTGTATATCCAAGGCTGCTTTATCATATATTAATTGACTGTATATGTTTGGGTTAATGTCTGGATTTTCTGTTCTGTTCCACTGGTCTGTAGGTCTGTTTTTGTTCCAATATCAAATTGTCTTGATTACGGTGGCTTTGTAGTAGAGCTTGAAGTCAGGGAGCATAATTTCCCCTGTTTTATTCCTCCTTCTCAGGATAGCTTTGGCTATTCGGGGCCTTTTATGGTTCCATATGAATTTTAGAACTATTTAATCCAGTTCACTGAAGAATGCTGTTGGTATTTTGATAGGGATTGCATTGAATCTGTAGATTGCTTCAGGTATTATAGCCATTTTGACAATATTTATTCTTCCTAGCCAAGAGCATGGGATGAATTTCCATATGTTAGTGTCCTCTTTAATTTCTCTTAGGAGTGTCTTGTAGTTTTCAGGAAATAGGTCTTTCACTTCCTTCATTAGGTTTATTCCTAGGTATTTTATTCTTTTTGATGTGATTGTGAATGGAATTGTTTTCCTGATTTCCCTTTCAGCTAGTTCATCTCTAGTGTATAGGAAAGCAACAGATTTCTGTGTGTTAATTTTGTATCCTTCAGCTTTGCTGAATTCAGATATTAGTTCTAGTAGTTTTAGAGTGGACTCTTTAGGGTTTTTTATGTACAGTATCATGTCATCTGCAAATAGTGACAATTTGACTTCTTCTTTACCAGTCTGGGTGCCTTGTATTTCTTTGTTTTGTCTGATTGCCATGGCTAGGAGCTACAGTACTACGTTGAATAACAATGGGGAGAGTGGGCATCCCTGTCTTGTTCTCAATCTTAGATGAAAAGCTTTCAGCTTCTCATTGTTAAGTATGATGTTGGCTGTGGGTTTGTCATACATGGTCTTTATGATGTTGAGGTATTTGCCCTCTATACCCATTTTGTTGAGAGTTTTTATCATGAATGGATGTTGAATTTTGTCAAATGCTTTTTAAGCATCTATGGAGATGATCATGTGGTTTTTGTTCTTCTTTTGTTGATGTGGTGGATGATGTTCATGGATTTTTGAATGTTGTACCATCCTTGCATCCCTGAGATGAATCCCACTTGATCATGGTGTATGATCTTCTTGATGTATTTTTGAATTCGGTTTGCTAATATTTTGTTGAGTATTTTTGCATCTATGTTCATCAGGGATATTGGTCTGTAATTTTCTTTTTTGGTGAGGTCTTTGCCCGGTTTTGGTATTAGAGTGATGCTGGCTTCATAGAATGAGTTTGGACATATTCCCTCCTCTTCTGTTTTTTGGAAAACTTTAAGGAGAATGGTATTATTTCCTCTCTGTATGTCTGGTAAAATTCAGAGGTGAATCCATCTGGCCCGGGGGTTTTGTTCTTAGGTAGTTTTTTGATTACCGATTCAATTTTGTTGCTGGTAATTGGTCTGTTTAGATTTTCTGTTTCTTGCTTGGTCAGTCTTGGAAGGTTGTGTTTTTCTAAGAAGTTGTCCATTTCTTCTTGGTTTTCCATCTTGTTAGCATATAGATTTTCATAGTATTCTTTTATAATTCTTTGTATTTCTGTGGGGTCCGTCATGAGTTTTCCTTTCTTATTTCTGATTCTGTTTATATGTATAGATTCTCTTTTTCTCTTAATAAGTCTGGCTAGGGGTTTATCTATTTCGTTTATTTTTTCAAAAAACCATCTCTTGGTTTCATTGATTTTTTTTCTATTGTTTTATTCTTCTCAACTTTATTTATTTCTTCTCTAATCTTTATTGTGTCCCTCCTTCTGGTGACTTTGGGCCTCATTTGTTCTTCTTTTTCCAATTTCAGTAATTGTGTCTTTAGACTATTCATTTAGGATTGTTCTTCCTTCTTTAAATAGGCCTGGATTGCAATATACTTTCCTCTTAGGACTGCCTTTGCTGCATCCCACAGAAGTTGTGGCTTTGTGTTGTTGTCATTTGTCTCCATATATTGTTTGATCTCTGTTTTGATTTGGTCATTGACCCATTGATTATTTAGGAGCATGTTATTAAGCCTCCATGTATTTGGAAGCCTTTTTGTTTTCTTTCTTCAATTTATTTCTAGCTTTATACCTTTGTGATCTGAGAAGTTGGTTGGTAGAATTTCAGTGTTTTTGAATTTACTGACGTTCTTTTTGTGGCCTAGTATGTGATCTATTCTGGAAAATGTTCCATGTGCACTTGAGAAGAATGTGTATCCTGCTGCTTTGGGGTGCAGAGTTCTGTAGATGTCTGTTAGGGCCATCTGTTCTAGTGTGTTGTTCAGTGCCTCTGTGTCTACTTATTTTCTGTCTGGTTGATATGTCCTTTGGAGTAAGTGGTGTGTTGAAGTCTCCTAAAATGACTGCATTGCTTTCTATTTCCTCCTTTAATTCTGTTAGTATTTGTTTCACATATGTCAGCACTCCTGTGTTGGGTGCATATATATTTATAATGGTTATATCTTCTTGTTGGACTGACCCCTTTACCATTATATAATGTCCTTCTTTGTCTCTTGTTACTTTCTTCGTTTTGAAGTCTATTTTGTCTGATACAAGTACTGCAACACCTGCTTTTTTCTCTTTGTTGTTTGCATGAAATATCTTTTTCCATCCCTTCACTTTTAGTCTGTGTATATCTTTGGGTTTGAGGTGAGTCTCTTGTAAACAGCATATAGATGGGTCTTGCTTTTTTATCCATTCTATTACTCTGTGTCTTTTGATTGGTGCATTCAGTCCATTTACATTTAGAATGATTATTGATAGATATGTACTTACTGCAGTTGCTGGCTTTAGATTCGTGGTTACCAAAGCTTCAAGGGTAGCTTCTTTACTATCTAACAGTCTAATTTAACTCTCTTGTTAAGCTCTTATAAACAGAGTCTGATGATTCTTTATTTGTCTCTCTTCTTCTTCTTCCTCCTCCATTCTTTATATACTAGGTGTTTTATTCTGTACTCTTTTACATTTCCTTTGACTGTGTTTGTGGATAGTTGATTTTACTTTTTGCCTTTAGTTAGTATTTGGATGGTCTGCTTTCTTTGCTGTGATTTTTTTCTCTGGTGACGTCTTTTTAGCCTTAGGAGTGCTTCCATCTAGAGCAGTCTGTTTAAGATATCCTGTAGAGGTGGTTTGTGGGAGGCAAATTCCCTCAGCTTTCACTTGTCTGGGAATTGTTTAATCCCTCCCTCAAATTTAAATGATAATCGTGTTGGATACAGTATTCTTGGTTCAAGCCCCTTCTGTTTCATTATGTTAAATATATCATGCTATTCTCTCCTGACCTGTAAGGTTTCTGTTGAGAAGTCTGATGATAGTCTGATGAATTTTCCTTTGTAGGTGATCTTTTTTCTCTCGCTAGCTGCCTTTAATACTCTGTCCTTACCTTTGATCTTTGCCATTTTAATTATTATGTGTCTTGGTGTTGTCTTTCTTGGGTCCCTTGTGTTGTGAGATCTGTGGGCTTCTGTGGACTGAGAAACTATTTCCTTCCCCAGGTTGGGGAAGTTTTCAGCAATTATTTCCTCAAAGACACTTTCTATCCCTTTTTCTCTCTTCTTCTTCTGGTACTCCTATAATGCGAATATTGTTCTGTTTGGATTGGCCACACAGTTCCCCTAATATTCTTTCATTCTTAGAGATCCTTTTGTCTCTCTCTGCGTCAGCTTCTCTGTATTCCTGTTCTCTGATTTCTATTCCATTAACAGTCTCTTGCACCTCATCCATTCTGCTCTGAAGCCTGTCGATCGCTTGTCTGATTTCTGCATTGTCTTTCCTCACTTCCTCCCTGAGCTCTTGCATATTTCTCTGTAGATCCATCAGCATGGTTATGACTTTTATTCTGAATTCTTTTTCAGGAAGATTGTGTAAGTCTATCCCATCAGGCCCTCTCTCTGGGGTTGTCTGGTTAATCTTTGTCTGTACCATATTCCTCTGTCTTTTCATGGTGATAGAAGTAGTCGTTGGTAGATGCCACGTGTGTCAGCTGGGAGAACAAAGTCCCTTCCTGCTTGTTGTTCTCCTTGCCCTTCTCCGGGGCCTGAACTGGTTTCTTTCACACCGGGAGTCAGTCTCTTTGATAATCCCCAGAGCTGTCTGTGTGCCGGGTCGCCCTCAGCCTTACCTAAATCACTGCGGGGGTTTGAAGTCTTGCTGGGTGCCTTCTGGTCCCCTTGGTGCTTTCCAGCCCTTGTTGTGGGTTCTGGGGTCGTTCCTGCTTAACTGTGTGCCAGCCGGGAGTAGATTCTGTGAGGTTGCTGTGGGAGGGGCCGCTCCTCTGCTGTTCCGCTGCAGTGGTGGATCCCGGACCCTTTGCAGCGCTGGCCGTGGTGGTGGGGGAACTGAATGACAGGCTGCTGGTCTCTGTGGGAAGCCTTGGCATGGCTGCTTTGCCTGGCTGTGGGCCAGGGTGTCCGAAATTCCCCAAGACTCCCTGCTGGGCTGAGTGCACTGGGACGATTTTGTTCTGCTGTTGGGCCCTTGTCTCTTTAAGTCTTAAAAAAAAAGAGTGCCCACTTTTCTTTTGTCCCAGGGAGCTGGCTGAGGGGACCCGCTTGCAGTGTCTATCTCAGATCCTGCCCTTCTGTTTTTCTAATTTCCGATACACCACACGATGTGTGTCAGTGCGCCCAGTGCAGATCACCAGGGCTGGTTATTTGGCGGGCCTGTGCTTCCCTTACCTGCCTACTCTGATTCTTTTTCTCCTGCCGGTGCGCTGGGGCAGGAGAGTGCTCGGGTCCCGCCGGGTCGTGGCTTTGTATCTTACCCGCTTCGTGTGACGCCGAGTCCTTGCAGGTGTAGCTGTATCTGGCTGTTGTACTGTATCTTCTGGTCTCTTTTTTAGGCATAGTTGTATTTGTTGTATTTTCACAAATATATATGGTTTTGGGAGGAGATTTCCACCACCCTGCTCACGCCGCCATCTTCCCAGAAGCCTTCTTGCATGGTTTTAATCATAATGTGTAAATTCATTGAATACTGATAGAAAATATCATGCATTATTAACGAGTTGGAAGAGACCCTAGGTTTCATCTAATCCGGTTATCACATTTTATGGATGGGAACCAGAGATTTAGAGAGGTTATGTGTCTTCTAACTCTAAGTTCTGAAACTTTTCTCATTATCTTTCATTTTTATATAGAATTGTAAGGGTATGTATATTATTTTCCTTGTCAAAAAAAATAAAGTTTTTAATAATCCTGTTTGTTGATCTAAGGAGGACTTAGGATGAAAGTTAACATTTTCTTTAATCCCTTATTATAGGATCAGATGACAACAATCTGAATTCCATCTTTTATGAACATTTGACCAGATCCCTACAACACAGTCTCTGTGGTGATTTGCTACTGGGACGGTGGGGAAACTACAGTACAGGGGACTGTTTCATTCTTGCTTCTGACTACCTCAATGCCTTAGTTCATCTTATAGAGATAGGCAATGGGCTGGTCACTTTCCAGCTGCGGGGACTTGAATTCAGAGGTAAGACACTCATCTTCTATTTCTATAGTGTACTCCTGTGACATCAAAGTTTTATGTGTTTCTATCTCAAATAAATATTTATCATAAAATTATATCTTTGGAATTGTGGAATGAGAATAGTTGTTGAGAAGTAATGATCAGGTATTTTTCAAAATTTCACCATCAGAGAAGAATCATTTTTGTGGTGTGCTATATATGTAAGGCTAGTATTACTAGTGTTTGATTGACTTATTTTCCTGGTGATGTTGAATTTCTGTTGCTCCGTGCTTGCTGCCTTGACAGTCTCTCTTTGTTACCAGTTGCACATACTTGTTAGATGGCTGGCGGCATAGAAGGCTATTTTTGCATGAGGCAGAGAGTAGCTACCTCAGTTACTTTCATATAGATGAAATGCCTTTGTTTTCAACAGTTTTTTTTTATTGAGGTGAAATTCATATAACATAAAATTAACAATTTTTAAGTGAACAAATCAGTGGCATTTAGTACATTCACAGTGTTGTGCAACTACCACCTCTGTCTCGTTCCAAAGCATTTTTACCACTCCAAAATAAAACTCATTAAGCAGTTACTTCCTATTCCCGCACCAGCCTGCAACAATTTTATATACTGACAAAGTTATTGCTGTGTAGAAAACCACACATTTAAGAAACATCAACTTGCTGTATATATATTATAATGGCTGTAATTTGAATATCTTATAAGCATGAAAAGACACTTGTTTTAGAGGAACTAAAGAAGTCCTATTAATAGATCTTTCCATTCTAGGGAGCTTGTGGACTTGGGAGTTTTTAGAGAGAGAGCATCCAAGCCGTATTTTGATTGATTCTAAGAACTGCCTTGCATGTTTTTAACTTGAAATAAGAGAGAAGCCTTTGACTAAATATAGGATCAATTCAGACCTATATCCTATAGCTTTATTTTCACTGTGGTGTGGCATCAGAAGGCCTGTTACATAATATCTTTGTAAATGGAGCAGGTTCTTCTCTAAAGTTACTCCATTCACTGGCAATAAGATTTTACATGTGTGACACTCAAATTAAGGCAGTAAATGTTGATGTTTATTATTCATTTGTAATCTATTTATAATCCATTCTCTCTGTTGATATATCAAAATTTCCTATCCTTGTTTTATGGTTTGTTTCTGCCTCTCCATCAGGAGTCCAGGACCTTAGTTACATCTCTTCCAGAGTCTTACCCAATGCCGTTCAACTCTAACCCATCTAGGCTGTCTCAAACCAGTGCTTTTCAAACAAGGATGGTGTATATATTTTCTTTAAAAGAAAAACATTGTGGAGTCCCACTGAAGTTATTTTTACATATTTAATACATATTAATGTAATGTAAATATGTGCCTTTGTAAAATTGAATATAATCCCTATATAGTCCTGTGCGTAATATAAGGAATTTATAAATTTAAAAGGAAGTAAGACGATAGAACAAAAGAAATCTGTCTGAATGTGACAGATGATATTTTATTACCCTAGATTACTGTGGGTCTTGCTATACTTAATCTGATTTTGTATTTTTACTTCAATAATACTAATGTAGAGAATGCCTGTTGATAAATATCTTGTCTTTAAGATTAAATTATAATGAACTGTTATGTTGTATAGCCAAACAAGCAGAATGTGTATAATATTTCTGCTTGCAGCATGGACAGGACACTGGTAAATAGAGCTCAGATTCTGTTGAGTTCTGTATGTCTGTCTGTATTGTATGCCCTATGACTTTCTTATTACACTCTTATTGAATTAACTCAAACCTTCACAAGATGGACCTTTACTCATTTGGCCTTCATTTGATATGAATGCAATTGTAAACCCAAACTTGAAAAGTTTGGAATCAATACATCAAAATTAAGGTTCCTTCACTGCACAAATTCTGAGAGTCTTTTAATGTGTTAATAATGCACGTCGTGATTCTGCAAGAGATTAATATGTAGTACGCCTGAATTTCTTTCTGGAGCTTGCTGTAGATTAATGAACATTCTAAGGCAAATCAGTCACATACTTTCAAATAGCTATGAAATGTGTCTTTTTTCTAAATTTCTTGTGTCTTTGAAGCATTCGTTTTTTTTCACTTAGTTTCCCCGTACCCCCGCTCTCACCCCCTTTGTAGTGGTTTCCATCTCTCTCTGTCTTTTTAAAGGTACTTACTGTCAACAACGGGAAGTGGAGGCCATTACCGAGGGCGTTGAGGAAGATGAAGGATTTTGCTGTTGTGAACCTGGCCATATTCCTCATGTGCTTTCATTTAATGCTGCATTTAGTCAGCGCTGGCTAGCTTGGGAAGTGATAGTCACTAAGTATATTCTAGAGGGTTATAGCATCACTGACAATAGTGCTGCATCGATGCTTCAAGTCTTTGATCTTCGGAAAGTACTCACCACTTACTATGTCAAGGTAAGAGCGTGTGCCTACTTAGGTCTTCTGATAATTACAGTCTCTTCTTGGAAAATTTGTTTTTTTTCTTTTTGGGGGGAGAGTTTTGCTTTGAAGTCATGTTTTAAATACAGTAATATTCAGTAAAGTCAAATAAAACATACCCACCAATGTCTTGCTATTTATTTTTTCAGTGGAATTATTCCATTGGTTCATTAATGGTAATAGCTACAGTTTTTAGCTCACAGTTTGTAGTTTTAGGCATTATGTTAAGGAATACACACACATACATACATACATGTTGTATATCTTACCTAATTCTGTAAAGGAATATTGCATTTGTTTTACAAATAAACAAGGATCAGAAGTTAACTTGTCCCAAGTCCTCTAATTAGTAAGTGGAGTTATGGATTTAAAATCCAGGCCTGTCTGACTGTTAAGCCCTGACTTTTAACCATTTGCTTTATACTGCTTTTAATAAACTGGATAGAAGTATTGCAAGATTTGGGAGACCCCCAAGTCTTGGGAGTGTCATTCCCACTTGTGACACCAACTACAATTTTGGGGTCCCCAAGGCCACTGTCAGGTTCAATAATTTGCTAGAAGGTCGTAATAAAACTCAGCAAAACTTTATACTCATGGTTGGGTTTTATTGCTGTGGAAGGGTACAGGTTAAAATCAACCATGGGAAAAGGCACAGAGGACAGGGTCCAGAGACACCAAGGCATGAGCTTCCAGTTGTCCTCTCCTTGTGGAGTTATGTGGACAATGCCTGTTTCTCCCAGCAACGATATGTGACAATACTCATGGACTGTTGACAGCCAAGGAAGCTCACCTGAGCCTTGGTGTAGAGTTTTAATTGGAGCACAGTCATTTAGATGTGGTTGACCACCTATGTGGCCAGCCTTAGTCTCCAGCTCCTCCAGAGGTCATAGCTCTAAGCCCCTGGGTGAACAAAGACTCTTAGCAGGTAGGACATTCCAGGGGATTAGGGGTTATGTTCAAGACACAAGGGCAAAGACTAAACCTCTCTTTGGGCAAGATTAGTTATTTACTGCACAGTATTCTATATTTGCTAAAGATTTTACAAAATTACAGCAAGGTGATGATTTGGGGGCTTATAAGCAAGCCTATTTTTATAAGAGGGAAATGTGTTCTAAATTTTAATGACCCATGTCTGAATTTTCCACATCTTCTGTTACTACCTCTGTGAGCCACCTTATTTGTGCTGTTGGGGTTGAACCTTGAATCTTCTGTTTACTGTTTGGTTAAATTCATCCTCAGGAAGCTAAACAGATTGATTTCACAACTGTGTGTGTGTGTGTGTTTGGCATTTTCTGTCTCTAGTTCTTAATACGTGTATTTCTTTTGCTTTATTATTATATTTCTATAACTTGACCAAGGATCAGAAGATGGTTTAATAGATTTCTCTGAGAAATTTCTCAAAATAAATGTACTACAGTAAAGTTTTTCCACCTCTTTTAAAATATCCTAAATTCAAAAGCTCTAAAATCAACAGTTTTGAAGTTGCCTTGCTGAATTTTTTGTTGTGATTTTAAAAGTATTAAATAAACTTTTTCATCCAGAAACATCTGAGTTATATTTTTATAGCATTTCTAAAATATACTAAGGTAGAATAAAATACTTTGAGTCATACTTTCAGTAGAACAGTTGGAATTTATTTATGGAGAAGTTGGAGTTAATTGAAACTGGGATTTAACCTGAAAAAATGTTTTAATCTTCTCTTCATTAGGGTATCATTTATTATGTTACAACCTCTTCTAAGCTGGAGGAGTGGCTAGCTAATGAAACAATGCAGGAAGGACTACGTCTGTGTGCAGATCGAAACTATGTTGATGTGGACCCGACATTTAATCCAAACATTGATGAAGATTATGACCATCGATTAGCAGGCATATCCAGGGAGAGTTTCTGTGTGATTTACCTTAACTGGATAGAGTACTGTTCTTCCCGAAGAGCAAAGGTAGAGTTTATTTCATTTATAACTCTTTGAATCTGTTTTTTCAAAGATGGAAGAATGTTGCTGTTCATTATTATGAGGTCAGTTTTTCCATATCTTCCTCTTTCTGACCATCTGAGTAAGAGAACCTGCAATTACTTTTAAAAAATTAAAAGGTTGAGGGGAAGCAATATTTCACAGATATTAATTTGATTTTCTGCACTATGGTTATAGTCACTAATAGGCTAATGTACAGCCATCACTAATAGCCTGCTTGCCAGCTTATGTCCAGAAATAATTAATTAATAGAGAGAATGTTATATTTTCAGGAGAAGGCATTTTCTGTATACCAGTAAGTACTGAGATGTTTAGCTAAAATCCTAATACTCTATAATAAGGCAGTTGTTGTTAAGTGTGGTTCCAGTATTATAAAGGGTTAGATTTTATTTAAAGGTTCCAAAGAACCTCCTCATACACATTTATACTTCATTTACACTGTTCTGTTGTCAAGTTTCTTTTCAGCAGAACTTTTATTTAAAGAGAAATTATGTGGTTCTTTATCCTCTCTGATTTATTAAATAGGTATCTTATGATTTGTCAAATATTTATATACCTTCCTGATAGCTAACATTTCTTGTTTTTTTTAAGCCACTGGATGTGGACAAAGATTCATCCCTGGTGACTCTTTGTTATGGACTCTGTGTTCTAGGACGGAGAGCTTTGGGGACTGCATCCCATCATATGTCCAGGTAAGGAAGGCATTGCTGTTTTCAGAAACAGTATGGAAAGTTGTATAACTTAAATCTGAAAAATCTGAAATAGTTTTTCACAGAAGGATTCTATGCTAATTTATCACAAAAGCCCCTTCTGATACTGTATTTGTATAAGTCTTTTGCTAAACATAGTTGAGTTCTACTAAACAGTTGATAGCTGGCTTTTAAAATTCATTCGTGTGGGTAACTATTGATAATAAAAATTTAATGGATTTAAGACATTTTTAAAAATAGTCAACCCATAAAGTTTGATTGGTCTCCTGCTGTATATATCTATTTTTCTAGCAATTCACCTCTTTTTATTTTTCTGTATTTCCTTGCAGTTTTTTGTCCAGACCACTTATACTTTTAATATAGTTGTATATTAGATTTTGGGACTATAAATATAAACTGGATCTCTTGACATACCCATCCAAATGAATCAGAATTGAGAAATACCACAAATTTTTCTTTTGTTGTTACTGCATGTTTTCCATAGGCCCTCCTTTCTTTTAACTTGCAGCCTGCTTTGTCTGTTCTTTATTTTCATGGATTCTTTATTATCGGGGCTCATAAACAAGTGTCCCCAGTCAAACAGGCCCAATCCATTGTGATTCTGATTCAGGGGTTCCAAGTAGTTCTTGGAATCTGTGGTTTCATAACTCTCCCAGATGATTCTGATGCACAGATTTAAGAATCAGTGTAACGGAAGACCTATGTCAAAATATGTAAACTTTTATCTCCAATCTTAACAGTAATTTAGAGTCATTCCTCTATGGATTGCATGCCCTATTTAAGGGAGATTTCCGTATTTCTTCAATTCGAGATGAATGGATCTTTGCTGACATGGAATTGCTAAGAAAAGTAGTAGTCCCCGGAATCCGTATGTCCATTAAACTTCACCAGGTAAGAGGAGGAATTATGCATTACTGGTGTTTGATGGTACTTCCAAATTATATTTCTTATTCTAATCTGAAAAAAAGGAAAATATGATTCATGGCAAGATATTAAGTCTTAGAAGCCTGATCCTGTTTCTAACAGTAAATTTGAATTTTAATATTAGAGAATGACTGATCTGAGCATGAACTTGAAAAACAATGTAAGCAGCGACCAACTGGAAATAAAGGTATTTGGCCCCTGTAATTCTTGCTTTGATTTCACATTTCACGTGCATGTAATTCACACTTCTTCCTTAGCTGAGTGTCGGCCAACTCTCAGTGCAGTTTAGTAACTAACATGTCAGGAGCATTGTAAGTGCTGCTGTTGATGAACTATGAGTTTGATTTAGCATGTTACATGGAATAAAAGATGGTTAGGACAGATTTAGCCTTAAATAATCCCAGTTAAATAGTCCCAGTAGGGCAGTAAAATTAGAATGATGCTCCAAAGTGCGTATCCAAAGTCCTGGGTCATTTCAAGAATGTACTGCAAAATTAAGTGTTGGCACTTGCTGATTTAATCATTCCGCTTGACGATAGTTATCAGACATGATAGAGACTACATTAAATATGGTAAGATTCATTAAAACACATCTGCTGTGTGTGCTGAAGTCTGATTGCATCTTTTTTTAATTCCCAAAATAAAGAGTGAATTACTCTTCAGGTGATACTAATGTGTTGGATTGAAGTTAACATTCATGTTATTTGGGAGTTTTACTAATAAGATATATATTATTTGAAAGACTGAGAAATGGAATACTATTTTGAAGATGATGGGAAAATATGCCTTAGGAATCAAATAGAACTGTCCATCATCAGACTAGCTTTAGAGTTTTGAGACAAAATACAATGTATTTAAAAGAAAAAGATACTTGAGATAGAAATGTTTTTAAAACTTCAGAGTTTCTCAAAAGATAACCAATTAAACATATCTGCTATATAAGAAATACTCTCTTTTATAGCATAATAAACTGACAGCTCCTGATAGACATCTTCAGTTAATTCTAGACATTATGATCAATGTTTATCTCCATGTCAGAGAAGAAACTGAGGCACAAGGGCATCTGTATTTTCTGATGCCTCAGCTCAGCCTCTCTCTCCCTACAGGTGCTCTTGCCTGTTGCTGCCAGGTCCATTTCCTTACATGTTCCTTCGGCTGTGGCATTATTGCCTTTGACAGTGGTTTTCTACTGTATGTTCAGGCCCAATACAGTTGGGTACAGCACACTGTTATCATTAGCCGTGGCAGAGGGGAAGGTGGTGGAGTCAAGAACCTGGGAGCCCTGGAGGGCTGGGAGAAGGGTGGAGATAGCATAGATGTAACCTGAAGACAGTGCGTAATTCTGATATGCCTTTGAGGAGGGTGAGATTGACCTATAAAGTAGCAAGTAACAGCTATTTACTGAGCATCATTTTAGCCAGACACTGCATTGTTCATTAGGGACTCTCAGGCCAAGAAAAGGTAGATGTGTAAATCCATACTGGTCATCTCCAAAGTTTATATGTTACGTACTCACAGAAATGCACAAAAGTTAACAATAGACGTATATTAAAAGAAAGGATATAAATACACTTGCCGTATGACCCAGCAATTCCACTCCTAAATAATTACCTAAGAGGATGAAAGTTTATGTCCACCTGAAGGCTTACACATCAGTAATCATAATAGCCCAAAACTGGAAACAACTCAAATATCCATCAACAGATGAACATACTAATTATGGTATTTTCACACAATAGAATATTACTTAGCCGTAAAAAGAAATTAGCTGCATGAATGAATCTCAAACATTACGCAGAGGAAAAGAAACCAGATGCAAAAACAGTACATATTGTATGATTTTATTTATATAAAATCTAAAATGGGCCAGACTAATCTGTAGTGACAGAAAGGAGATCTGTGGTTACTTGGCATGTAGAGATTGAATGCCGAAAGGCAGGAAGAAATTTTGGGGATGATGTAAATCTTATATATCTACATGGTAGCAGTGGTTACATGGGTGTGTATATTTGTCAAGATGCATCTAACTGCACACTTAATATGGTGTAATTTATTGTCTGTACATATACACAATGGAATATTATTCAGCCATAAGAAGAAAACAAATCCTACCATTTGCAACAACATGGATGGAGCTAAAGGGTATTGTGCTCAGTGAAATAAACAAGGTGGAGAAAGATAAGTACCAAATTATTTCACTCATTTGTGGAGTATAACAACAAAGCAAAATTGAAGGAACAAAACAGCTGCAATCTCACAGACTTCAAGAAGGGACTAGCGGTTACCAAAGGGGAGGGGTTGGGGAAGGTGGGAGAAGGGGATTAAGGGGCATTATGATTAACACACACAATATAGGTAGGTCATGGGGAAGGCAGTACAGCACGTAGAAGACAAGTAATGACTCTATAGTATCTTACTATGCTGATGGACAGTGATTGCAATGGGGTGGGTGGCGACTTGATGATATGGGTGAATGTTGAAACCACAGTGTTGCTCATGTGAAACCTTCATAAGATTGTATATCAGTGATACCTGAATTAAAAAAATTGTTGTTTGTAAATTTTGCATCAAATTGGACTTTAAAAAAAAGTTTTGTTCCCAGAGAGCTAAATAAATAAAATTTCTATCAGTATTTTAAGTTATGAATGCCATTGTAGGCCACATTCTCTAGAAGCAGAGTCAGAATTCAGTAGTCTCATGCATGAGGTTGAGGGGGCACCCTCAGGAAGATCTGTAGGGAAGTGATGGGAAGGCAGGAAAGAACAAGGGAAGAAGCAAAGCAGAAATGTGTTTCCGCTGAATTCCAGCTTCTGCTGGATTCTAGAGGGAGCTCTAGAGTGTGACTATCACCATGACTTAGCTTGTATACCTTGTCCCCACACAAGCACTGGGAGACTGGACCTCCCGGCATTTCCTGCCCAGGCAGCTCCGTCAGCTTAAGGCAGTTCTCAGAAAAGGGAACTGCGTGAGCTGTTAAGAGCCAAATGCTCAAGGCAGTGGAGAGGACTACACCAGCCTAGTAAAAGAAATCTGGATGAGGCACAAGTGAGGTGTTCCACAATCTGGCTAAAAGCTAGTTATCTAAATTTGCACTGTATTCTAACTTGACCCCAACTTCCATGAGCGGCGCTTTACCTGTCATGTGCACTGCTGTTTTCCCCTTAGCCTAGCACAATGCCTGGCAACGAAGTGGCCACCCGGTTCCCAGAGGGACTTTATACTCTAATTACCTTTATGGTTTCACAAACCTGTGCTTTTCTGACTCACCTGGAGCCCTTCCCTTTTCCTGCACAGTGGCCATCTCCAACCACTGAAATTGTATTCGTTCTTTAAGATCCAGTTCAAAACTACTTGCATTGCGTAGCTTTCCCTAGACATGTCAGCTAGACTTGACAGGGTTTCAGTTAGCTTTTGTAATCATAATTTTTAAGTCAGAATGAAAAACTACTATTAAAAATATGGTCAAGTCTGGCATTACCATTTACTAACTTTCTAAACCTAGGAAGTAGCTAAGCCTGTTTGAGCTTCAGTTTTTTTTTATTACGGTATTATTGATATACACTCTTATGAAGGTTTCACATGAAAAAATGATGTGGTGACTACTTTTACCCATATTATCAAGTCCACACCCATACCCCAACGCAGTCACTGTACTTCACTGTAGTAAGATGCCACAGATTCACTGTTTGCCTTCTGTGTGCTACACTGTTTTCCTCGGGACCCCCCACACCATGTATACTAAACATAATACCCCTCAATCCCTTTCTGCCTCCCTCCCCACCCACCTTCCCACACCACTCCCCTTTGGTAACCACTACTCCCTTCTTGGAATCTGTGAGTCTGCTGCTATTTTGTTCCTTCAGTTATGCTGCATTGTTATACTCCATAAATGAGGGAAATCATTTGGCACTTGTCTTTCTCCGCTTGGCTTATTTCACTGAGCATAATATCCTCCAGCTCCATCCATGTTGTTGCAAATGGTAGGATTTGTTTCTTTCTTATGGTTGAATAGTATTCCATTGTGTATATGTACCACTTCTTCTTTATCCATTCATCTACTGATGGATACTTAGGTTGCTTCCATATCTTGGCTATTGTAAATAGTGCTGCAATAAACATAGGGGTGCATATGTCTTTTTGAATCTGAGAAGTTGTATTCTTTGGGTAAATTCCAAGGAGTGGAATTCCTGGGTCAAATGGTATTTCTATTTTTAGTTTTTTGATGAACGTCCATACTGCTTTTTCCACAATGGTTGAACTAGCTTACATTCCCCCCAGCAGTGTAGGAGGGTTCCCTTTTCTCTGCATCCTTGCCAGCATTTGTTGTTCTTAGTCTTTTGGATGCTGGCCATCCTTACTGGTGTGAGGTGATATCTCATTGTGGGTTTAATTTGCATTTCCCTGATGATTAGTGATATGGAGCATCTTTTCCTGTGTCTGTTGGCCATCTGAATTTCTTCTTTGGAGAACTGTCTCTTCATATCCTCTGCCCATTTTTTAATCAGGTTATTTGCTTTTTGGGTGTTGAGGTGTGTGAGTTCTTTATATATTTTGGATGTTAACCCCTTGTCGGGTATGTCATTTACAAATATATTCTCCCATACTGTAGGATGCCTTTTTGTTCTGTTGATGGTGTCCTTTGCCATACAGAAGCCTTTTAGTTTGATGTAGTCCCATGTGTTCATTTTTGCTTTTGTTTCCCTTGCTCAAGGAGATGCGTTCAGGAAGAAGTTGCTCATGCTTACATTCAGGAGATTTTTGCCTATGTTGTCTTCTAAGAGTTTTATGGGAGGAAGGAAAAGAAGCAAAAGAGTTTTATGGTTTCATGACTTACATTCAGGTCTTTGATCCATTTCGAGTTTACTTTTGTGTATGGGGTTAAACAGTAATCCAGTTTCATTCTCTTGCATTTAGCTGTCCAGTTTTGCCAACACAGTTGTTGAAGAGGCTGTTATTTCCCCATTGTATATCCATGGCTCATTTATTGTATATTAATTGATTGTATATGGTTGGGTTTATATCAGGGCTCTCTAGTCTGTTCCATTGGTCTATGGGTCTGTTCTTGTGCCAGTACCAAATTGTCTTGATTACTGTGGTTTTGTATTAGAGCTTCAAGTTGGGGAGCGTAATCCCCCCAGCTTTATTCTTCCTTCTCAGGATTGTTTCACTATTCGGGGTCTTTTGTGGTTCCATATGAATTTTAGAACTATTTGTTCAAGTTCATTGAAGAATGCTGTTGGTATTTTGATAGGAGTTGCATTAAATCTGTAGATTGCTTTAGGCTGGATGGCCATTTTGACAATATTAATTCTTCCTATCCATGAGCATGGGATGTGTTTCCATTTGTTAGTGTTCTCTTTAATTTCTCTCATGAGTGTCTTGTAGTTTTCAGAGTATAGGTCTTTCACTTCCTTGGTTAGGTTTATTCCTAGATAATTTCTTCTTTTTGATGCAACTGTGAATGGAATTGTTTTCCTGATTTCTCTTTCTGCTGGTTTGACCCAGCCTGCAGGTCTGCAACATGAACCTGGAGAGAGGGAGAGGGAATGAGGGGGACAAGGGTCGCGAGAAATGGAGACAAGACAGGACTCTCTGATCAAGTCTTGTTTATTGCAGTTTAGAGCACAGAATATAAACACATTATAGGGTGTGGTCTTTTCTGATTAGTTACACCTTATGCTAATGAAGCGATCTTCAAATTCCAATTACTCACCGAGTTGTGTGCATGCGCAGTTGTCTCTGATGTAAGCAGCAGACCTAAGTGAGAACACTCGGCGGGAAGCTGTGGCGCGAAAGTAATCGAAACCTAAAACCTAAGTATGACAAGATGGAGTCTTAAAACAAAATGGAGTCTTGTTTGACAATATCCGCTCCCCACACTAGTTCATTGTTAGTGTATAGGAATGCCACAGATTTCTGCGTATTAATTTTGTATCCCATGGCTTTGCTGAATTCAGATATTAGATCTAGTAGTTTTGGAGTGGTTCTTTAGGGTATTTTATGTACAATATCATGTCATCTGCAAACAAGGACAGTTTAACTTCTTCCTTGCCAATCTGGATGCCTTTTATTTCTTTGTGTTGTCTGATTGCCATGGCTAGGACCTCCAGTACTATGTTGAGGAGAAGTGGGGAGAGTGGGCATCCTTGTCTTGTTCCCGATCTTAAAGGAAAAGCTTTCAGCTTCTCGCTGCTAAGTTGTAATTTTGGCTATGGGTTTGTCATATAAGGCCTTTATTATGTTCAGGTACTTGCCCTCTATAGCCATTTTGTTGAGAGATTTTATCATGAATGGATGTTGAATTTTGTGAAATGCTTTTTCAGCATCTGTGGAGATGATCATGTGGTTTTTGTCCTTTTTGTTGATGTGGTGGATGATGTTGATGGATTTTTGAATGTTGTACCATCTTTGCATCCCTGGAATGAATCCTACTTGATCATGATGGATGATCTTTTTGATGTATTTTTGAATTCGGTTTGCTACTATTTTGTTGAGTATTTTTCCACCTATGTTCATCAAGGATATTGGTCTGTAATATTCTTTTTTTGTGATGTCTTTGCCTGGTTTTGGTATTAGAGTGATGCTGGCCTCATAGAATGAGTTTGGAAGTATTCCCTCTTCTTCTACTCTTTGGAAAACTTTAAGGAGGATGGGTATTAGGTCTTCACTAAATGTTTGATAAAATTCAGCAGTAAAGCCATCTGATCCAGGAGTTTTGTTCTTAGGTATATTTTTGATTACCATTTCAATTTCTTTGCTGGTAATTGGTCTGTTCAGATTTTCTGTTTCTTTCTTGGTCAACCTTGGAAGGTTGTATTTTTCTAGAAAGTTGTCCATTTCTTCTAGGTTATCCAGTTTGTTAGCATATAATTTTTCATAGTATTCTCTAATAATTCTCTGTATTTCTGTGGTGTCTGTAGTGATTTTTCCTTTCTCATTTCTGATTCTGTTTATGTGAGTAGACTCCATTTTTTTCTTGATAAGTGTGGCTAGGGGTTTATCTATTTTGTTTATTTTCTCAAAGAACTAGGTCCTGCTTTCATTGATTCTATTGTTTTATTCTTCTTGATTTTATTTATTTATGCTCTAATCTTCTAAGAAGTTGTCCATTTCTTCTATGTTTTCCAGCTTGTTAGCATATAGATTCTCATAATATTCTCTAATAATTCTTTGTATTTCTGTGGTGTCTGTAGTGATTTTTCCTTTCTCATTTCTGATTCTATTTGTGTGTGTAGATTCTCTTTTTCTCTTAATAAGTCTGGCTAGGGGTTTATCTATTTTGTTTATTTTTTCAAAGAACCAGCTCTTGGTTTTATTGATTTTTTCTATTGTTTTATTATTCTCAATTTTATTTATTTCTTCTCTAATCTTTATTATGTCCCTCCTTCTGGTGACTTTGGGCCTCATTTGTTCTTCTTTTTCCAATTTCAGTAATTGTGTCTTTAGACTATTCATTTGGGAATGTTCTTCCTTCTTTAAATAGGCCTGGATTGCAATATACTTTCCTCTTAGAACTGCCTTTGCTGCGTCCCACAGAAGTTGTGGCTTTGTGTTGTTGTTGTCATTAGTCTCCATATATTCTTTGATTTCTGTTTTGATTTGGTCTTTAACCCATTGATTAATTAGGAGAATGTTGTTAAGTCTCCATGTATTTGTGAGCCTTTTTGATTTCTTTCTAAAATTTATTTCTAGTTTTATACCTTTGTGATCTGAGAAGTTGGTTGGTAGGATTTCAATATTTTTGAATTTACTGAGGTTCTTTTTGTGGCCTAGTATGTGGTCTATTCTGGAATTGTTCCATGTGCACTTGAGAAGAATGTGTATCCTGCTGCTTTGGGGTGCAGAGTTCTGTAGATGTCTGTTAGGTCCATCTGTTCTAGTGTGTTGTTCAGTGCCTCTGTGTCTTTACTTATTCTCTGTCTGGTTGATCTATCCTTTGGAGTGAGTGGTGTGTTGAAGTCTTCTAAAATGACTGCATTGCTGTCTATTTCCTCCTTTAATTCTGTTAGTATTTGTTTCACATATGCTGGCACTCTTGTGTTGGGTGCATATATATTTATAATGGTTGTATCTTCTTGTTGGACTGACCCCTGTATCATTATGTATGTCCTTCTTTATCTCTTGCTACTTTCTTCGTTTTGAAGTCTGTTTTGTCGGATACAAGTACTGCAACACCTGCTTTTTTCTCCTTGTTGTTTGCATGAAATATCTTTTTCCTTCTCTTCACTTTTAGTCTGTGTATGTCTTTGGGTTTAAAGTGAGTCCCTTGAAGGCAGCATATAGATGGGTCTTGTTTTTTTATCCATTCAGTGACTCTATGTCTTTTGACTGGTGCATTCAGTCCATTTACATTTAGGGTGATTATGGATAGGTATGTACTTATTGGCATTGCAGGCTTCAGATTCGTGGTTACCAAAGGTTCAATGTTAACTTCCCTGCTATCTAAAAGTCTAACAAGTAACTTAATATGCTATTACAAATGCAATCTAAAGGTTCTTTGTTTGTTTGTTTGTTTGTTTCCTCCTTTTTCATTCTACTCCATTCTTTATATGTTAGGTATCATATTCTGTACTCTTTGTCTAACCCTTGATTGACTTTGGGGATAGTTAATTTAATTTTGCATTTGCTTAGTAATTAGCTGTTCTATTTTCTTTACTGTGGTTTTATTACCTCTGGTGACAGCTATTAATCTGTAGGAACACTTCCATCTATAGCAGTCCCTCCAAAATACACTGTAGAGATGGTTTGTGGGAGGCAAATTCTCTCAGCTTTTGCTTATCTGGGAATTGTTTAATCCCTCCATCAAATTTAAATGATAGTCTTGCTGGATAAAGTAATCTTGGTTCAAGACTCTTCTTCTTCTTTGCATTAAATACATCATGCTACTCCCTTCCCTTTAAGGTTTCTGTTGAGACGTTTGATGACAGCCTGATGGGCTTTCCTTTGTATGTGATCTTATTTCTCTCTCTGGCTGCTTTTAATAGTCTGTTCTTATCCTTGATCTTTTCCATTTTAATTAGTATATGTCTTGGTGTTTTCCTCCTTGGGTCCCTTGTGTTGGGAGATCTGTGCACCTACGTGGCCTGAGAGACTGTCTCCTCCCCCAGATTGGGGAATTTTTCAGCAATTACCTCCTCAAAGACACTTTATATCCATTTTTCTCTCTCTTCTTCTTCTGATACCCCTATAATGCGAATATTGTTCTGTTTGGATTGGTAACACAGTTCTCTCAACCTTTTTTCTCTGTGTGCTTCAGCTTCTTTGTATTCCTCTTCTCTAATTTCTATTTCATTTATCATCTCCTCCACCGTATCTAATTTGCTTTTAAAACTTTCCATTGTATGTTTCATTTCTGATACTGTGTTCCGTAATGATTGGGTCTCCGAGTGGAATTCATCCCTGAGTTCTTGAATATTTTTCTGTACCTCCATGAGCATGTTAATGATTTTTATTTTGAAATCCCTTTCAGGCAGATTCATCAGGTTGATTTTATTTTAATTTTTCTCGGGTTGTATTCATAATTTTACTTTCAATCAGGTTCCTTTGGCATTTCTTATTTGTATATGGCACCCTGTAGTGCCCAGAAGCTCTACTCTCTGGAGCTGCTCAGGCCCTGAAGCAAATGTCATGGGTCACATCGGAGCGGTATTGGTGCATGGGGGGAAGAAAGAGCTGTTTCCTACTACCTGGTTGCTATGCCTGTCTCCACTGCCAGAACCAGTGGGCCGAGCACGCAGGTATAAGCCTATTTGCTTTGCGTTTGTAGTTGCTGTAGATGGGGCTTCCGTCTGGTTGGCCTAATGCCAGGGTAGGTTTTGCCGGTTTGCGAGTCAGGTGGGGCTGGCTGGAAGAAAGACTCAGTAGGCTGCCTATCATGGAGGGGGACCTTCGAGCTTTGTCACCAGCCAGGGAGCTGGAGTGCCTGAAGATCAAGAATGTTCCCAACCTGCTGGGAGAGTGCACCCGGACAATTTTGTCTACCTGTGCTTTCTCCTGAGCAGTAAACTCTGTGCAATCCTTGACCCTTTAGCAGCCCTCTTGCTGTTAGGAAGTCTGTCAGACTGCCCACCTTTCTTTTGTCCCAGAGCAGCCGGATATGGATCCCTGCTTTCCACAAGCAGCTGGAATCTCAGTCTCTCCAGGTATTCTGCCTGTCTTAGCTTTCCAACCCCCTAATTACAAGAGTACCATGAAAATACCATGAAATGTAGGTTTGTGCTCCCAGATCAGATCTCCGGAGTTAGATATTCAGCATTTCCAGGCCTCCACTCCCTTCCCGCTCTGTTTCTCTTCCTCCCTCTGGCTGGTGAGCTGGGGTTGGGGAAGGGCTTGGGTCCTGCCGGGCCATGGCTTTGGTACATTACCCTGTTCTGTGAGGTTTATTCTTTTCTCGAGGTGTATGCAGTTTGGCGCTGTCCTCTTTCCTATTGCTCTTTCAGGATTAGTTGTATTAATTATATTTTTGTATCGTATCCGGTTTTAGGAGAAAGCCTCTGTCTTACCTCTCACACTGCCATCTTTAATCCTCTCCTGAAGAGCTTCAGTTTTCACATTTGTAAAATGCTGGTATATCTTCTCAACCTACTTGGCAAGGTTTTTGTAAGAGTTAGATTAAATAGTATACTGGAGAACTTTGTACATTACGAAGCATTATTCACATGTATAATGAGTACCTTTATTATTCCTCTATAGACCAGCCCCCAGACTTGGGGAGATTGTCTTCTTTCACTCTTCTCCCTTCACATAACACACTGTTACGTGAACATAAGCCAGTCAGTTGGCTTGAGTACAAGTGAGTTATCTTACCCGATGTAAAAATTTATCAATCTCCTAACTGTAAATATGGAGGTAGTGAATGTAATAATTGTGTTTTCTTATAACACACCATTTCAGAAATTCAAATACATGTTATGGTTGTGTGGGTATGTCTCCTGTATCCTTGTTAATTTGTATGTTTCTAAAAGGGAGGTGTATTTCATATACTACTTTGTTTCATCCACGCTGCCTGCCATAGAGTCTTGCACATGATAGATATTAATAACTACTTACCAAATGAATGACTAGTTAATAAGACTGGGAAGACTTTACCATATTCTCTAGGACTAGGACTCTTAATCTGTCCTCAAAGCTAATAGCTTTGAGCCATATCTTAACTAGATGAAATGCAGGATACAATAGTATATAGTTGGCCCTGAACAGCATGTGCAGGTCCACTTATATGCAAATATTCTTTCAGTAAATATATTGGAAAAAGTTTTTGGAGATTCATGACAGTTTGAAAAACCATTTTCTTTTCTCTAGCTTACTTTATGGTAAGAATACAGTTTTACATATAATATACAAAATACGTGTTAATTGACTCTCTGTTATTGGTAGGGCTTCCAGCCAGCAGTAGGCTTTTAGTAAAGTTTTTGGTGAGTCAAAAGTTATATGTGGATTTTTGGCTGCCTGGAGGGTCGGTGGCCCAACCACCAATGTTGTTTAAGGGTCATTTGTATTAGAATTATTCTAGAGAGCTGGCTTTGTGTGAAATGTACCTAGTTGAGAAGAAATTAAAGAACCTTTATGTAGTTCAGCCTTCCTTAACTGATATCAGTGAGATAATCCCTTAACAGAAAAGAAAAATAATGAATGAAGCTACATAAAGCCAACTTGAATAAGAAAAATAAATTAATGCAAAGTTAGAAATAATGTTTATTTAAACTTAGAGGACAGGGTTGGATTAAGGAATTCTCAAAAATAGTATAGCAGTTAATGAGTTCCTAACTTGGTTAAGTTTAAGAATCTGTAAGTTATGTAATAATAAAAACATGCTGATATGAAATAATCATATTAAAAGCCAGTTTTTAAGAATTTTCATTTAGTAACTGATGTAGTAATTATAGAACTTCTTATCACTTCACTGAAGTCATTCACTTCCTATGAAACATGTATTTTTTATTTCTGTGTTTAGGATCATTTCACTTCTCCAGATGAGTATGATGACCCTTCTGTGCTCTATGAAGCCATTGTATCTCATGAAAAAAACCTTGTAATAGCCCATGAAGGGGACCCTGCATGGCGGAGTGCAGTCCTTGCCAACTCTCCCTCCTTGCTTGCTTTGCGGCATGTCATGGATGACGGCACCAATGAGTATAAAATCATCATGCTGAACCGACGCTACCTTAGCTTCAGGGTCATTAAAGTAAGTTTTTGGGGCATTTATTGAAATGAAATTTATATAACCATATCCAAACTTCAAAAAAGTTGGAATTCCTCTTATAGAGAATAATAATAATGGCCATACCACATTAGCATTTGTTGTTTGTGAGTGCTTAACTTGATTTTTCAATAGTTTATATTCTGTCCTCTGAAATGTTTTCATGTGCCATAAAGCCTGAAAATTTTTGCTTATTTCTGTTTTGTCAGTTTTTTATCCATTATAAAGAAGTCTTTTTATAGGCAGCACCTCTTCTTAGAATGTCAACAGCATATTGCTGATATTATTTCTAGGCTGCACAATAATACCATAGCTTGTACTTGGTTGTGATCAGTAGCTAACTGGGTAACTATAAATAGTTCACTGTAACGTCTCCTTTTTAAAAAACACATTTTAGGGTTTTAGGAGGCTTAATTTCTGAAATTTCATTTTGATAGTTAAAAATGATTTATTTTCTATCTACTTAATTTAATCAATCCCCAAAGTCACCTCTCATTTCTATAACAAAACGATTTTCTCAGTTATAAAACTCAGTGATTCACCAATTTGAAAAACTAAGTGGAACTACATTCTACTCGATACTTTTATAAAGCAGAGCAGGGAAAAGCGCTCTCTAGATGCTTGTTAACAGCCTGCTAATGACGATACAAAATTGGTTAACACCTATTCAAATGTGACCTACTTATATTTATTTCCTGCTTTCCACAGTTGGTTACTGTAATGTTTTCGGTATCCCTTTATACACTTCTGTTTATGTGAATTTCATTCTTGGTCTCTTAACCTAATTCCCATGTGTTTTGGTTTTCAGGTGAATAAGGAATGTGTCCGAGGTCTTTGGGCAGGACAACAGCAGGAGCTTGTTTTCCTACGCAACCGTAACCCAGAGAGGGGTAGCATCCAGAATGCAAAGCAAGCTTTGAGAAACATGATAAATTCATCTTGTGATCAGCCTATTGGCTACCCAATCTTTGTCTCACCCCTGACAACTTCTTACTCTGATAGTCATGAGCAGCTTAAAGAAATCCTTGGGGGACCTATCAGCTTAGGAAATATCAGAAATTTCATAGTGTCAACCTGGCACAGGTGAGCTGTGGGATGCATTGTTCAGTGTCGGTATATCCTGACCCTCTTGATCAGGCAGTGGGCATAAGCATCACCTAGAAAGGAACAGGTACAGATGTCATGGCACAATACAAACCTACTGTATCTGAACTTCAGGGAGTAGAGTCTGAGCATTTTTATCTTTAAACTTACTAGATAAATCTAATGTACAGCTTTGGTTAAGAACCACTGCTCTAGGATTTGGTTCCCATTTCTTTTAAGTTTTTTGTTTTGTTTTGTTTTTGTTTAATTTTTTTTGACTCTTGCAGCATAGTGCCAGAAGGGTACATGGGCCAACAAACAGGGCTAATTAGAGAAAAACATAAGAAACTTATACAGGTTGATTACTTTTTTCTGTTTTACCCATCCCAGCAGTAGGAGGAGCGCTCTTTACATGTTCCAACTCCTGCTTGTGCAATGCAGATACACAACTGCCTTTTTAACAAGCCAGTCACCCCTCAAATCTGTAGTGTCTTCAAGTATGCACATTAGTTTTTTCTCTGCCTTTTGTCAAGTAAATTATGATGTATGGTATAGAAACATTATAGTTTGGTAGATGGTAAAAAAATCACAGAATATTATTTTCAGTTTCTTAAGAATTGTTTAGATCCTTAAATAGCAGAACTTGAGAAAAACAGGATCTGGAATTAGAGTGGCAAACTCTCAAATAGGTGTTTTTAAATTCTCCCAGGAATACTCAGCATGTAAAGAACTGTTTTACCATTTTAACATAAATTCCTATCCAAACAGAAGGTAGGACATAAACCACTGTACTGGTAGACGAAATTTTCTTCTCAAAAAATATCTGTAGTTTTGGAATTGCCTTAAAGAGGTTGAGTTCTTTCCCCCTAAGAGAAATGGCATAGAGGTTAGGGTGCCTAACTGTCCTGGTTTGCCCAGAACTGAGGTTTTCCCTGGGATGCAGGACTTTGTCCCAAACTGAGACAGTTGTGAGCAGACTAAGATAGTTGGTCTCCCTACTTTTCAAAAAAGAAACATGATTACAGCAGCTCTCTTAAGGTGTGCTACAGTATAAATTAGGTTTAATTTAAATAATTTAGGTTTTCAGGGTTTGCATACTTCACAGGCACTGAATAGTCACTGACAAAAATTTTGTTTCCACCTATGATCTTAATGGTATGGATCCCTTATATGCAGTTCTTTATTATGGTATAGGAAAGATGATAGGCAGGGTGTATGAAAGTGAAGTAGATTGGGAAGAATTGAGGCAGCAAATGTAAGAGGGGACTTTTAGGCCATTCTTTGAAAACAAAACAGACTTTTTTGTTTCTAGTACTGATTACACCATAAAGCCTTTCAAAGTGCATTAAACATTCAGAATAACTAGAAAAAGAGTAAAGTATGTATCTTGAAATGATCTTGGGCAATGCTTCTTACTCTGGTGTTTGTTCCTAGGTTAAGGAAAGGTTGTGGGGCTGGCTGTAACAGTGGTGGCAATATTGAAGATTCTGATACTGGAGGTGGAACTTCTTGCACGAGTAACAATGCAACGACTGCCAGTGATCCTCACAGTAGCATGTCCCAGGGAGGCACTGGAAATCCAGGGCAAGGATCTGGAGCAGGGCTCCATCCGCCTGTCACATCCTTTCCTGCAACACTAGGTAATATGAGACAGAAGTATGTGTATGATGTCAGCCTCTTAGCTGTGGGCTTCAATCAGTAGGTTTGTATTAAAAGGATTATGGAGTACATACTTGGAAATATATAAATAGAATATTTTGATCCCCAGTTGGACAATAATCATTTCATATATAAAAATCCTAGTTTATAATAATCATTTTATACATAAAAATGTAAATATATATATTACTTGAAATATCATTTCTTTGAAAGTATCATTTTTAAATGCTAATAATATTAATTAATATAATTTATTTAACTTTTCTCCTGTCGGGCAATGAGTTGGTTTCTTCTGAATGTTGTAGTAATTTTTGTATATAAATTTTAGTAATTCCATTTTTAAAGCATTCAGCCTAAGAAAATAGTGACTACAAAGTCAAAATTTATGAGAATATTTAAGACTCCTGATACGTAATGCCAAAAATCTTTCCAGAAAATTTTTTAAATCAGTTGGTACTCTCACCAGTCATATATAGGAGTGCCTATCATGTACACTTTCACAAGCCTTGAGTATTATCAGTTCCCACCTCTGCTCCCTGCTTGCTCAGAGGGACAGGAGAAGGGGTGGTTAATTTCATTGTTTTATTTTCAATTGCTCTAATACCTAAGATTGGAAGCTTTAGGTTAGTTTATCAGCTGTTCCACTTTCCGAAGTACCTGTAAGTATCTTGCTCATTTTTCTATTTGGTTATCTTTTTCTTGTTTATATTTGAGCTCTTTGTCAGTTTTTTGTGCTACAAATACATATTTTCTTGTTCTGTTTCTTGGGTTTCCATTCTTTTCCTGTGAGGAGTGGCTTGCCTTCTTTGGGCGAGAAGTTCTTAATTTTAGTATAGAGCAATTTATTTCCTTTATGATTAGTACTTTTTGTATCCTATTTAAGAAAATTTTTCCTACCCAAAGGCCATGAACGTGTTCTTTTACTATTTGTCTTTTACATAAGATCTACAATCCCCCTGGTATTCAGCGGGAATCAGATTTCATCTGTTTTCATGTGGCTGGTCCAGTGATCCAATACTGTCCTTTCCCCTACTGCTTTTCATGGATCAGATGAAGTCTTAATACATTTACCTCAACTAAAAAAGAAAAATCCAATGATACTGGCATTGTTAAGACTAAATAGGTATATGATCAACATTCTCTATGTTCTTTTTTAACTTCTAAGTGAAAACCTAAAATTTTCAATGTGCTCTTGTAAATGTACCTTTTGCTCTTACATTGATTGGCTTTTTTAATTGTCAGGTTAAAAAGTACATATAGCTATTTTTTATAATTATAGAAATTCAGTATAAATACAGAAATTTTTATTTTCTGATATATATATATTTTTAAATTATTTTCTAATAATCTTCACATCACTTTTTTGAGTCAGAAAAATCTGAAGGATCATGTCAAGCCATTTGAAAAAGGATGCGGGAGAACCTGCTATTCAGTACCACTGAAAATTCATATTTAGTAGTAAAACCCTAATGGATATGAAAATTACAATGTGGCATCACTGTCTCTCTCTAAGCAGTGTAGCTTGTCATTGAAGAGATCGAACTGGCATTAATATTATCCTTTGAGAAATAGTACTTAGAGCTTGCCACATAGTAGATCCTTAATACGTATGTCTCACTGGCTCATTTCCATGAGGTACTTCATTTTTGATGTATTAGAGTTATTCTTTATCATTCTGAAATATATCTGTGAAAGGTATTTAGGATTTAGTTCAATATTAAATCCTCATTTTCTGTAAATGATTTAATTGTGATTTTTTTTATGTCCCAGAATTTGAATTTTGAAAAGTTTGAGCAAATAAAAATTATATTGTAAAAACTGCTCAAGAAAACAGATCTTAGGTATTTTTTTGACAACGTTTAAAGTTTTAGGTAGAAATGCTAAGTTCAGTAAACTCACTAAGTAATTGCTTAAGGGAGAAAGTGTTAGAAACTCAAAAAAAAAATTGTGTTTGAATCACTCCACTTAGAATGGGTTCTGTTGTCGCTTCTCCTTCCTTAGGCACTAGCCACAGCTCTCACTCTGTGCAGTCCAGTCTGGTCAGACAGTCCCCTGCTCGGGCCTCAGTCGCCAGCCAGTCATCTTACTGTTACAGCAGCCGGCATTCATCGCTCCGGATGTCCACCACAGGATTCGTGCCTTGTCGGCGCTCATCTACCAGTCAGATATCGCTTCGAAACCTACCGTCATCCATCCAGTCCCGCCTCTCTATGGTGAACCAAATGGAAGCCACCTCCAGCCAGAGCGGCATGGCCTGTGTGCAGCACGGCCTGCCTTCTTCCAGCAGCTCCAGCCAAAGCATCCCAGCCTGCAAACACCACACTGTCGTGGGCTTCCTTGGGACGGATGGAGGGCAGAGCAGTGCCACTGATGCACAGCCAGGCAACACCTTAAGTCCTGCCAGTAATTCACATGCCAAAAAAGGGGAAGTGATTTACAGGGTCCAGGTGAGTAAGCCCAGGGTTTTTTCTTGCGCCGTTTCTCTTACTCATTTGTTTTTATTTTTTGTTTGTTGAGTGAAGGGTTCTTATGAAAACACACTTTATATTACATAGTCTGAAGATTAGAACATTTTTAAATGTTGGAAAAAAAAATTCCAGTGTAAAAACTAAAAGCAAGCAATTTTTCAGTGGTGACATTTGGTCTGTATTCAGCTGTTGTCATGTGGCTTTAACCAGTAGGCTAAATGGAATTCAGGAGGTGGCTTTTTAGATTATTTTTTGTTCCATTATAGGCAGTGGAAAAACTTGAGACACAAAGAGTCCTGTGTTTGGGAAAGAAATTGTGTTTGGGATTATATAATTTTTCATCGCTAAGAAAAAAGTGAATTGGAAATGATCTATACTTATTTACAATATAGATTGTGGATCCCAGTCAAATTCTGGATGGGATCAACCTGTCAAAAAGGAAAGAGCTGCAGTGGCCTGATGAGGGTATCCGGTTAAAAGCTGGGAGAAACAGCTGGAAAGACTGGAATCCTCAGGAGGGCATGGAAGGCCATGTAAGTTCTCTTATGAAGCTAACTTTGTGTGTGGTGCTCTTTTTTGTAGGCTGACTAAATTGTATGGATGTTTTTAGCTGACTTACATACTTATGCCTAATTATCAAACAATTACTACCTCTACTCTTAAGTGAGGGAGAAGAGTTTGCAAGTATACTCAGGGTCTCTGCCACTAACTTGTGTTATTCTGAATCATTAGGTGATTCACCGCTGGGTGCCTTGCAGCAGAGATCCAGGTACTAGATCCCACATCGACAAGACAGTACTTCTGGTCCAGATTGATGATAAATATGTGACTGTAATTGAAACTGGGGTACTAGAACTTGGGGCTGAAGTGTGAGCCTGTGTTTTATAACTTCATTTCTTTTCCCTCTCAATTCCAAGTTATTGGAAAAAGAGAGGAGAGAGCAGAAGATGCCCTCAGCTTTGATTCTGTACGGGAGAGACTCGAATATAGAGTGGGCTTGGTTAAGCACCTCTCCTTTGCTTTTCATCCTGACTCGTGTCACTGTCTCCATCCCCAAATAAAGCTGAAATATTTTTTTAAGTTAGCTGCTGAGAAAACATTTTGCATGAAGGATGAAATTCTGTTAAAGTATGTCCTTAAAAGAAGTTTTTTCCTATGCATCGTCTATGCTTTAAATCAACAAACTTCATTTCTAGACTGTGATCTCATATTTTTCTAATTTCTTTGCCAAAAATAATTGCCATGTTTTGTCACAGAACATGAAATACATTTCCCTTGATTTTTAAAAACAGACCAGTGTAGAAACCTTCAGTTCAACATACAGCAGTATAAAAGTTTAATGTACAGTGAAAGAGACTATGAACATAGATTTATCTTACTCCTTGAGCGCTAAAAACTTTAATGAGAAAACTGCACTAATTTTTTACAATGCACTAAAAGTCTGAGATTTCTCAGAACATTTATTTATATATAAAAATAAAATACCATTATTTAAATTGCCTTTGGGATTAACCCCTTCCATTTCCTTATAAACATACATAGCAGGAACTGTGCTGCTCATTTTTCTGTCAGTAGTCTGTACTTCATACCAGTATATTGGTTATGTTCTTTAAAATGAATCCTAAATCTCAAAATACATTTAGATTCATCATTGGCATTTCCCGTTGCCAATAGTCAGTGTGTCGGTCCTGTGAACACTACTGCCAGCTCCTGTGTCCACATTTCAGATGAGCCCCAGCACAGTGTGGGCCCCAGGACCCTGCTTTCCACCAGGGGCAAGCTCTGCTGGGGTCAGTCTGGGAAGATCCTTCTGCTTTTCAAAGAAGAAGGTGACGTCCAGGAATTTAAAGAAAGGATTGATTGCCTTTTATTTTAAGAGTTACTAGCTCTTGAAATTATTCACATGCAATTCAGTCAATCAAGTAAAATTTTTCAAACAAAATAATCCAAATGGTGCAGTTCTTACTGTTCTATCCCTTTTGAATAACTTCACCTTTCATTTTCCTCCTCTCTTCTTTTTCTATTACTTTAACTTTATTTCCTGTAATTTATAGTGTGGCTGTAATTTGAAATATTTATAAGTGAAATTGACTTAATTCCTATGTTATCTTGTAACATAAGTTTTACTGTTTTTTTCTTTTTTTAAATGCGTGTATTCAGGGAAAAAAACAATTCAGATTTACAATTGGGCTATGTGGAAACTGCAATTCAGATTTAATTTTCAACTTTTAGCATTTTTTAAATCCTTCAGAAAACTTTCCCTTTTCGTGTGAAACTCCAAAGAATATTGTACATCTCCTCTGAGCATTTAGGAGCAGCCATCTTTCTCTACCCCCTGTGAATGGAAAGTGAAAAGAAGCAGGTGAAATTAATTCTAATCCTACATTTCATTTAATTCCATATATCCAAAGTATCACTGTCTCACTGGGGCACTGGCCATGTTTCAAGTGCTCACCAGCCACCTGAGCCTAGTGGCTGCATCGGACACACAGATTTAAAGTGTCTCTTGAAGAGGTAACAGGAGAAAAGCTGTTTTAATTGTGATGTGGATCTTACAGTGTAACACAACATCTCAGTAGAAGGAATGAAAACTAAGTAAATAGCTAATACACAGCATCTTATTGCATTTCCACTCCAAAACCTATTTTAGATTTCCTTTTTCTGATTTAAAATTTCTGTGGTTATTCAAGACCCAATGTGCCTCTCTTACTGACATTTCCAGACCTTACACTTTGCATAATTTACTGTTTGAAAACATTGTCAAATGATTTATTGAACCTTTACACAGTAGTATCCTTTCTAAACTAATCAAAATGTATTTTCCTGATACTCTTACGTGTTGTATTTGCCTCATTTTGGCAGATGAGTGTGCCATGAGGCTCAGGCTCTTTTTTTTTCCTTCTGAAACTGAACATACAATCCATCTACTTATCTATATCTATTATTTAAAATCTCCTCAAAGGAATTGTGTTCCCTGCTGCTTGTTCCCTTTCTGAAATGAGTATGATCTTTTCATAGTCATTGCCTACCTAGATGGGAAGATAGGGGGAGGCTTTTCAGTCTTAAAGGGAAAATAATTCATTTTCCCACACAGAAAAGAAAAAAAAAGAACTTCAGATTATTTAATTGGAAGGGCTAGAATTATTTTTATTCCTAGTCCTTCACCCCTCCCCCCAATTGTTAAACACATCACACACTCTAAAGAGTCAGATTTCAAATGTAAGACAAGATTTTATGCTGAACCATATATATTGGGTCTTGATGTGGAGTAGCAATTGGACGTTTTTCTCAAAACCAGTTGAATTTTGTTACCAGATAGTCCTTTTACTAATGAATTTATGAATAAGGAACCCTAAGAAGAGCTGTTTGTATTTTTAAAATCTGAAACAGATAGTCTTTTAAAAATCATAATACTTTTCTAATAATTGCATCAGGAGAAGCAGTAATAATTGAAAACAAAAATTCATGTCTTAAGAATAATGTGACCTTAAATTATTGTATAGAAATGTTCACACTTTAATTTATTGTACATGACTTTTTCTACCCCGTTCCCCCTTGGAGAATAGTGAATAATTTATGTAGATTCTCTGCTTTTTTCATTAATGTACAAGACCCCAACATACATTTCTGTCTTTACTTCACAATTGCCAAACTTTCAGAGTTCCCTAATTTGAAAGTAAAAATGTCATTAAAACTGGCTCTTCTTTATTTCCTTTAGAGTTTCATTGATATCTTTTTAGTTTTTTCTTGTTTGATTTTGTTTTCTTCTCCCTTTTGAGAGAGTCCTGGAATGAGTTACAAATTGTTAGGTTTTTTTTCTTACTTGCTCTCATTCAGTGGAAAAAATCATTTTATAATGCAAAATCAATCTTTTGCTTAATCTTGCAGCTTGTAACTTGCTGTGAGCCTTCTTTTTGTACCATTTTCAGTACTTGATAAAACTCTAAAAGTTCATCTTTTTCTAAAGAACTCTAATTTTCCCAAGAGTCTAGATTAATATAAGATACTGATATTTTAGGGGCTTGGGAGAGAGTAGGTGGTGAGGCTGTATATTTTTAAGATAAGAGAAAACTAATTATCTTTCCGGAAGTTAGAGAACGAACTTCATCCATGTTCTGCCTTCTTTGAGTTTCCATTACTAGAAGATTAACTTCCATTAGATTTGAAGTATTTTTTAAAGTGTTTCAGGCATATCTGAGATACTTCTGTTAATCCTTGAAACAGAAGTAGTTAGACAATATTTCTGTCCTGGTGAGATATGGAAAATTACTCTGTACCAAATGTCAGACAATGAAAATGCAAGTAAGAATATATATAGGAAACTACTGCTCATTAAAAAGACGTGTTTTTCTTGCTGGGTTGGTTTATTTTTCCATCTCATACCAAAATGTAAAACACAGTCTCAAATCCAAGCAAGCCTTAATAAATTCCACTTTGCTTCTAAGCAGCATCCTTCTGTCTCTGCTTAGAAATTCTTCATGGTGGATTGCTGCCTTGAGTCATTCATCTAGAACTGGGTCTTAAACTTGTAATTTGCTGAGTCTAAAATGATCTTTTTCTTTTAGTTAACTTTCAAAAATCTTTTCTCCTACATATGTGAGTTGAGAAAAAGGTAATTTAGAATTTTGCATGAGAATTCTTTATATTTGTTTACTAGCTACTAAACCATAAACTGCTGCCCAGATTGTTAATTATTCTTATGTTTATTTTCATTACTTTTTCATGAACATGCGTAAAACTTCCACCTTTTTAAGTCCTCAGTATTGATACTTACTCTTTTTTGTAGGGTAATGTAATCATGTAAAATTACTTTGGACACAGACCCAGTCAGTTTTTTCCTTTAATAGGATGCATTGTTCAGATGAGGTATAAAACATCCTTTTTATTCTAGAGGCTTTTCCCTCAGTTCTAAGATGAGTGGAGAGAATGGTATCAGTCAAAGCTAAGATGATGCTTGGAACCTGTAAATGGCCTTTAAACTTTCTGTTTCACTGTTATGTGGAAATTGAGTTTTATTGAATTGGACAAAGAGGAAGGTTAGATACTAACCACGAATTCGTGCAGCATAAATTTCAATATTATGTTAGATATGTATAGTTGTTTTAAATCAACTATTTAAAAACCAGCCTCTCTTTGTTTCTTTTTTTTTTTAATCTGATTGATATACACCCAGGCCTTTTCATTTTTAACCTGTGAAACATTTAGGTGAGAACTGTAATTAGAAAGGAATTAATTATTATACAACTAGATCTGGTAGGTATGTGAATGGAGTATTAATTTTGCTTGAAACAGAAGGACATTTTCTGCTTTGAATCACCTCACCAGAGTCATCTGTCAAGAATTACGTGTGATAAGAATTTCTCTTTATTGTCTATCAGCCACATATTCTTTCTAATTAGAGTAAATAAGTTCTTTTTGTAAGATGAACTTCATCATTTGCCATTTTTGTGGAAGTAACATAACAGTCTGGGGGGAACCAGAGCTGATTGTCATCTCAAGGTTATATGATCGCTCTGCTCTAGTACTTATACCTATTATATAGGGTTATACCTTGTTTGTTATGACTCAGCTCTTTATCTGACAATTTATGATTCAGTGGAACCAAGGTAGAAGGAACAGAGGCCGTCTAAGGTAGTGACAAGGATGAATCCCTGGGTGTTACTTGCACAGAAGAGGTGACACCCTGGAACATCCTAGCAGATGAGATGGCTGCTCCAGATGACTCTTGGGTTTAGTGTAATTGTGGTTAAACAAGTATTTTTTATATATGAAGCTTGATTATACAACCAAAATCATAGAAATGGGAAAACCATGTCTGCTTATGCTTTTTAAAAGCTTATATTTCAAGTAAAAATAAATTGTGAAAACTGATTACCTTAACCCTATATAAGTCTGGCAATGAGCTCTGCATGATGAAATGGCAGGAAGAATACTAAAAATGATTCAGGAAGGTAGGTGTCAGGAAAGAAAATGGGTCTCCCTTTTTTCTGATCATGGGCTGTGAAAGTATTCATTGCCTCTACCAGCATTCAGTATATAAACCAGAGATAAGAATATATGTACTCGCGTGGGTCTGTGAGTGTGTGTGTGTGTCTGAGTGTTTGTTATTCTAAACAGCTTGTAAATATTGTAGTTGTTTAAAATGGAAAATAAAAGCCGAGATTGTTTTTTTTCTTTGCAAATATATAGCATCAAAAATACAGTATTGACAATGGATAAAACACTGAGGAAATAAATTTGTTTTTCATTTTGCCTCCAGTCCATTTTTGTTAAGAATTAGAGTGCACCATATGAAGTTCTGCATAGCATATCTTAAAAACATACACTTGGTTCTGAACTAATCATTTTAAACAGAAGCTTTGGCCTGTAAACCTGTAATTCAGCTTATAATAGAAATGTACATATTTCATATTCAGAGGATATCTTTTCATCCTTGGTAAAAAGGTAGTTTACATCAGAATTATCTGAATGTGTCATATCAATGATAAAATATTAGAATATTGTATCATTAGAACATGTAGGCTAAAAATTTGTGTTCGCTATATTACACTAAGTTACAGTACAGAAAAAGGAAAGTATGTTTGGATTATGGTCATCAAAATAAGGCAGATGCTCATCTGGGGTGTGTACTAACCCACTGATTTCATGTATAGTACTTCAAGAAAATGCAAGTTGACTCACAGTGAGAACACATATACTCTTGATTAAATCACTTATTAATCCCTTCATTTTAATTACCACTATCAACAAAACCAGCAGGATGAAAATTATGTGCCATCTGCAACAGAGTCCCAAACAGTTTGCCATCTTCCTGACTGGGGTCACAACTGGAAATGTAGTGGTATTTAGTCTTAAAGGATAGTAGATTTTTAGTGAGAGGAAACATCCTGGTTGAATGAAACACATCTTCAAAGAAAGGAATTCACTGTGTACCTGAGCTGTATTGATCTTAGAGCCAGAGAGTCAAAGGGCAGTTGACTTGAAATTTGGGTCACATAAAACCTGTTATTCTTAAAATGCAGTTTACTTAGGGTTTTTCCTCTAAAGGATCCAAAAATGTTTTGCTGACCTGTAGTCAGTGAAGCTCATCATACAGGTGCATTGTCCTCTGAGGAAGGTGAAAAGCCTTGTGAAGCAAGGGCCTGACCAAATGGTGGCTTCTTGGGCATCCATTCAGCACTTACTATACAAAATACTTGTTTATTCTCTTCCCTCTTCCTTCACATGTGCTTATTAAAGGTAACTGAATGTAATTAAACTTCGTACTTGGGAAAACATAAATTGGTACAAGAGGATCCCTAGATTGCTGTGTAATTTCTCAGGATATACATTAACAGAAAGTGACTAGGCATGACTATCTTGCCTGAAAGCCTTTGAAGAAACCATTCAGTTTCAATCCCAGTAAATTGTGCCGAAAGAAAAGTTGTCCTTTACCCCAGGGTTCCTTTTTGCTCCCAAGAACGTTGTTTGAATACACGATAACCGGCCCATATGAGAAGGCTCTAGGTCCCCATACTCTTGGCCTGTCTTTATCAGATAAAGTCAACATCCCAGAGAACACTGTAAATCCAACAGATACCAGTTACAACCTCTCTGTTCATAATGCCGTTAATGGGTTTGCTGTCACATACCACCCAATACTTCTCAATCATATGCCAATAACACAGTGTGCCACAAATGTCCCAGTGGGAACTTACAGTAAGCACAAATGTCTAAAATAAGGTATACTTTTCTTTAGACACAATGCAGGTTTGTCTAGCTTATAAATTTGGAGTAAAATTTTGTATAATTGTCATATGAAATACTTCTTTAAATGGTGAGTTCTGAAATACTGATTTATTTGGGATGCTTACAGTTGCAAGAAAGAAAAAATGCAGTCCAGAGTTGCTGAAATAGGACATTGATCCACTACAAAATCAAAGGTAGGCTAAGCTTTCAGCATTGTTTTATTTGTGTTACTCCAGCTCTGTACTTCAGTAATTTTCTCAATTCTACCCTCCTATGTATGCTGGCTTAGTTTCAGACTGGATGGAGCTAGGTGTCTGTATTTCTGGACTTCATTCTGTACACATTATCATCCACAAAGAAGAAAAACACCTCCTGTTACCTCTCTTGAGTGGGAAATTTTCACAGAAGCTTCAGCATATTTCTTCTTTCACTTCATTATTATAAGATTTGACATATATAAGATACTTAACTTGTCCCTATGTCCTGATTTCCTAAAAAACGGTCTTTGATGAGAGAAGCAGAATCACCATGACTGGCTCAGACAAATCAGAGCCTAGCCCTGAACCTAGAATCTGCTCCCCAAACTCTATGGCTGCTACACTATGCATGCACAGTTGTTGACCACAGTGTCCACAAAAGATCTGTCAGAACTTTCCAGAAGTTGCATATTGCTTTCAAGAAACAAAAGACTCAGATCGCCTAAGAAATCAGGTGTTTCTGTTAGGATACATCTCTAGCAGATCTAGAACAGAAAGTCAGCATAAACTTCGGTGGATATTGGTCCAGATGATTACTCTTTTTCTCAGGGGCTACCTTTTATCTCAAGACATTTCTACTTCTCTCCGTGTAAATTATTTCTTTCCTAATATTACTGGGGGGAAAAACAGTGAAATCACTTGGACCTGGAATGATCTTCAGGAGAAGGTTTTTTGTTAGGGCCAGTTTCTTAAGTACTATTCAGATTTTCTATTGCTTTTTAAGTTAGTTTTGGTAATAAGTTGGGTTTTTCTAGGACTGCAGTTCCAATACTTTTGGGTCTTAATACTTCTTACCAGCTTAAAAAATTTCTGAGGACACTTAAAAAATAATTTTTAAATAATTTCCCCCACCCCCAAGAGCTTTTATGTGGTTTATGTGGTTTACAGTTACTGTGTTAGAAACTAAACATATTTTAAAGATACTGTCATTTCAAAATGAATAAATAAATTCATTACATGTTAACATTTTTATTTAAGATAATTTTTCCAAATTAAAAAAATGTATAAGATAACTGAACTCTTACCTACTTCTGCACACAATGTGTTAACATAATATTATTTTGGTTAAAGCACATGAAGAAAACCTGGTCTCACATATATATATATAAAATTGGAGAAGACAGTATTAGTCTTTTCTGATAGTTGTTATTTTTGTTTTGATACTTCACTAAAATTAGGCAAGTGGTAGTTTCTTAAATGTTAGTTGTACTGTGAAACCCCATTTGTGCTGGATTACATTAAAATTCATTGTTCTGTCTTACTTGGAATGGATCTTTTCCCTGTATGTGATTTTGTAACAGGTATTATTTAGAAAACAATGGTTCCCTGAGTTATGCAGATCTTCCAAATGTTGGCACATTTCATTACATTTTTAAAAAGTCACACTCATTTGTATCAACATCGATCTAATCGGATCTACCTTTATCAGGAAGTTACAAACAAAGCTTGTAGTGGCAGATACAAATTTTCTAAAATTCTAATTTTTGATTGAAAACTCAAATTTTATATATTGGTAACAAATAATGTCAGTTTTCTTGGAAGCGGCAGGGCCACTTCATTTCTGAGAAAATGCCTGTCAGATGCTGAAGTCTGAATGACTATAGTCCGTCTCTCAGTCATCCTTTCAAGTAAAAATGGCGCTCCTTGAAGAGATGTCTAGCTCGGCTCATGACGCCTCGACCACACAAGGGCCGTCCTTTGAGAGAACTCTAGTGTGTCACAGAGATGCTTTTTGTGTGCTTCCTATTTGTGCCACATAGAATATTAAAATATTTTGAAGGAACAAGAATTAATAAAATTATTTTTTTTTACTGCTTCATCAAGAACATTCTTAAGTGAAACTTTTTTTCTGCCTGCAAGTGCACAGTGTTAAAGAACACCGTGGCTCCTGGTACAGTTTGTGTGCGTCTGCTGTCTGATTCTTGCCAAGGCACCGGTAGTTCCATGCATCACTTCTTCTGCACAATCACTGTAAATATCAGTACGGTGAAAAAGGCAGTTGATGTGTTAGTATCATTACAAAAATAATTTTTATCTCAAGGATTCCCTGAGAGGGCCTTGGAGTCTGTAGACTATACTTGAGAGAGTCACTGTTAAAGAAATACATCCATCTCATTTCATTTTCAAATTTATTGGCATAGAGTAACTCATATGTTCTTCCATGTTTGCAGTGTCTGTAACATCTGTAGGGTTGTACCTTTTTCTCCTGATTCTAATTATTTTTCATTCCTGATTCTAATTATTTTTGCCTTTGTTGATTAGACTCAACAAGAGATTATCTTTCCAAAGAAATTACAGTGAGGCGGGTTCGATACAACTCATCTAATAGTAAAAAGAAACTAAAACAAGTTGCTGACATGTCTATGGCACAGAGTTGGGGTATGGTAACCCTTGCCAGATTAAAGATTCTGGGAAATACATTTCCATTGCAAAATCAGGAAAAGGACTCAAAAGCTGTAATGATTTTCTTTGGAAAGGGTTAATTGCAGTGTTAAACAAAATTCAAGTAAATTTGAAGATCTGGTCTTACTAAGTGATTTGTGAATTGGGCAGCATCCCATCTGTGAAGTAGAGATGCTGAGAAGGGCTACAGAAAGGGAGAGGCTTCTAAAGGTAGTTAAAGGAAGCCCTAAACAGAAAAGGATTCTTTCAGGTGAGGTCACCTTCATTTGTGGACAAAAGGGTCTTACTAGGTGGACTGCTTTGGGAGGTGGTGAGGACATGTGACAGATTATCTTACAATGTTGACCAGAAAACTCCTGACTACATTCCCAGGGGAGGCTGAAACTGCAGTTAGGTTTGGTGTTAAGTGCCAGTTTGGTGACTGGTCCTAGCAGGAGTGACTCCATGTTGCACCTGTCTTTCTTTTTAACAACAGTAAGCATGTGAGTACTGATCAATTGCCAGATAAATCCACAACAAGCCAGCCACATGTTTTTACATATGTCTTACATATGTGGAAATTGAGGGTTAAAAGATAATTTCAGGAAAAAGTAAAATAATGACTCAGGAAGATGTACACTCTGAGACTTTATTTGATGTGTTAATCTGGAGAACTAACCACATGTTATAGTAGATACAAATTTAAAGTTTTTGAACACAAATTTATGTAGAGTAAAGGAAAGTTGAAATGAGTTGTGAAATGGAGACAGACTTTTTTTTTTAGAGGGGGAGTCAACTGAGCCTCTGCTAGAGGGGACAGAATTTACATGTCTTACCAGCTACCTACAACTTGTAAAGTTATAAAATCACTCCCATGGAATCAGAATCTGTTAAGACAGAAGGGTATGCTGTAGACCATGCATAGTTTCCCCTTGACGTACAAGATTTTTCTATCTGATGTGCAGTAATTTTGCCTGGGATAATACATGTAGTAAGTGGCATGACAGAAGCAAAATTTGGGAAGATTTCTCTTTGGTTTGCAGGATGTAGGGGATTGGCCTCTGTGGGAGCAGACTCTGAGCCTGATTTTTTGCGCAGGAATTTATTGGGGAGTGCTCTTAGGGACAGTATGGATGAGGAGGGGAGTATAAGAGGCTGGACCGAGCAGAGGATGAAATTGAACTGTGATGCAGTTACAACAAAGGCTTCAGTTGAATCCATGGGGAGATCTAGAGCTGGGGTGGCCCTTTGAGATGTCTTGTATTAAGACAAGAAGCTGAGGGCATTTCCTGGGGAGGGCCACCTCCATTCTGAAGTGGAATCTGGGCAGAGCACATCGTCCACTACAATCCTCGTACTGCTCATCTCCATATTTCTCCCTCTAGTGCCCCTTTGAGATCCCCTTTTGACCAGCTTCTCTCCAAGTCAAGTCGTTTACCTGCTCTTGCCTCTCAGTTCCTACTGGGATGATCCAGACTCCCTCATCCTTGAGAGCTTGAGCTCCAGGTCACCATACCCTTCTAAACCTTTGACTATTGTGCTTGGCTGACCATTTTCAATTTAGATAAGGGATTGCCAAGAGACACCCTAGGGTATCATCTGAATACCAGGTGTGTTCTCCCCTGCTCCCATTGTGTGATAGCAACCCTGCCTCCTCTTGATCTGGGTCAGTTGCCCCTAATATGGTGGTATCTTCTCTTTGCCCACTGGTGTCTTAGCAAAAAGTGACTGGGTGACAGTCATATCTTTGAGTTGAATGGCACTCTTTGCTGTATCCTCTGGGGAAGTTTTCCCCCTTTGGAAACCAGGTTCTTTAGACCCACAAAGCCTGAAGTTGTGGGAGTAGGAAACACAAATACCCAAAGTGGGTCATTGGTAATGATGATGAATGGGGTCATTCCCTTTCTACCTGTTCGTTCCCATTCTTAATGCATTCCACCTCTTGGGGCCACAGAACCACTAAAATGGTCATTGGTTTAGGATGTATCCTGCGTCGTGAAGGATGGTGTCCCATCCTCACAGGTATCATTTCCAAGCTGGTGTCTCAGCTGCACTTTTAAAAGGCCACTTAATTGTTCTATCAGGTCAGGAGCTTCTGCACTAAGTTATAAGACCAGTGGATCCCATGGTCATGTGCCTTCGATTCCACCTTCTTTGCTGTAATGACCCTTAGTCTGATTCATTGCTACATGGGATCCTGTGTTGGTGGGTCCAACACTGTAAACCCTCGTATGATCATAGTGTTAAAGTCCTGCAAGCAGGAAAGGGAAGACCCATACCTAGAACATGTGTCAATTCCAGTAAAGATAAGTAACTGCTCCATGTGGAGTGAAAAGGGTGCAAGGCAGACAAATTTCCATCAAGTGGATGGTTGTCCTTGAGGTATGGATATTGTATGAGGGGCTCACCGAGTGGTCTCTGTAGCACTCAGGTTAAACACTTGGCAGCATCAATAGCTAGACAGCCTTAATGAGTGGAATTCCATTGCATAGCTTCTCTTGCCCCCATGGCTACTCCTTTCTGTACCCATTTTGCCAGCAGAGGAGTGGCTGAAGAAGATGTCAGTTGGCAGGATCGTTTGGACTGCTTATTTAGTGCCTCTTCCATAGTACTCTGTGGTGGTCATTACGCACATTCAGATACCTTTATGCTTCATGCCCATTCTCACGGATCCATCCATGTACTCTCTTCTTGTCTCTGACCTTCTTAATCTTTCTCCTTTTAGGCTCCTGACCAACCAGCCAAGCATCTATTCCTGTGAGTTCACTTTTTTTCTGGCATTGGGCCTGTCCCACTTCTGTCCAAAATGGATGACTGGATAACCTGATTTTTGGCTTGCAATGATTTCACTTCAGCACTCGCCACCTGAGTGCATCTATATTGCAGCAGCAGTCCAGTTTTGGCTTGTATCTGCATACCATGCCAAGCATCTGGGAACCAAACTGGGCTTTTTCCCTCTTCTGTAAATTGGTTATAAGGGACACAACCCCACCCTTTGGCCATACGTGTGATCTGAGGGAAAGACACCTGTGTGGATGGTGAATAGTGTGGGAGTCTGGGCCATCTGTTCATGCAGCCTACATATGCCCTCTGTCCCAGCTCATGTCCAATACCCTAGGTACCACTTCCATCTTAGAATATGGATTGCTTCTGGGCCTGCGCAGACTTACAGCTTAATGTCTGATGAGTCGCATGGTCAAACGCTGTCTACCAAGGCTGAGCAGCAAACCAAGAGCTGTTTCCAAATGGCATATAGTTCTTTGTTGTCTATGCCATGGCCTTACTGTAGAACCCTGTGAGTCTACATTGTGATTCTCCAGTTAGCTTACCAGAAACTCTATACAGCATCTCTTCCCACCATAGATGCTTTGAATACTGTAAGATCTACCAAGTTGTATGGGCCAAGTGGCAAGGCTGTTTACACCACATCCTGGACCAATTGCAGACATTCCTGCACTGGTTCCCACTCAAAGCTTTCCATGTGACTTGGCAAATGGCTCACAGCAGTATTCCCATGAATGGTCTCTGTTGACTTTTGAATCCACATTGACCTAAGAGGCATTATGGTTCCTTTTAAGGGTTGGGAGGAATGAGCCCTTTATTTTGAAGGGGATGTTCCAGTAGGCCCCTGAATCTTCATAGGCTTTATCCCCTACCACATGTGCTACTCCTTGCTCATCCAGTCTGAATCATGTGATGTCTCCAATGTAGTAGACCAATATGATCTGCAGCATGTCTACAAGGTCCAGCTTCCTTCAGACTATATTTCGGTAGAGGGTGGAAGAGCTAACGGCCCTGGAGCAAGACTGTAAATGTATAATGTTATGTACCTCATATGAATGCAAACTGCTACTGGCCCTCATTCTCAATAGAGATGGATAAGAATAAGAACTAATACTAGTGTCATTTCTCTTGACTATAGGCTGTTGAGAGAGTCCCAACTTTTGCCAGAGTGGCCATATACGAAGTACCACCATGTACTTGAAGCAGTGTTAATTTTCTCTAGCAAAGATAACACCTCTGTTTGGGTTTAGTAGGGATCTGATGGGTAAATCAGTTGGGAATATGAAGTCCACCGCTCCTCTCCTCTGTGTTCTCTTCTAGTCCCCAGAGGATATTGGTATTGTTTGTGATTTATTATCTAGGCTGAGTGTCGGGGCTCATAGACTTCCACTTGGTCTTCCCCAGTGTGATTGACTGACTAGGTTGGCAAAACTACAAGTATGTCCGTTCTGATTATATATTCAAGGACTAGGGAAGTAACCAGTGGACCCACTGTAAGTCAGACCTGCACCAGGACTTAGCTTATGTTTATATGGTCCCCATATGTCTCCCCAACCTGCATTCTAACGGTCATGATGACCCTTTGGGTGCCCAATATCACTGTCAACTCAGATCCTGCATATTCCAAACCCTAAGTAAATTAGCTTCCTTTGGAAGGAGGGCAACTCTGGGGGTGGGGGTAGTACTTAGCTTTGAATGGTCCAGGGGAATGCACATCCCATCATGAAAGGAATCTTGGCACACAGCATCTGCTTGTTGACGGTGGGAATAAGGAGGGTCAGAGAAGAGAATGGCTTCTGGAAGAAGAATTGACAGGATTTGCTATGATCAGATAGAGTAATTTCACTCAAGAACCTCTGTGGTCAGCCCTCTCCTAGATACAGGTTATGGATACAAGAAGCCCTTGACCTCAAGAGCTCCCAGTTGGAAACCATACACCTATGGAAGAGTCAGGACTGCCAAGATTTCAGTATGCAACCTGAATGGGGGGATGTGGCTAAAAAGACAGGACAATCCTGTGATGTAATGAAGCTTTTTAAATTAGTTTTGGAGTTTGTACTTTTCCCTCCTTAAGAGACACCGAAATCCCTGACTCGAAAAGAGAGAACTTCTTCCTGCCAGACTCTGAAGTAGAGCGCCTGTTAACGCCACTTCTGCTGGTACCTGCCCCATCAGCAGTGACACACCCAGTCCCCCATCCGTGTCTCATCTCACTGAAGTGTACATGAGGATGGGAGACGCTGACTATGGGCTGTTGAGATTCCCATGGCAGGGACCGTGAGACCCTCACAAGAGGCAGCAGTGTGTTGAGGAGTGGCCTCTGCTGTTAGGAAGGAAATGAGAGCTCGGAGTCAAAGCTCCCAAATCCCTACAGAGAAGTGTGGGAAGAGGGAGCCCTGGCTGGGCCTTTTTAGTGTCCCTCATATAAACTGCCACAAGATGGCAGCAAGAACTCAGCCCACAATGGGCAGAAGTTGAGTAGCAGGTGGGGAGCGTTTTGGGGTGGAGCTGGTACCCTTGGGACACACACATGTTCCAAAAGAGGTGTAAGGAACAAAACATAACAATGTCAAGGCTCTTGGAACCTACTTAAGTCAGGAGCCTACACGTAATTTCTCTGGCCACGTGCCATTATAACCCTCCCAGATTCACATATTTATTGCTGACTCCTGTACCTCTTTATATTTGCCCCACTTGAGTTCCTCTGGCTAAATGTGGGCCCTACAGTGATTAACCTTAATATCAAGATTGCCCCTTAAAACATCCGGGTAGTGCTGAGTCAGTGCTGTGCAAAATGCTCTCCCTTGCCATTGTTTCACTCAATCTCTCAAAGCTGGTGCTTCTCACAAGATTGAAGAGCACCACTCTGTGTCTGCAAGTCTGTCCCCCCAGGAGAAAGCAAGAGGCAGCGACTGGAGGACAAACAGCAACTGCCCAGCCTCCGCCTAGACAGAGCGCGTCGGGTGACGGTGACAAGCTGTGCTGCAGTGAAGGAAGCTGAGCACCGGGTGCTTTTCCAATAACTCAAAACGCTCCTATGCCGTAGGAGCCAGCTTCCCGGTGCAGTAGCCTCGCTCCAGATAAGCCCGACGGGGTATACGTGCACACCCCACTGCCACGCGCGACCGTAGGCCGAGAGGGAACCCCCGCTAGATGGTTTCTCGGAGACGGGCGTGAGCATTGGTTCAACAGGCGAGGGAGACCCGAGGGCATCTCAGACCTAGCCGGGGGAGGGGCCCTGCTGGGCCGCAGCTGCGCCTCTGATGAGGGTCTCGTCCTGGAGCTGCGGGCACTCCCGAGTTGGCAGGCCGCCTCCCGGTGGGGTGGGGAAAGCAGCGGGAAACTGACAGGGGCAGCAAGGGCTTTCGGGGGAGCAGAGCTGAAAGTAAGGCGCTGTCCCTTCTTCCCCCTACCTTTCTGCCTCCTTCGGGCCCTCTGAGAACCCAGGGAAGAGCCAGCTGACGGGCGAAAGGTAACGTGCAGGGCAGGGAAGGGGGTTTTGGAGGGAAGACAGACCCGCCGCTGGCCTTGCTGCTGTGCCCTGAGTTGCCTCAAGGGAAGGCTATGCTTTAGGGCAGGGTCGCAGCCGCCCAGCTTGTGATGGAGTTGTGCTGGGAGAGGGGAAAGTCCCCCCCCACCCCCGAGAAGGGGGTGGAGTCCCAGGTTCCTCAGAGTGTAGGGACCTAGGGCCTTGCTCAGGGGTGGGATGTGTAGGGAAGGAGAATGGCTTCACGGAAGGTGTGTGGGCGCTGGAACCCCAAACCTGGGACTTCTTTCCACAGCAGATTCCCCGAGAGCTGAGCAGCCAGGCCAGCAATTCCAGCTGTCCAGGGACCACATGTGCTTGAACAGGGGCCACCAGGGCTAACCCTGGGCAGGTTGCAGGCCAGAGGCGCTTCCTTGGAGGTCTGGCCCTGTATAAGAAGATCCCAGATTCTTTGCTCACTTTTGGGGGTATATAGGAGGAGGTGCTAATATGACATGGTGTTTTCCTACCTGCCCAGAGGGGTGAGGATTTGTAGTCCACATTAGTTTGATTTAAATGAAGCAATATAAAATTAACAGACCTCCTGAGTTTTTGGAGAAAGATTCTTGGCACAATTGATGGTCGCAAACTGCCATGTGCTCATGGAAATGCAGGCCTCACTCTTAAGCCCTTGCTAGGGGTGGTCCTGCTGGGCGCTTCTGGCTTCTTCGGAGAGGTGGTAGAAACTCTGGGCATGATAAACTCTCGTCATGTAAATAAAAACCACAGCCTCTATTTATTGAGAGCTACTCTGTGCCCGGTGCTTTATGGCAGCCTTCTCAGCCTTGGCACGGTTCCCATTCTGGTGCTGACAAGAAACGTGGGGATTAGGGGGTGGGGGTAGGGTGGGGAGGGGGACTCCATTCCCCAAACCACTGATGTGTACCAATTAACTCGTTTAATCCTCCTCACAACCCTATACTATCACCCCTCCTTGTTTAAAAAGAAATTGTGGTGAAATACACATAACAAAATTTACCATCTTAACCATTTTTAAGTGAACAGTTTAGTGGGATTAAGGATATTCACATTAGGCGGCCATCACCACTATCCATCTCTAGAACTCATTTTATCTTGCAAAACTGAAATTCTGTACCCATTGAACGCTAACTCCGCAGCCCCTGGCAGCCATCATGCTGCTTCCCGTCTCTAGGAATCTGATCACTCTAGGTAGCTCATGCAAGTGACTCATCCAGGATCTGTCCCTTCACTTAAATTAAGCACGATGTTGTCAAGGTTCACTCAGGTTGTCCCATGTGTCAGAATTTACTTTTTAAGGCTGAATAATAGTCCATTGTTTGGATAGACCCCACTTTGCCTACCCATGCATCTGCTGAGGGACACTTGGGTTGCTTCCACCTTCTGGCTATTGTGAATCATGCTGCTATGATTACCCTTTTTTGACTGAGGTGAAAACTGAGGCACAAGGAGTGAAGTAATTTGTTGTAAGCCCCACACCTCATTAAGTAGCAGAGCTGGGATTCCAGCCAAGCAGTCAGCTTCAGAGACTGTGCTCTTGACTGTCACGAGCCCTACTCAGTGCACACAGGCAGCACCAGGAAAGACACCTCCTTCTACTGTCATCTAGTCCGCTCAGACCCATTACTGCTCATCTGGGAGCTGAATCAGGTCGAAAATTTGGGAGATGAGGCAGGGAGGTGGGTTGGGAATTAGAGAATGCTTACTTTTTTGTTTTCCTTGAGTTTTATTTTATCCCTGGAAAATCTGGGTCAAATCAGGAAGTAGATTTCTTTAGTGAAAGGCCCTCACAAGAAACTCCTACCATCTCTATTCTCCCACCATCAGAAACCACACCATTCCCACCCAGGTGCCTGATATGGGTATGACATCTGGGGCTCACATACTTCCATATACAAAAAGAGCAGCTACTCTTTGTCCTATAAGGCCTTCCACGTGAGAGTCCCTAAACAGACTCATTAACAAATTCTTTCTTACAGGTTGACCACATGGTATGGGCATATTATAAAAGATGCATGCAATCATTGTAGGGAGGGGAAAAGAAACCAGCCATCCCATTGTTTCACACAGTGCTTAACAAAAATATCTAACAATGTCTACAAAGTTGAGAGGTGAAATATTTGTGGTTTGAGGCTTTACGTAAAGGTCCACACATTTCCTGATGAGTCAACTCCTCGTCTGGATGGCACTTGTGTATCAGATCTTTATAGGAAATCCCTCACTCTTCAGGTCTGCAGGTTTCCAAATACCAGATTTCTAAAATGTAGACTGGCCCATGGTTTTGTTACTTCCCTTCCTGTAACTATATTTCATTTTGAGTGAAGACAAGAAAGGCCCCTGTGAAGTCTCCCCACTGCTGACAACAGGAAACACACCAACCTGTGTCCACAGGCCCCTCGTCTTTTACCCACAACCAGAGACCCACCTAGTAGGCTTACTTCATGCCTTCTTCACTGGGTTCTGAAAGATGTTACAGTCAACACAGTGAGAGAAGGCAGACTTCTCCCTCTCCCTCCGCTCAGTAGCAGCATGGCAGTCTGCAGAGGGAAAGCCAACTCAGCTTTTCTTTCTGTCTGCAGTTGTCCAGTTGTGAGAGTAAAATCGAAGTTTGCTATGCCCTCTCCCCAACTTTTACAAAAAGCCTGGTATCATGAGAGAGATTGTAGCCTGGTTACAAGATAATGAGGTAATAGGTGGGGGGAGGGGGGTCCCTACTACCTACGTGCTGCGAAGTCCGAGGCCCACACAGATTGTGGGCACAGGACACCTGGCACTGTGACAATCTTGTCTCCTGATAAATAATCTTCCCCTTCTGCCCAGGATATCCAGGGCTTGGCATTAACCTGTTGTGATATAATACAAAATAAGTGCTTGGTCTTTATCTTCAGTTCTTGACAGCTCCTCAAAATCTTTGGAATTTACTATCTTGTATGCTCTGTGATTCATTGGTGGGGATGGGTATTAGGTAGCTTTCGGATAGGGTCTGCTCACTAGAAAATGAAATCTCCATTACAAACCTTAAATGGTGGGGTTCGGAGAGCTTCCGGGCTGGTGAATGGACGGGCTGGAAGGGTGGTGCCACCAGAGAAGGTGTGGAAGCTCTGCACACCCCTGCCTCCATCTTGCCCTATGCCTTTCTTCCATTCGATTTGGCTGTTTCTGAGTTGTATCCTTTATAATAAACTGGCAAATGTAAGTAAAGCATTTTCCTTATTTCTGTGAATTATTCTAGTGAATTGTTGAACCTGAGGAAGGGGTTGTGGGAACCCCTGCCCATATAGATGATCAGTCAGAAGTTCAAGGGTCCCTGGGACTTGTCACTGGTGTCTGAAGTGGGGTCAGTTTTGTGGGACTGAGCCCTAACCTGTGGGGTCCATGCTAACTCCAGGTAGTTAATGTCAGAACTGAATTGAGTTGTTGGACATCCAGTTGGTGTCAGAGAATTGTTTGTTGGTGTGGAAAAAACTCCACCGATTTGGTGTCAGAAAAAAGACATTGCTTGTTTTCTCACTAACCAGTGGAATCGTTAAACTGCAGGCTGTTTCTATTACATTTTCCTCCCTTGCAGTTCCACTTTTCCTGCAGGCTTGGGTGAGATGATCAGCCTAGCTTGTAACATGCCCTGTGACAGCCGACAAAGTTGGCATTTGGGGCAGGACAGTCCATTGTTGTGGCTTCTTATGTATTACGCAATGTTCGGCAGCATCTCTAACCGCAACCCACTAGCTGCCAGTAGCAGATACCTAATAGTCCTGCACAAAGTATGATAATTCCCGTGACAAAGGCTGGACCTTTAAAACAAACAAACTGTGCAGTCGAAGCATGAGGGGATGCCTGGGATCTGATCTGACCCTGTTCCAAATTCCCTCTGTCACTTTGGACCCGGCTGTCTGGGCCTCTGGAAGTCCTCAGCTGAGCTGAGAGGGCCAGACCAGATCAGCCCCATTCAGTTCCCAGCAAACGCTATGCTTCTGTACTTGCTCTGCCCCCTCAAAGGGAAATGAAGTTCACTGAGGGTAGTAACTTGGGCTTTGACCTATGTGTTGTCCTGTCAGGGCCTGAATTCCCATTTGTCTGAATGTTTTGACCCTATTTCCCTTTCACATAGCGAGGCCTGCAGGGGCCTGACAAGGGTCCAGGCTGGGGGCAGATGCTGTTGACACCTGGAAGAGAGTCTACTGTGGCTCTGGAGTTAATTTTGTTACAGTTTTGTGCTAGAGTGAGAGAGCCTCCCCTGAGAGCCGCCCCGGCCCAGCGTATAGCAGGGCAATGTGGGATTCCACAGGAACCACCAGGTGGGCGGCCAGGCAGGGATCTGAGGCCAGACCCAGCTGCCCATTCAGCCCCTCTGGGGTTGTCAGTGTTCACCGTGCAGCCTGCTCCGGGCTGACTATTCTGGAAGAAGCACTCAGCTACTCTCTGTCCTGGGGCTCTCAGACCTCTCTTCTCAGAGAAACAAAACCTGTTCTCAGCAGGCAAGAATAGCATGGGGAGAAATTCCATTCTTCATATAATGTAACACAGAAAGTAGAAGGTATTAAAATCAACTGAAGAGGATACTTTCTACGACCAGTCATGACAGTAGTAAGGGTGCTGACACTTGTTCAGAACTTACTAGGTGCTATGAACTAGGCTGTGTGCATTATATGAAGTACTTCATTTGATTCTCAAGAAATGGTTGTAATTTTTACTCCCACTTTACAGATTGGGAAACTGAGGTTATAGACTAATTCAACATCTTTCCAAAATTCAGAAGCTCTAACAATTTCGTCCCAGAAGCTCTGGCCCTGGGTAGACTGAAAGTCTCCCTGAGGCCTCTCCACATGGAAGTTGTCTTGCTCCCAAGTCTCAGTAGGGAGAATGTGGGACATCTTAGGAGGTGTGGCCTAGTTATCTTTAGGCACTTCTGGTTCTTGGGAAAGGAGATGATTTGAGTAATAGGCCCAAATCACTTAGTGGGTGGTGGGTGGAGGGGCAAATATATAGAGTATGAGTGATGTTACAAACTTTATTTGGAAAGACCACATTCTCCGATGGTGTTAGACATAATAAACAAAACCTAAGGAAGAAAAACTGTGAAGATGTTCATGAGATGGTCAGGTTTGGTGACCTTCCCACTCGATGCAAAGGGCAGAAAAAGGCAAGACAGCTACCTCTGTCTCACACAGCAGCCATGAGTCCCAGCTACTTCAAGGCAGAGCTGACAGTACAAATTCATGGGGCTCCAGTGGGCCTGGCTGGACCTGGCTGTGGGAGCCAGTTTGCCTATATGGGCCCAGTTCTTGCTCAGTCAGAATGGTCATGGTGAGGGTGGAGGTGGAAACCCTGGCAAGGCCAAAGGTGTGATGCAGAAAAAAGAGCTCAGGTTTCTGGTCTGGAGTGAGTCCAACCCGAGTTCAAAGCTGGCTCTGTCACTTACCAGCTGTGTTATCTTGGACATGTTCCTTAACACCACAGAGGTGAACTAAATGGGATACTCAACATGGCATAGAATTGTGATAAAGATTGAAAACATATAAAAAGGATAGTAAACATAAGCAAAGACTTGACTTTCCATCATCATTAAATTAATGCAAATTTTAATATCACGAGATATTTTCAACTCATGGGCATTTTATGTTTGTACTGGACAAGGTTGACAAGGTATAGTAAGCAGGTACCTTCATTTACTGTTTGTGGGGGTATAAATGAATACAATAATTGTGGAAGGCAATTTGTCACAGAAATTCAGTTTTTTTAATGCATATATTTCTGATGTTGCAATTCCACTGCTCTGAATTTATCTTATGAATATATTAATTTTAATTAGGATATTGGCTGATTGCTGTAACACCTAAGATAACAGGCTTAAACACAACAGAGATATGTTTTCTGGACCATAATAGCCCACCTTAATCAATCGAGGGCTGGCTTGGTGTATGTGTGGTTTGGGGGTGTGGTGATTCTGTGGTATTGGGGGCTTAGTTTCCATATTCTGTTGCTCTGCTATCCTAGAGTTCTGTCCTCATCTGCATGGTGGAAGACAGCTCCCGTCCACATCCACATTCCAGACAGTGCCAATGAGGAAAGGATAGGGGACTCACCCCTTCCTCTTAAGGCCACAGTCCCCAGAGCTGCATGCCTCACTTCTGCCATATCCTGTTGACTATAACTTAGTCATGTCCATACCTAAGTTCAGGGATGCTTGGAAATGTAGTCTTTATTCTTGGTAGCCATGTGCCTACTAAAATTCAGGGGCTGTATGACTAAAGAAAGCAGAGGAGCTTGGTTAACAGAGAACATTGAGCAGTTTCCGATGTTAACACTGGTATACATAGGCATTGATGTAGGCATATGGGTATTTATTGCAGCATTTTTTATAATTGGAAAAACCCTGATAACAACTGAATGACATCTACAAGTACAGGACTAATTAAATAGGGAAAAATACATTTGTTCCGTGGAATATTATTAGGCAGTTAAAGCTGAATGTGGCAGGTGTTTATCTGCTAATAAGGAAAGATGTCTAAGATGTCTGAAGTGAGAAAAGGGAGTTGCAAAACTATTAAATTAAATAATATAAAAATACATATATGTGAATGGGGTGCCTAGACCGTTAATGGAAATACACACTTCAGAGCAAAGTGAATTGGGCAGTCAGGAAACTTTTATGTTCCATTTTTTTATCCTTCTGTCTAAAGTTTATACCATATGCATGCACTACTTTTTTTAACAGAAAATAACTTTTTTTAAGGCAGCAGATTTATAAGTAGTGATGTGGAAAGATTTCAAAGATATATTAAGTAAAAAAAAAAAGCAAGTTAGAAAAATAGAGTGTGATCCATTTACATGTTTAAAAAAAGCATGTATGTCTGTGTGTAAACTCAGAATAGTATCTCGTTCCTGTAAACACTCATATGTGTGATCTGTTATTATTTTACGAACATCACTGTCTGTGAACAGGTCTGGAAGCACACACACACCCCAAATCATCAACAGTGAGAGAAACACCATCTCTAAGCAGGGACAGGAGATTCACCAGGAATAAGAGGAGGGAGGGATGAGTTAATAGCAATTCACTTTTTGTTCTACACATTAGTACTGTTTGCATTTTTACACACATGTATTCATATATTTGTTTAAGTTTTCATGAATAAAGTCTGCAATGTATGTAAAGCCCACAATGCTGAGCACATATCCGTGACTCAGTACATACACCCAGTCTAGGTTTCCAGAGCTTGCCTATTCCCAACCCTCAGGAGTCGTCCATCCCTTAGAGATTTAGGTAAGGGTAATTCACACCTGCATCCTGGGAGCTTTAGAAAGCCTAGTGTCCTGTGGGCTCTTCTGAGGCTCCCGAGGGATGATCCGAGTGTCTGCTGTTATCCTGGCCCTGAACGGTTGCACTCAGCCTGCCCCAGTCATCTCTGGCCCGCTCATCCACTCTCCTCCAGGTTACTTTTTCTCCCAACCCTGTGCCCAGAGCTGGGTGGGCACAGACCGACCAGTTTTGGTCAACTCTTGCTGAATGAAGACTTGGGTGTGTGTGTAAAATGGGAAGAATATTGTATATTTCCCAAGGTGTGTAAGGATTAGGGAGAATATGTGTGTAACAGTTATGCTCTGTGTCTCCAATGTGGAATATACATAAGGACACATTTCATTCACTATTCAAAATAAATGGCTTGAGCACCCATGTCACCATCATGACATTAGCCTTCCTCTCCTGGGATCCCTCCCTGATAAATCCATCACTGCCGGGGGCAGATCATCCTTAGGCATCAGATCTTGGTTGCGATGTCCTCGTGGGGAGAACCGGGAGGCTCTCCCCAGGCTGCTGTGAAGCAGGGATCCAGGCCATTGCTGCCACAGGGTCATGGCCGAAAAGCTGAGCTGTCTGGCTGTCCAGCACTGTCTTTCTTTCCTGCCACAAGACCTGTGGAGAACTAGGTGTACACCTCACTGAGGCCGGCCTCCTGCTGGCTGTTGTAAGTCCTGTCCACCCTGGTCTCAGTTCCCCTGGGGACAATGGGAGGGGCAGGGCAACATGACTGCCCAGCCTTCCCATGGCCTGATCCGCTGCTCTCCATCTGCACCAGCCTGTCTGGGCACCCCTGGTCTTAGGTATCAAGGCTTCAACTCCAGAATGTTCTCTAATTCTAATTACTCAGCAATCTGATCTCTAAGTCATTCTCTCTCTGGCACACAGACATACATGCACACACACCAGGCTCCTTTTCCACGATGCCAGTAAACTGGGTGTGAAACTGCAGTTTCTAACCTCAGCTACATCCATAAATTTCCCACCTTCTTCTCCAGCTCCTGAATTTTGGCCAGTGACCCTCCCACCCCAACCCTCCCCTGCAGTGGAGGCATCTTGCTCCCAGTCCCACCAGCTTCCCCACGGTAACACCCGCCTCTCCGGGGAAGAGGCCATCCCTGCGCCATGTGTGCAGGGCACTGCACTCTCCTGACACATACCTCGGGCTCATGCTCATCCAGTGGTGACTGTGGTCGTCTGCTACCCGGCCGTCTGGGTTCTGAGGCCCCAGGTCCAGTCATTAGCATTCTTCTCCATCTGCACAAAGTTGGGTGGGGGCTGTAGGAGCTGCAGGAAATTTTACTGATAGTTATAGACATGGTCATGGTGACAGTGGGTCTCCATTAGGATCCTCTTGACATGTGGTGTCATTCCTGGGATGCCAACATGGTAATTAAATTGATCTGAAACTTCACTGCACAGTAACATGGATTGAGAGCCATTTTAATGGTCTCTAGGAAACAGTTCTGAAATGATTACAGTGTTCACCAGAGTAGGGGAGGGAAAGAATTTTTAAAAAGAACGAAGGAAGACTATTTTTCTGCAGACCCAGTGCCATGCAGCGGGGTCTCAGGTCCCCTGGAGTCTCACTGAGAGTGTGAACATGTGGGCTAGAGACAGCTTTCCTCTGCTGGTGTGCTAGGAAGAGGCAGACACACAGGAGGCTGGGGCTTCCAAAGGCCATTGGCTTCTTCCCTGGGCAGATAGCATAACTGTCCCCAATCCTTTACCCCTCCCTGCATCCAAATCCTCGTCATGGCCTTTACTTTGGCCAAGGATGTGGATGGAAGTAGCAGTGTGTGGTCCTGAGCCTGAAAGGCTTCTTGTAAGGTAACTGCCACCTCTTCAGCTTGAACCTCCAAATGCATGCAGGGTGGGGCAGACTAGCCCACAGACACACAGAGAGGAGCTATCACAGGAGCTAAGCCCAGCCCAGATGGGCAGAGGTGACCAGTCAACCCACAGATCCATGATGATAAGTGATTGTTATTTTATGCCAGTGAGTGTGGGCTGGTTATGTGGCAAACTGATACATAGTCCCATCCTGGTCTCTGTGGTCTGCCTTGGAGACTGATCCAGGGGACGACTGGAGGACTCCCAAGCTTTCTGAGGCTTTCCTTCCCTCCCTCAGGGGGTTGGTAGTTGGTAGAGCTTGCCAATAGCTCCAGAGCAGACTTTTCCATATTTTTTCCTTTTTAACTGTGGATTTTTATTTTAAAGGAAATTTTTTTATATATCCTCATGTGTGCATAATTGGTTTGTTTACAAGTTTGGAGTACAAATATATATATTTTCATTTCCAATTTGTCATTCATGTGCCCAGCTGCAGGAATTCCAACATCTTTTTGAGGCCTTGAATTGTCCTTTGGACTGCGAGTGCCAATAGCACATTCTCCTGGAATACGGGTAATCCTTGAGCGAGCCTGTTAAACGATGTCTCAGCATGACATTGAGAGGACACGCAGGTATCCTCTTGGACTTGGTTCCCAGTTCTGGGTAGTTTTTCTTAACACTTGTCAGGTAACCCTTACAGCCAGAGCAGCTGATCATGGACACAGCCTCTCAGCCATGGGCTACAGGGAATGGAGAAGATGCTGAAAGGGGCAGCAGAATGCCAGTGAGAAAGGGCCAAACCTCCCGCTCTGTCACCAAGCTCTAGTGCTTTGACCAGAAGATCAGTCCTGCTTAATCAGCTGGACTCCTGCCTGTCTGCTTCTAGGTGCTCACTGGCATCCAAAGATGGGGTCTGGAAGCGGATGTCCCTTCTCCGAACTCCTTCACTGTTCTGTATTTACCTCATGGCCCTTGCTGCCAGTGAGTCCTGTTTATTTTAGAATGTACAAATGGGCTATCATTTAAAAAGTGTTGGGTATTTTTTGTCATCTCCTGCAGCCCCTACAGCATCTACACCGTGGCCACCGCATAGTAAGTGCATGGGGTACACCACTGACCACCCAGCTCTGTGCCCCATCCGGTTGCAGTCACAGGTGCCTACACGAGGTCTCCAGAATGTTCTGCTCAAAACTCCCCTTCCCGCCTTTCCCCAACCTAGACTGGGATGCTCTTCTCGGCTCTTCTCCACCCACCACAACCTTTCCAGCCTTTGAGACAGTCCTGATACCACGCGCTCTAAAGGAGTTTATTTTCCCTGCTCACAGTGGGTCTCCACCTTCCAAGCAGCTTTTCTCCTTACTTGGGCCTCCTTCATACCCTGTGGCAGATCACAGACCATCCACAGGTCACTCGGCACCAGGGGGCATGGGCTCCCAGAAACCAGGGCCAGGTCTTAATCATCTCTGTGTTCATCACAGTGCTTTGCAGCTAGTGATGCTAAACAAATGTTCTCTGACTCAGAGAGTTGCCATGTGAGCGCCAGGGGGGCTCTTTCTGCTTTTGGCAGCAGATTGTTCTCCTTGTTGCTGGCAGTGCTTCAGGCACATCCACCACCTGCAGGGGTCTGGCCTCCAAGGTGCAGAGCATGGATGTATGGTGCCTGTCCCACATGAGGGGGTCCGTGGCAAACACCTGATCTCAGCTGGAGTGTGTCCCTTCGGGCTCAGTCAGCAGGGGTGGGTGGGACAGTCGCTGCCTTGGCTGTTGTCCCAGCAGGCAGCCACCCCAGGACACCAAGCCTGTACCTGACGCAGAGGGGAGAGTCCCCCTGCGCACTCGCACAACCTAGTGGCTCCTGTGAGCTTCGCTGAGGGAAAACCAGCCCCTTACCTTGCACATGGGTGCTCCGGGAGTAGCCACAGAGGCCTTGCAGCTTGGGCAGAGAAGTTCTAGGTGCAAGCTACTCCGTGTGTGATCCATGGACCAGCAGCGTGGGCATCACCCAGAGCTGATGAGAGATGCAGAATCCAGGGCCTGCCTCTGATCCCCTGACCTCTGGAATTAGAACCCACATTTAGGGGGGCCCCCCAAATCGTGTACATGCACATTAAGTGTGAAAAGCACTGCCCTGGCTAATGCCCAGGCTCATCAGTAAGTGAGCTGGCCCAGGCCCAGGGCCTGAACTTGTAACACCTGCAGTGGAACATCCCACTGATTCAGCTGGGCATGCAGTAAGGCCCTATCACTGCGGGTTGGGGGTGTTTTGATTGTTTTATGGCAGGAGACCAGACATGCAAAAAAATACTGTCTTATTTTTTATACACATAAGAGTGACAAGTGCAGATCAGGAATCAATACCCCTACTGCATGAAGAGCTGAGCTGTACCCCCACTTTTTTGCAGAACTGGGGGAAAGCAAGGGAGCCTGCAGCCACAATCCCTTACTCATCCCGCTCCTGGATCTCTGTCTCAGCTGCACAGAACAACGAAGCTGAGGACAGAGCTGATGCCAGGGCCCACGCGCCCTCCCAGCCACCCGGAGTGCAGAGAGACGGAGAGGCAGGACTGTGCTGGGACTTTAAACAGGATGATTGGGTCGGTGAGCAAACCCTCCCTCGGAGGGCAGAGGCAGCCCCTGCACGGGGCGAGGGAGGGCGTGGCAGGAGCTGCGGTCTGGCTTCACGGCCTTCACAGCAGCGAACTCTGCAGCAGGCTTGCTGCCCGGCGCCCGTCCTCAGTGAATTCCCTGTCCTTCTCTGCGCACGGGTCCATAAAAACTTCCCTTTAAGGTACTATTCTTTTTTATTTAACTGCTTTATTGTAGTGTAATTTACATACCGTTAAATTCACCTGTTTTAAGTGCACAATTCAGTGATTGTTAGTATATTTACAGCGTTGTGTGATAGCCCACAGTCTAATTTCATTCCCAATCTGCCATGCCCATCATCCCGAAAGGAACCTGGTGCCCACTTGCGGTCACTCCATGTTCCCACCCTCACTCCTGCACTACTGACCTACTTCCGGTTCCTCTCCTCTTGCCTTTCACAAGTGTCCAGAAAATGTTGAGTTCAGGAGCTTTCAGATTTCCCAGTTCTCCTCTTAGGGCTCATCAGCTGATCTTCTTATCTGTCAGGAGAAGGAATGATATAGAAATGCCTGAAATTTAGATTTCTAATATGATCTAGAAGTGCTGGGCACAAGAGGGCATGGAATAAGTATTTTAGAATGGAAACAAATGTGCTACCGTTTTCAGTGTGTTAGCATTTTGTAAGAAGAGAGGGAGTGCCTTCAGAGGAATGAGCCCTGTTTCTTGGGGGTACTTCTGGCCCTGTGCCTCACAAACCCACACCCAGGGAGGAGCCGCCGTGCTCCTTGAAAATCAGGATGCAGTGTCTTCTAGAAAAAGGTGCTCCCTGTCTGCACGACGTCAGAGCTAGAGATGCTCTCCCAGTCCCAGCCGCTGACTCTTGGCAGGGGACAAAAGGAGCTCCTGCCCTGTCTTCTGACTCCTGGTGGCACCAACTCTCTCTCATTCCAGGTTCCCTGATCCCCAGTGTTTCCACAGCTGAGGTCCTGTGCTAGTTCCCAGCCCCCAGGCCCTCAGCTGTGGCACTTACTGCTCTGAATGCCTGGCTTCAACTCCAACCCTTCCTCCAGAACCAGAAACCTTTCCTTTGGGGAACATGCAGCTCCCCGTGACACTTATTAGGTAATTGTCTCTCAGCTTCAAGCTCACCCTCCCACACCCTACTCTGGAATGCCAGGGCTGGGGTGCCACAGACACATTTCTGCTTTGCTACTGGAGACCTTCCTGGTGGGCACCGCAGAGAGGGGCCACCAGGGGGACAAGAAGGCAGCAGGAGGGGGAGGAACTTGCTCCTGCCTGTGTTTGTTTGTCTACTTGCTTTACATGCCCCCAGCTTTACTGTGACTTTTAACATATAACATTGTGTTGATACTTATATGCTTGCAGAATAATTGCCATCATAGAGTTAGCTCTAACACCTGCACCATACTTGCTTTTTAAAGGCTTTATTGAGGCATAATTTACATACTATAAAATTCATCTGTTTAAAGTGCATCATTCAATAATTGTCAGTATATTGACAGCTGTGCAACCACGGCCATTCTCTTAGCAAGTCACCCACTCGTAAAGAAGCCCCGGGCCTATGAGCGGTCACTCCCCACCCCCACCCCACCAACAACCTATCTCCTTTCTGTCTCTATAGATTTGCCTTTTCTGGGTGTTTCATAGAAATAGAAGCAAACAGTCTGTGTCCTCTTGTGTTCAGCTCCTTTCACTTATCAAAATATTTTGTAGGTTGATTCATCAGTACTTGATTCCTTTTTATTGTCAAAGTGTGTGTGTGTGTGTGTCCACGCTGTTTGTCCCTCCGCAGCCGTGCAGGCCCGTGGCAGCAGCTGAATCCAGTTAACAGTCTTCCAGCCCTAGTAGGACCAGCTTTATTGCGTCTCCCTCTGAGACACCAACCAGCAGACGGCCCCTCTTCAAAGGTCTGAGTCTCCACCCCCAAGGCCCCTTCTCTAAATTTCTGAGTTTTAATAATTCTAACATCTTCCCCTTGTTCCCCAAAACCCCAGAGTTAGTGCTGTTTCTGGCAGTTGCTAAGTCCATAATCCACTGGAATTCTCTTTTTACCTTTCAGTTATGTAATTAACAACTTTACTTGGGACTAGTGTCTTGCCAGTGGGTTTCAGCCCTGGGCAAGTTTGCTATGGATTCAATGTGACCAAAGAAGTTCCCGGCAAAACGTTCTTTGGGGTGAAAGAGTTTATTACCCGGCTTGTTCTCCCAGCGGTAGGTGGAGCACTAGCGTCTCTGCCTCCGCCCAGAGCACTGGGCCGAGCTCTCTATATAGCACAGTAATAGCTTATTGCCTAAAGGTGTGGAAGCGGTAGCCTAGCAACAGGCCAGTTACATCACCAGGCTGTTTAAGTTCAGCGAGGATCCTGGCCATAGGAACCCCAGCTTCCCCACATTAGAAATTCTTTATAGAAATTTCTCTCTGGTCAAATAACTGCTGTGGTTCTAGCGTGTGATCTGAACAGACACAAACAGCTTTCTTTGATGGCATACATGCTCTGTTTCTGACCCACTGGAAGTAAGCGTGCCAGTCCAGGTGGGCTAATCAGGGTCCTGCCCGTGACTGTTTTAGCTGAAGCTTGGCTAGAGGAGGGAGGTGAGCCGTCCTGTCTCCCCTCTGTGGTGAAGTGGGGTGCTGATGGGCCTGGGGCTGTCTGTGGATGGAAAATGCAGGTCTGAGAGGGCATGGCCGGCATGCAGTGGGCAGTAGGGTGGGGGCAGGTATGAGAAGCCCCCTGTGGGTGCCTCCTGACAGCACTGGAGTCCCCGTTCCAGTGGGTGATCTGTGGAGCAGACCTGATTCTGTTTCTCAAGGCCTGATTGTGTGAGCTGCTCTCCTAATAATCTTTCTAATAAATATCTCCTCTTTCCCTGGTGCCCCGAACTCCACTGAGTTGGGTTTCTATCACTTGCAATTCTAAGTAGGCAAAATAACACACTGAGGATTGAATTCTTGCTTCTGGGTTTGTTTCTCCATGACCTGGATTTCTCCAGTGCCAATCAACTGTCCGCCAGAATCATCACCAGTCTTTCTGGCCTAAGCCTGGATAACACCCCTGTGGGGCAAGGACTGAGTCAAAGCTGCAGGGGTTTGAGCCCTAGAGTGACCCATGATAGCAGGGGGGTATAGATGGTCTCTCCTCCTGGCAGGTGGCTGGCACGAGGGATCAAGTTAGAGCACAAGATCCAGAGCCTCCGGCCAGTCTCCGTCTTTAATCCAGAGGCAGCGTGCAGCCCTGCAGGGAGCCAGGGCCAAGCCAGCTCTGAAAATCGTAGGGGGACCTCCTCTCTGGGGATGTTGAGGGTCACAGCTCCACTCAGGTTGGCTAAGTGCTAATCCGCACCCCTAACACGCTGGTCCTGGCTGTGATCTGCGCATCAGTGGGCGCTGCTACCTCCACCCATCCTCTGAGCTCTAACTTTTACAGCAGTGTGAGTAAGGCAGCCCTAATGTGCTGAGGTGAGACGCGACGGCCCTTTCCAGGAGGTTGGCAGCTCTCCAGATTTGTTGCTTGGGTGCAGTGGTCAGACCTGGGAATGAGAGCCATTATTCATGTATTCCCACACTGTCCAGTGCATCTCGTCCCCTGGCTCGGGGACCTAACGATACCTGAGTTGCAGTTTGTTAGGCACTTACCATCTCCAGGCACCGTGCTAAGCATTTTCCACACATGATCATGGTTAATCTTCACAACCCTAAGAGGCAGACAATACTTTTTAAAGACACTTTTCATTTTTAGATTTACAGAAAAATTGTGAAGATAAGTCAGAGAGTTCCTGTGCCTGCCACGTCCAGTGTCCCCTATTATTAACAGCTACCATTAGTGTGGTACATTTGTCACAGCTAATAATTCAATATCGATACATTATTATTAACTAAAGGTACTTTGTTCAGTGTTTGTATCATGTCCTTTCACTGCTCAAGGATCCCATCTGGGATGTCACAGCTTCTGAGAATCTGCTTATTTCTGATGACCTTGACAGTTTTGAGTAGTACTGGCCAGGTATCTTGTAGACTGTCTCTCAAACATAATTTGACGTTTTTCTTGTCATTAGTTAGACCCACAGGCATCAGGTGTCGTTTCATCCTGTATCAGGGGCACATCACGTTCATGTGACGTCCCTCTTGATGCTGGTCTTGGTCACCCGGCTGGAGGTAGGGCTCGTCCACGGTGAAGTTACTCTTTTTTTGGCCCTTTCCACGCTGTTCTCTTTGGAAGAAAGTCACTATGCACCGCGCACACCTCCTTAAGGGCAGAGCCTCTGTATCAATTACATGGAATTCTTCTGCGTGGAAAAATTGTCTCTTCTTATGTATTTATCTAACCATTTCTTTATATGGAAATTTATTTTGTACTTTGGGCTGTAGTGTAATAGTACTTTATCTGTCTTGTTGCTCAACTTGTTCCGCTTTGGCCACTGGAAGTTCTCTGAGATCTTTCCCGCGTCCCTTAGACAGACCCCCTCCTGTGCCCCATCACTGCACTTAGGGGGCTTTTTATTTTGTTTTATCGCTACTTTCTTACTTTCTGGCACTACATGTTGCTCCAGGCTCATCGTGTATAACATTTCCTGCCCTCATCCTGGGATCAGCCATTTCTCCTAGGAGCCGTGGTTCCTTTCCCTGAGGATAGCACTAGAAACCAAGACCTGGGAGCTAGGTGTGCTCAGGAAGATAATGTTTACCCCCACCTCACAGGGAAGGAAACTGCAGCTGGGGAAGTTAAATGATTTGCTCAAAGTCACATGGCTCTTCACTCCTAACCCTGTGCTCATCTGGTTTGGAAGCAGCAGCTGCTCCCTGCGCCTTATAAACTGGAAAGCCCTGCACCCATTCGAGTGGTGGTTATGGTCATTACTGCCTCATATTCTCTTACAAAGGAAAGCCTATGTGTGTGTGTGCGTGCACTGGTGCGTCCGGGCGCAGGCCGTGTGCAGCGAGCAGCCTACTCAGCAGGACCTCTGCCAGCCTGCTTTGTGTTCGTTCCCAGCTAGGCCAAGGCGCACACGAGAGCTGAGTCAGGAGGTGCGGGAGGCTCTGCCAGGCCCCCGGCAGCACTGGAGCAGGAGCGGGTCAGCACTGCTGGTGGCCATCTGGCCTCCCTCTTCCACCTGGGCTGCCATCAGCAGCCACCTGCTGGGGCAGAAGGTGAGGCTAACCTCTGGAAATTTCCAGGACTCTGAAGCCCTTCATGAAGGGAGACAGGAGACTGGGGAAATGAGAGGCATCAGAGGCAGCCTCAGGAAGTAGGAGAAATGAAGGCCCTGGGTAGGACTTCCCTGAACAGCCGCTGATAGCCTTCCAAGGGGCCCGCCTGGGCTGGGCAGCTTGGACGGAGCCTGTGCAGCTTTGCAGTCCCTGAGCAGCCCACTCCCCAGGGGGGCCTCGTCTCTGAACTCCCCCCTCCCGCAGTCCAGGCCTGACCCTCTCCCAGTAACCTGCTTCCCATCCAGTACTTTCTTTGCTTCCAGTGTTTTCCATGGGAGAAATGCTATGGATGAGCCCTGCAGCCCCCACAGAGGCCCTCCGAGCTGGCCCAGCTTCCCCACCTACCTCAACCTTGGTCCTCCCCACAGCCCAGAACAGGCGCTGGGCTTTTGGTACTGCCGTGGAGGGCCTGGGGCTGCGCAGGGATGGCTCGTGTGTGGACGTTCGGAGCCCACTGCCCTGGGCTGGTTGCTGTGACTAACCCTCTGCAAGACCAAACATGCTATGGACAAGGGGGCGTGAGGCACCACCAGGGCCGGTGCTTTCTCTGTTCCTCAGACTTTCTGCAGTGTAGAGCCATCTTTATGTTCATACCACGGGGAAACCCCAACAAAAAGAGGTCTATGGATTCATCAGGCAGGGGGGAGACAGACTAATTTTCACGTGAAGGGTTTTTTCAAATTTTTTATGGAAGTATTGTTGATACACAATCTTATATTGGTTTCCAGTAAACAACACAGTGGTTCAACAGTTACCCATATTATTAAATCCTCACCCCTACTAGTGTGGTCACTAACCGTCAATGTAGAAATATGTCACAGAATCACTGACTGTATTCTCCATGCTGTACTACCCTCCCCGTGACCAACTTATATGGTGATTGCAAATGATTGTGCCCCTTTGTCCCCCTCCCCCTTTATGTATTTATCCCCGACCTCCCCCATCCCCTCCCCCTTGGTAACCACTAGTCACTTTTCAGTGTCTGTCAGTCTACTGCTGTTTTGTTCCTTCTGTTTTGCTTTGTTTTTATATTCCACAAATAAGTGAAATCATTTGGCACTTGTCTTTCTCTGCCTGGCTTATTTCACTGAGCATAATACCCTCTAGATCCATCCATGTTGTTGCAAATGGTATGATTTGTTTTCTTTTTACAGCTGAATAGTATTCCATTGTGCATATTTACCACATCTTCTTTATCCATTCATCTACTGATGGACACTTAGGTTGCTTCCATATCTTGGCTATTGTGTATAATGCAGCAATAAACATAGGGGTGCACATGTCTTTTCGAATCAGGGATTTTTTTTTCTTCGGATAAATTCCTAAGTGGAATTACTGCATCGAGTGGTATTTTTATTTTCAGCTTTTTGAGGAGCCTCCACACTGCTTTCCACAGCGGCTGCACCAGTGTACATTCCCACTACATGAAGGTTTGACAAGAGGGGCAGGGGTGCCCGTGGGAAGCAGAGCTACAGAAGCCTCTCTCCGGAGGAGCATGCTGAATTGCCTTCTGCAGCAAGAGGCCCCGACCCCGGTTGGCAGTGTCAGTGGTCCCAGCAGGGCTGGTAAGCGCGTGTCCCTGGTAGAGACTGGCTGGGGCATCTGCTTGGCAGTGTCCCCCTTTGGAAGTGGAGCTGCCTCCTCAGCTGCTCTTCTGCTCCCCTCAGGGTGACCTGAGGACCCTCATCTGCAAGCCTTGGGTTGGAATGTGTGGAAAGAGCATAGGGATCCAGCCAGGGCACCCACTGCCACCTGCTCCCACACCCTTTCTCATTCTCCAGGGAGGACCAAGCAGGACTGTGTTCTTTCATCCATTAATGCCTGACTTTGACAAACATTTGCCAGGAGGCTGCTATGTTCCAGGCACAAAGTTAGGCGTGAATGTGTCTTCCTTTCTGAATTACATAGCGATGAGCTTGCTGACTAACATAAGTCGTCCCCAGGGGTGCTTGGAAAGGGCTTCTCCACCAACATCTCCAAATTTTGGCTGCTGTGGTCCCATCTCCTACATCCCAGCCCCAGCCCTCATCTCACTACATCACTCCAGGGACTGACTTCCCATGTCTTAGCGTTTAAGCAGAGAGTCCACTGTGGCCAGCAGACAGCATCTGTTGGAGTGGGGATTACAAAGCCAGGCAGCTCTACTCCTGTCTGCTGTGTCGTGCGGCTGCTGCCTTCCAAGTGCCCTGTATCAGCATGCTGCTTGGATGCAGCTGAGACATTGAGGGTGTCTTGGGGACAGAGCCTGGAATGAAATCCAAGCTAGACAAGGAATGGGTTAGGATGGGGGCTGAGGGGATATGTCGGTCCCTCAGGTGTCAGAGCAGAAGCGGCCCTCTAGGGTACTGAGCACAGCACCCTCACAGTACAGGCCTGCTCGCCTGCCCCCTCAGAGCTAGTCAGCAATGCCAGTGGACCTGGGGCCTGGTGAGGGCCTTCCTAGCAAGGGGACATCATACATAAACATGCCAGGGCTGAGGACTGAACGAGCTCTTGGGGACATAGTAAATTCCTGTCTGGAACCCTCTTCTGCCCACCCCTCAAGTCACCTCCTCAGAGATGACTTGAGTCCCAAGGCCTATTATCTGTCATTTCCTTTGTCACACAATTTCAGAGATGGTTCCAAGTTCCTCTACTTCATGGAACAAATAGGTTTTTAATTATAAATCTGTAGTGTGGTTATTCGATGGTGTTTGATGGCAGGTGCCAAGAAAGCAGGCTCTCTCTAGGTCTGCGCCTCCCTGCGCACAGTGTGTGCACAGGCGGAACTCCTTGGCCTGCGCCTCCCTGCGCGCACAGTGTGCGCACAGGCGGAACTCCTCAGCAGCTAGAGAGGCTCAAGCTCGGGACTCTTTTCTGCATGGCCCGTCAGGGCTGGGAGTTGTGATGTGGCCTAGTGTGGGAGACTGCAAAGAGGGAAGAATTTCTGTGCAAGCACGGCAGGTCACCGGCCCAAAGGGATCTCGGGACGAAGGACCTGGATGTCTCGGACAGCAGTAGTATGTTGTGCTTTCTCATTCTGAACAAATATTCTCATTCTAAATCCATTTAATGTTTTGCTTGAAACTTTTCCTATAGAGGGTTCCCAAAAAAGGGCCAGGCCCCTCAGAAGCTAGATCTACCCTTCAGGAGGAATTCAATAAAATTTTATTTTGTGAGTAAAAGAAAGAATGACTCATCATTCAGTCAACCAGTCAAAAGTAATCAGAACAAAATATTGGCCCAGGAAAAACCGTCCATGTGTACATACGCTGCCCTCCTAGCCCCAGGGCTGCCTGGACAGTCAGAATTGAGCTTGCTGAGGGAGCTCAGCTGCAGGGCCCGCCCACCCTGGTGGCCTTGGCAGGGCTCTTCCTGCCTCCCAGCGCGCCTGTGCTCCTCTCGCACTGCTGACCTCACCAGGTGGCTCGGAAGAGAGAGGGTTTGGAGTGGGCTGCTGCTTCAGATCCAATGGGAGGGACAGTAATTGGCCAAATCCTGGGCCAGTCTGTTTTCCTCTCTCTGAAATGGGTCAAGGATCCTAACAGGGTTATTGTGAGGATACATTCTCTATCTGGCATCTCCTCAGGTTAACATGTGGCAAGTACCAAGTAATGCTCATTCCTCTTCCAGTTTTCTTTGGACCCTCTCAATTGCCACCTGATTGGACAGGAAGTTTGATCACGTGGAATAAAAAAGAATTGACCCTGAGGCGGTCAGTCCACCCACCTTCCTGTCTCCTGCTTAAGTCTAACTGATGAGAAGGAGCCGTGCTCCCTCCCCAGGGACTCGTGGTAACTTGTGACGCTATGGTTGCAGCTGCCACTGTTCTCCAGGTGGAAGTTTGCTCTGCAAGTCCCAGCACAGAGGCATCTGCTGGTGTGTTTGGCGAGGTCTGGGCTTCTGTTTGAGCTCATGGTGCTGTTTCTGCCAGTGCAGAGACCTCGGCCACAGGGTCCTGAGGTGAGCAAGCAGAGAAGGCTACGGGTCTGAGTTACTGGACAGCAGAAGAGACCAAGTGTGTTTATGATATTCCGTTGAGTTAGTGATCGAATTCTACTCTTGCAAAAGCATTTCGCTGTTGCTGGACATTTACACTGTTTCCGAATTTTCCTTTTTGTCAGTACTGCCACTGATATTATTATATATAAATTTTGGCTAATCTCTGACTATATCATAGGACTATATTTCAAGACGTGTCTTTCTAGTTCAAAGGATACAGAAATTTTGGTAAATGTTAAGTTTCCACATTTTGGAGGCCCATCATTAAGAGAATATCTATTACATGGCATGTCTGCCAACATTGTAAACCATTGTCTTCTGATCATGGATGTTTTGGTGGGTCCCCAATGCCATTTTAGTGAAAGCTTTTAAAATCAGCGTGTACTTTTTTGTTTTGTCATTCCTGAAGACATGCTTTCAGAAGGCTCACTCCTTATTTTCCTAACACCCTTTTCATTTTTCCTGGTGGTGGTCAGCCCCCTGGAAGCCTGTGCTCAGAGATCAGCCCAACATGTTTCCAGGGAGCTAGTTGTCCTGAGAACAGCAATTCTAACCAGCCAGCATTTCTTACATATCCTCAGCCTGAGCCCTGAGCAAGGCACCGTTATTTGGTGTTGAGCTGGGCCTCGTCCGGAGGAGGCTGGGCATCCTGGGGCCCGCGGGAGTCAGGACGCTGCCCGGAATGGGGGCTGGGAGCTGGTTGAATAGACAGATGAGAGAGACCGCTACAGAGAAGGTCAAAGGCAGGAATCCGGGCACGATTGAGGCAGGAAGCTACTGACCATGAGAGTCAGGCTGTTACAGAGAATGATAATAACAATGCGCAGCTATGATTTATTGAGTGTTTACTATTTGCCAGAATTTTTATGTGTATTTGAGGTACATTGTTTTATTTCTTATGGCAACGACAAGGGATGTGTACTACTTATGTCTCCATTTTACATAAAATGAGGCCCAGAAAGGGGAAATAACTTTCCTAATGTCACCCAGTGAGCAAGGGGTGGAGGTGGCATTTGCTCTCTGCTACCAGAGCTTGTAGTGACGCTGTACCCCATCTTGAGGGGGCAGCTGTCAGGTGGCTGAATGAAACTGTAGTTAGTGGCCAGCACAGAGGCCACAATTAGGATTTCTCTGTGTTGAGCATATAGAGCAGAGCCACTCCACAAAACTCTTCAGAGTGGACTCTTCAGGGTGCACTCTTCAGAGTTGACAAGGATCAAGTCCTGTTCATTAATGTCTGCCATGTCAAGACATGGCACCCTGTGCTGGGCTGGGTGAGAAACATGGGGCCTTGCCCTCTGTGAAGTCTGCCATCATAGACACTTGGGTTTCAAGGCCCAGTACCTAAGTGCTCTTAGACATTTGCAAAGAAAGTGCCAAGAGGAGCTTCATAAGGGGTCAAGGAGGTCCTGGACGAAGGGGGCATTTGAGAAAGTGGAAGAGCAGGGGAGATTTTGACAAGCAGAAGAGGTGGCAAGGACATGCTTGTCTACTTATCTGCAGCCTAGGAGAGTGTGAGGAAAGCCAGCAGCCCCTAACTGCTCCAGTGGAAAGTGCTGAGGGGGCCTTTGGGCCACACTGACTTCCGTCTGCAGCCTCGATCTGAGTGATGGCTTGTTGAGTATCCCGTGGGAATGGAGACTAGTTAAGCTATCAGTAACAAAGCTGCCGGCACACGGCTTGGACTGAAAAGGTTCCCAGCAGAGCCCTTGCTAGCCCAGGGAGACAGGCTTTCCAATTTTTCTTCCACTCTGCTCCCATGCAATTGGTATCTGGGAAAATGGTCCTCACCAGAGAGGCATCTGGTCCTTTTATCAGGCCTAATACTTCAACTGCCAGGATTTTTTTTTTAAGGTTTGTTTTTATTAAAAGCTAGGTGAATTAGTCTGGGGCAGCAATAGTCCAATAGCACTTTCTGTGATGATAGAAACATTCTATACTCTGGTCTGTTCAGTACTACAGCTGCTAGTCCAATGTCACTATTAAGCACCTGAAGTGTGACCTGTATGACTGGAGAAACAGAATTTTTAATTTCATTTCAATTCTTTTAAATATCAGTGGCCATGAAATGGCTAGTAGCTACCCTATTGGATGGTACAAGGCTGGGGATCTTAGATCAAAAGGAAGAATCACACAGATTTGGGAACACAAACAGTTTCTCAAGTCTTATGTGACATTTACAGGACCCTGGTCATATAGAATGCAAAAATCTTTTGCAGTGGTTAGAAAGAGGGCAACCAAACAAGTACTCCCCTCTCCAGCTAATAGGTGTGCTACTCGGTTATCAGAGGCAGGGATGACCAGTCGGCTTGAGTGTGAAAAAGATAAAACAGAAAAAAAATCGAATAATCCTGAGACCAGGCACTAAATTTCAAGATGGGTGTTTAATTGTCATCGTCCAAAGACTGGTTTTTGCTTTTGATCACAGAAAGTTATTTCATCTTTTATTCCTTTTTTTTAGGAGTAAAATTCCTTGAGTGCCTACTATGTGCCATACACCTTATGTATGTTATTGTCCATCTTCACATCAGCATCCCAAGTTGAATATTACATTTGCTTTTGAGGAAACTGAAGCTAAGAGAAGTTAAGTGATCTTACGAGTGGTAGAGTTCCAAATGTTCTTTGTGTCTGAGTCCATCATTCAGAACACAGGAAAGTGACACCCCGGGCAGAGGGCATGAAAAGCGGCTTGCCTGGGTTCCACGGAGTGATCACAGGATCGTCAGTGATCAGTGTTGGAAGGGGTCTCGAAGATCCTCCTGCCCAAACACCTATTTTACAGATGAGCCTCTGAATCCAGTGTTCACTATTTGCCAGCTACTGCTGAGCACTACTGACCGGCAAGTTAGAACAACGGGAAGGAGCTGGGGTGGACAGTTACTTCTCATAATTTATTTTGAGTCTACCATTTGGTTGAGTTCCACAGTAGAATTCCAAAATACTCCTGATCTTTACTTGAATTTTTCTAACCTACTGAAGATGACTGTAGAACTCCTAGGTTCTCTTCAAAATCCTCAGGAAAACTCCCTGGCTCCCTCCAGACCTTCTTAATTCCCTTCCTATTCTCTCCCCACCTCATTCTGTCAGATTTTATGATGTACATTGACATGCTTTCTCAAATTCTTCCCTGCCTCTCTCATCTCTCGCACTCACTCCTCTTGGCCCACTACAGGGTAGCTTTCTTTGCCCAAGAAAACCACTTTGGCTGGGAAGGTTCTCCTTTGGACGGCTAGGGGGCAGGAGAAGGGCAGGGAATGACAGCTTGGGTGGCAGTGCTGGAGTCCTCCGAAATCACAGAGTTTGGGCACAGCTTGACAAATTCACATTATTGATTCCATCCCATCCCAATATGAAATGTAAACTGAACGCACGAGTGGGAACATTTTCCCAAAGCCAGCTATGCCCTGTGGCAGCTGTGAGAGGCCAAGCCAATATCCATTCCTTCACCCCCTTTCCCTGCTCATTCAGCCCTGATTTGATTTGAGGTCGCAGACCAACCAGATTCAGATGATGCCATGTGATTAGTCTAAGCCACTCATGGCTCTCCTCCCTCTCACGGGCTAATCAATTTGCCCATCTCCCTTGCTCCTGGTGGTGGCCATGAGGTCTGGTTTGGCCAAAAGATGCTGTCTCAGCTGGAATAACGACCCCCAAAGATGTCCACATCCTAAACCTCAGAAACTGACATATTTTGTGTTGCATGGCAAAGGGGAATTAAGATATAATTAAGTTTGCTAATCAGCTAACCTTGGGAGAGATGCCTGGCTTATCACCTGCAGGTGAGCACAATGAGATCAGGGATCTGTGACTGTACAAGAGGAAGGCAGGAGAGTCAGTGTCAGTGTGACACAGGGTGAGAAAGGCTTGGCCAGGCATTGCTGGACTTGGAGGTGGTAGGAGGCCTCTAGAAGCTGGAAAAGGCAAGGAAATGGACTCTCCACTAAAGCCTCCAGAAGGAATGTAGTCCTGTTGACACCTTGATTTAAGCCCAGTGAAATCCATTTCAGACTTCTGAACTCCAGAACTAGAAGATAGTAAATGTGTTGTTTTAAGCCACAAAGTTTGCAGTAATTTTTACATCAGTGATAGGAAACTAATACAGACACACATGGGACAATCTGCTGGGGCTTCTGTGAAAGCTTTTGCTTTTCTGATAAAAGGGAAAACATGGTTGGTCCCACCCTTTCTTCCACTCTTGCTGCCTTGAAAACAGACATGATAGTAGGGGCTGTGGCAGTCCTTTTGTGACCATTAAGGTCATAGCATGAGGATGAAAAGCCACATGTCAAGAATAGCTAAGAGGAGAGAAAGAATGAAATGGGGAACTTCATTATTTTGTTGAATTAATAAAGTAATTCTAGAAGTATGAACTTCCAGACCCCTTGTTGTATGAGAACAATAAGCCCTGTGTGTTGGGTCTTCCATTACTTGCACAGACCATCAGAGTTCTTACTGCACAAAAAATAGGCATGAACCAAAAAGAATGAAAGTACCATTTCCTGAGCACCTACTCTATGTTAAGAATGCTAGAAAGTACTTTACTTACTTTATCTCACTTATACTCCTTAAGATCATGTGACTTAACTGGGCAGGGAAACAAAGGGGTGGGGCATATGAACCATAAAGAGCCCACTGGTAGCCAAAGATTGTTAAAGCTAACCTAGCTCCAGCATTTAGTCTCTCCCACCCCCTTGAAAGTCTACTCCCTACATTTGGAGTCTGGAGAAGAAGTGGGGCTTCCAGCAACTTTCATACCTGATGAAGGAGCTAAACTTCCCTGGGTAGGTGCTGAAACGTGAACTCTTTCCACCTGACCACAGCTTAAAGCTGTAGACTGAGTTGAGAGGGACCTCTTGATCTCCCCTACTCCCCCCTAAATTAAGGAAATAGGACCAGCATCTCCCAGCTTCAGCAGACTGTAGGGCAGGGTCCGGTTCCCTCCAGGCTGGGAGGGAGCTGGGGGTCAGGACAGTGTGGGGCTGACTTGGGGCTGCAGCTCCCCAGGCTGCCTCTGCAGTCACTACCCTGTCACTTGGGTGGGTGCTGGGGGAGTCCATTCACACCAGTCACCCCGGAGGGGGAAGGCAGCTGCATGCAGTGGTATTGCCCTAGCCTTCATGCTGGCCAGCAGCACCCTTGATAATATTGAGGCATTCTCCCTTGAGCCACTGGCAGCTGTGAGCCACAGCTAACTGCAAAGTAAGTAAATAGATCCCTACTCACTTCCTGCAAGGTGGGGTGAGAGCAGGAGAGAAGACAACAAATTGAATATCCATTTATTTAATGCTGCGATATGGCAATTTACAGTTAAAAATATATTTGGTCTCAGTCTCCATTTCTGGCATAGGGCTCCTAAAACCCTTGGAATTTCCTGTAATGAGAGTGTAAAAGGTGTCTGTTGTGTTAATGAGGGCTGGTTGCCAGGAGAACTAACCATGTGATTGGAAGTTTGGAACTTTCAGTCCCACCCCAGCCTCTGGGGAAGGGAGAGGGCCTGAGGGTTGAACCAATCACCCATGGTCAATGGTTTAATCAGTCATGCCTATGTGACGATGCCTCCATGAAAACACAACAGAAGGAGGTTTGAGGAACTTCTGAGTTGGTGAACACATGGAGGTCTGGGGTGTGCTGTGACCAGAGAGAGCATAGAAGGCTGTGGCTCTTCCCACATACCTTGCCATATGCACCTCTTCCATCTGGCTGTTCCTGAGTTGTATCCTTTATAATAAAAAAACTCAACCAAGCAAATGTGAAGATCTAACTGGCTTTGTTAAGTGGTTCATGGAATTGGGCAGCATCCCATCCAGCAAATGGAGAGATGCTTGTTAAAGGCTACAGGAAGGGAGAGGTTTTTGAAGTCAGGACAAGGAAGTCATAAATAGGACAAAAAGGATCATTTGGGTGAGGTCACCTTCATTGTGGACAAATGGGTCTTATGAGATGGGTTCCTCTGAGGGATGGAGAGGATATGTGACAGATTATCTTATTGTTGACCAGAAAATTCCTGCTGACCACATTTCTGAGGGAGTTAGGTTAGGTATTAAGCCCTGGTTTGGTGGCTTGGCCTGGCAGAGGTGACCCCATGTTGGGCCTGTGTTTTTCTTTTTAACAGTAATAAACTGACAATATGTTGGTGGAGCGCTGTGTATTTCCTCGGTCCTTGTCTCTGGCGTGACAAAGAATTGAAGGGCAGAGACCCAGTAATGAAGCAGAGTAAAAGTTCTATTTAAAGTTACTTAGAGAAAAAGTGCAGGTGACCTCAGAGAGAGGAGAGCCCCAAAAGGTTGGGGTTCCCCTTTTAAGGATTCTTCAGTAATGTGACCAAGGGCTGGGGTGCAGACTTGTTAAGTGGTCTCTGAATATTTAGAATTAACTTAACACAAGGAACTTCCTGCTCTGATTTCTCCCTGGGATACCGTCTTGGTCTGGGAGCATATCAAACAAGACTGCCTGCCCAGCCCCCAAGGTGGGCTGAGTTATTGTCTGTTTGCTAAAGAGTAAATTAAGAATCTTACTTCTTAACTTCCTGGGTATTAAAATGCAACCTTATTTTTGAGATGGAATCCTTCCTGCCTTTTACTACGTTGTTTATGGCTGGGTCTGCATGCTAAATTAGTTGCCTAGGTTGCAAACTACTTGATTAGAGCCAAAGGAGAAAAAAAAACATATAGGTAAAATTAAAAAATAAGCTGGGTCTGCCTGATTAACACAATAAAGACATGGGCTATGCTGAGGTGCCCTCCTTTATCTGGGGAATATTCAAACATTCCAGGCCAAGTTGCTTCTGGCTTTTTGAGCTTTAACTGATTAACTCTGGGTCTTTTTAGTTGGCTTTCCTGGCCTTATTCTCTTTCCACCCCACTCATTTCTATTTTCCTGCCTAACATATCTAGTAAAGGTAAAATGATTCTGAGCTCTCTGAGCTGCTCTAGCAAATTAATCAAACCCAAGGAGGGGGTCATGGGAACCTTCAGTTTATAGCTGGTTGGTCAGAAGAAGCACACATGACAACCTGGACTTGTGACAAAGTGTATTTCTGCCTCCCACACCACCTCCTCCCTGCCCAAGGGGCAGTCTTGGGGGACTGAGCCCTTAACATGTGGGATGTGACACTGTCTCCAGGTAGAGAGCATCAGAACTGGGCTGAAGTGTAGGTCACCCAGCTAGTGTCAGAGACTTGCTTGGATGTGTGGGAAGACCCCGCACCCACACACTGGGACTTGGTGGCCAGAATTGTTAGCTGGTGATCAGAGTGAGAACACTTTAAATACCTTGTGGAGTGCCGTACTGTGCGCCAAGCACTGGATCACAAAGATGAATGAAAACATCTTGCCCTTTGAGGAACACACAGTCTTGTGAGAAACCCTGGTTGAGAATGGCTCCAGCCAAACTGAAGATGCAGAGGGCCGGGAGGGAGACACTGGGGAATTCCTGAGGGCACAGAAAGTGTCACTAAGTCACTTCAGCTGAGGGAGCCTGGAGGGCTTCTTGGAGGAGGTGCTATGAGGAGGAGGCCACAAGGAAGCCCTTCCAGGTGGAAGGGTTTGGCATAAGAAGAAGATACATGAGAAATATGGGAACAAAAGGGCAGACTGACTGAGGCGTGAGGCCTGCACAGAGTGGGAGCTGGCTGTTAGGCTGAGAAGAAAAATTGGTGCTGGATGACAGTCTAGAACACTGACAAGCAATGGAGAGCCATTAATAGGAGAATACCCTGAATAGGGTGTGTTTGGGGGAATTTAACATGGCTATTGCAGTTGAAGAGGGAAGAGGCTTGATATCCAGTCTTGCACTATTCCAGGCAGGTAAGGTGCATGCAAACAGAAGTCAGGGCGAGGAGGCAGAGGTGGAGCGTAAGAGGTGTTCCAGTGCCAACCCTAAGGTGCCCACCTGCCCACCACGGATTCTCTGGTCCCAGATACAGGGGAGCTCATTTGCTCCATAGGAGAGCAGGCCTTTGTTCAGCACCAAGCAGCACTTGCTTTGATAAAGCAAACAGAAATTAAAAAATTTTTAATGTAAAAACTAAAGCGACATGTAGAAGAATTCTGTCATTTAGAAAACAAATATTTAACTTTAAACAAACCTGGAATGATCTTTACTGGGAGTGGGCACTGAATCCAGGGTGGGGTCTAGGGTCTGGTGTGCTGGCCCCCCACCCGCTTCAGACCCCAGGGTGAGCCAGGCTCCCTCCTCAGGTGGGTGCGCTGGCCTGGGATGCTGCCCATGCCTGTCGGGGAGTGGGCTCAGCTCTGACACAGCCCTCCCTGGGCCATCCGGGAAAGCATGTGCTCTGATGAGGGGGCAGTGCTCTAGGGACCTTGGGCAGCACTGGATCAGTGTCCTCGCCTTTGGGACACCTCCAGCAGGTGACTGTTGTGGGTTCACACAGGCTTTGTGCCCTTGGAGGGCTCAGCCAATCCTTTGCAGGGGTCTTTTGTTGAGCTAAACATCCCAGCACAACCCTGAAATAGTCTCTAGGGACCCCATTGGCCACTCTGTCCAGGTAGTAGGTCTAAGAATACACCTAGGAGATTTTTGTTGAGTTTCCTTCTCCAAGAGGAACTGTATGTCCCATAGCCTGGTCCTTCCCAGGCTCGGCCGGGCTTCTTGTGAACCCTGCCAGGGATTCTGGTTACCCACAAGAAGCTTTGCTGGCTGCCCGAGTGGGAGAAGAGCCACAGCAGGGGTCCCCCAGTCTCCCTCTCTGATCAAGCCGCTGTCCTGCCCACATCCTGAGTGACAAGGCTCTGGTCAGCTACCAAACTGAGCTTACAAGTGGGGATTGCCCAGGAGAGTCCGTTCCTGGTGAGGCCTGTGGCGTCTGAGAAAAGGAACCGGGCATGTGCCATCAAGGTCCAAAGGCCAGTGGGAGGGGACAAAAGATTTGGGACCCACAGCCCAGTCCTTATGGAGAGGGTGTGAGAAAGCAGCCAGGGTAAGCTCAGACCATCACCGTTTCACCAAGGCAGGGTGGCACCAGCCTCAGATGTTGGTACGGACTGAGGGACTCTGAAAGGCTCTCTCTCTAAAAAATACGGCATTCCATCATTAGAAATTTACTTCTTGTCTTGAAGCTTTCAAAGAACCAGAAGTTATTATTTTAATAGGTTAGAATTTCAGTTGGGAAAGATGAAAATATTCTGGAGGTGGATGGTGGAGATGGCTGCACAGTGTGAATGTACTGACTGGTACCCTTAACAATGGTCAACATGGTAAATTTTCTGTACATTTTACCATAATTTAAAAAAATGTAGGTGTAGAGGGCCTTACATATCATCTAGTCTATTTAAGACCATATGGTGGGTGACTTACCCACAGTGCCTGGCTAAGAACCCAGGGCTCCAGACTCCAGCCTGATGCCCTTTCTCTAAACTCATTGCCCGAGGTCCCAGAATTGCCCACTCCCTCCGGCTGCTTCAGTTCCTGTAATACCACTGCCCTTGGGAGGCTTAACGCATTGAGCTTTGTAGGTATTTGCACTTTCAGGAGAGCAGGTGTGGTAGGAAGGAGGGAGAACTCTAAAAGGAGGAGGGTAGAGAATGAGGAAACATCCAGAACTGAAGGGACACAATAACTAGCCAGACCAGAGGTCCCTTAGAGGCTGTCCAGCAAAGCCCCTTGGAGAAACAAATTTGGTTCCCACTGGCCCTGACAAAACTTGCTTGTAAATTTTAAATTATATTTATTTTGCCACCATTAAAAAAAGTGAAGAGCCATGCATTTGGGGAACATTTCAGGCAGGTCTCCAGGGGGTGGCTGCCTAACTGCTGTCCAATGCCCCAAGGCTCGTGGGAGTCTGTGGCCTCCTGCAGGAAGCTGCTAACTCTAGCAAACACGGAAAACAGAAATAGAGAGAGGAGAGGTGCTGGGTACAAAATCTGTGAAGCAAAACCTGTCCTCCAGTGTCCTCCAAATTGCTATGGTGCAATCCAGGAACAAGCATTAATGTATCACCTACTACATACTCAGGCCTGGACTTCTTTCCTGGGCTCCTCTTGCACGTGTTCGTTAGTTCATTCATTGATTAGGTATTTACTGAGAGTCCACAAAGGTGCCAGGCTTGGCTCTAGCCGTCAGTGAACAAAAGAAAAAGGAAGTAACCCCTCCCTTCAGGGTGCTTACATGGCAGTGGGGAGACAGACAAGAAACAAAAAATAATTTTAAAAAATTGCATAGTTTGTTAGAAGGCATTCAACAGCAGGGTGCAGAGGACCGAAGAGGAGGGCATTGCAATCTAAACAGCGTGCTCAGGGCAGGCCCACTGAAAAGGTGACTTTTTTTTTTTTGGTAACAGCTTTATTGAGAGGTAATTCACATACCATGTAAAATGTACAACTAAATGGCTATTAGTATATTCATAGATTTGTGCAACCATCGCCTCAACCAATTTTACATTTTCAGCATCCCCAAAAGAAATGTACCCATTAGCGGTCATGCTCCATTCCTCCCTCGCTCCAGCCCTAGGCAAACACTATACTTATAGGTTTGTCTCTTCTGAACATTTCTTATAAGTGGAATCATACAATTGGTAGTTTTTTGTGACAGGCTTCTTTAGGGTAAACATATTTAAGTTTCATCCATGTTGCAGCATTCTTAGTACTCTATTCCTTTTTATGGCCTCATAATATTCCACCTTCTGGATGTGCCACATCTTATTTATGCATTCATTTGCTGATGAACACTGGGTTGCTTCCCCCTTTTGGCAGTTGTGGACAGTGCAGCCATGAACATCTGTGTACACTTTTTATGTGAAGAAGGTGACTCTTTAAGCAAAGATATTAAGGAGATGAGGGAATTAACCATGCACAAACACGTAAGGGCCCTGGGTTGGAAACCTGCATGGTGTGTTTAAGGACAGGCGAAGAGGCCTGTGAGAGGCAGTGTTGGGACTGAGGCGGAGAACAGACAGAGGTGAGGGCTGAGAGGAGTGACAGCCACGGCCCGTGGGGTGTTGGAAGCTCTTGTGAGGATTTGGGCTTTTGCTTGAGTAATGTGAGAGCTGCAGGATTCTGAGCAGGGAGCTCTATAATCCTCTATTTTACCTCAAAGCATTCTCTGAAGTAATGCGGAAGATGAGGAAGCATTGGCTAGGATGGAAGAAGTCAGCTGAGAAAGTGTGGAGAGCCCCTAGAGGCTGGAGACACCCACCAAGCAGAGGACAGGGGCTGTGCTGCCTGCGGCCCATGAGGCACAGTCTGGTTGATGCTGGGAGGAGCAAAAGGCCAGACTGGGCAGGAGTGAGCTGGACAGGCTCGCACACTCCTGTCTTCTGATGAACTTTGGTATGTGTTTATCCAATGTGCTCCCTGGAGAAGCACATCCTTTTGATACCCTGAGGGGGGCAGGCGTTGCCACAGACGCAGTAGTTTCATCCCCTCTGTCACCTTCCTCCCTCCCTCCCACTCCCACCCCACCATCAGCTCACAGTAACTGGGCTTTCCCCTCAGGACTCTGCTGAAGCAGCTCTTTTGATTATCAGGGACCTTCTAAATGCCTCCTGTGCGGCCTACCACAGCTACCTGTTTATGCCCTGCAGAGCTCTGCTGCAAGTGTGCCAGGATGTAGGCACCAGCCACAGGGACCACGACCAGTTAGAGACGCAGAATTCCAGACCCAGGGGAGCAGCCTGCACCTTAGTAACCTGCCTGGGTATGAGAAGTGGGGTTTTATCTGCCCATCTTAAGGGGAATGGCTCCTTCCTCCACTTGGCTCAGTTGAGGAGGGGAGCTGCTGTCCCTTTTGCATGACCTCCAAGCCTCAGTGACTGTGGAGCAATGGACGCCATTAGAGTCCCAACCCTAGGTTTTGCCTCTCTGGTCTCAGGCTGCAAGGCCAGGTCCCAGTGGGGAGAAGTCAGGATGGAAGAAAAAATCCAACACACAGAGAGAGTGGAGGTGTGTCCCGAGGCTGGTCTATTACTCAGGATTTCTTTCTTGTAAACAGCCTAGTTCTTTCCAGCCAAAGAGAATTTGTTTGAGGTATATCAGATTTTTACAGAACTGATGTTTAAAGAGCCAGGCTCGGAAATAGGTGGGAATCTGGGCCACTTCAGGGCCTAAGAAACAAGCTAGACAAGAATGGTCTTCTGGTGAAAGAGTATCCGCAGATACAGTGCTGGCACATTGGGGGCCTGGCCCCTCTGCCTTTTCCATTTTACTCTGTTCAAGATGAAAGTTTCAAGGAGGGCTTGTAGATTGGCCCTGCCAGACTATCTATCTTGGAAGAGTAAATGCCTCAAAGGGAAATCTTTGTGCTACTGGGAAGGGGGCAGAAATAGGAGAAGTCCACAAAACAGAAAGGTCACTTCCACCAGCTTCCCTGCTGTCCGCTGTGTGGTTACTGAGCCCATCAGTCTGCTTCATGTTGGTGTTAGTTTGGGTTGGTCTTCACACCCTGACGATGCGCCCGCCCTCTCTCCGAGGCCCCTCCCTTGGCATCAGGAATCTAGCACCGGGGTCTCCCCCAGCCTCCCAGACCCCAGCTCCTCTGCCTCCTTCATCCCTTTGTTCTGCGTCCTTGCCTTCCTTTGAACTTACACTGGTGCACTTCTCCAAGTTTGTTTCTAGCTCTCTCTTCCTTTCTCTGATGCCCCTTCCTTTTACATATTGGTTATCTCCGTGCCTTCGGGGGCTTCCTGGGGGACATATTTTTCTCTCCTGAGCTAGAGACCTGCATTTCAGATACCTAATGGATGCCAGCACACAGATGACCCATCGCACGCCTGAATGTCAACATGCTTAAACCTGAATTCATTATCTTTCCTCTACACAACGCCTGCTTCCCATATTACGGTTTTGAGTTCTGCATTCACTGTTTATACCACCATCTTTCTTTCCCATCATAGGCTCAACTCTGACAGTCTCCTTGGCTCTCTTCCTTTCCCAGTTCCCATGTTCAACCCATCACCAGGTGGTGTTGATCCTACCTCCACAATCTCTCTCCAATCTGTCTTTTATTCTCTACTGCCTCTGCTCTAGTAAAGGGCTTCATCACTTCTTGTTAGGTCATCATTTTTGCCTTGAGTTCCCCCACATTGCTGCTGGCAACCAGCCATACTGAGGTATCCTCAAAACCAGCCCATGGCTCCCCAGCGCCTTCAGAAGACAGTCCAAATCTCCTGGCGGGCATGAAGCCCCAGCCTTCCATGGCTCTCCATCCTTGCTTTTCATTCTGATCTCCACCCTCACCAAATACACTCCCGTGAGACTTAGCAGCATTTCCAGCTCTGCCCAGGGACTGCCTTCCCCTCGCAGGGCCTGTTAACACTCTGTGACTTGCTGGAATTTCCACCCCCTACCTTCCTGCCCATCATCTATGATCTCCAGCTCCTGAAATCCTCTTCACTATGTGCACTGAACCTGGTCTTTTAAGTCAGTAGAACCATCTTATATGCCCTGCACCCCATGGCCTATGCCTAGACCACAGGATCTACCCAGAAGCATTAGCTGTTCCTGAGCTGTCTGTAGGCGAATTCTACCCTCACCTGGTCTGGGCTGTAGGCTCTGGGGCACTGACTTCAGTCTCTGGCCCTGGCTCCTCCAGACTAGGGATCTGCTCATGCTCTGTGGCCTCTGTTTTTCTACCCCTTTGACTCCAGCTTCCTAGTGTCCCTGCTTCCTCCTGTGATCTCAGAGAGGAACTCTCTGCCCTGGCCTTGACCCAGAAGAACCTGTCATCATGACTGGCGTTTGTCCAGGCCACTTAGCCCCTCTTCCCTGAAGCCTCCTCTGGTTTTTAGTAACTAATCTCTGACTCTGCACTTGCCTAGTGATTAGCACAAGCCCCACTTGCCGTTCTCACTGCGTATTGCCTTCTGGGCATCGCTGCCTCACCCGTTGCACCCCCAGCTCTTCCCAAGCAGGGCCTCTGGCTTCCAGGGCCCTGATACTAAGCACTTTGTAGAGTAGGACTCTGCTGCTGTTTGCATGATGTTCTCGAATCTCTGCTGAAACTCCAGCAGGTTCCCTGGTCCACCCAGCCAGATCCCAAAGAGCCCCAGCTGTATTTCAGGAGCTTCGTCCTTCCCATGAAGAGACTGAGACACCCTGGGGAGCCGAGGTGCCCTGTTCCAGAGCTGGCTTCAGCACAATAATATGTAAATAAGCACATTTGTGGGAAAATTGCTAATCACATTACCCTGCCTGGTGCCCTTCCAGAACATTTCATTCAGTAAGAGTTCATCCTTATATTTAAATTTTTTCAAAGCTTTTGCATGTGTGTCAGGTTATAACCACCCCTGAAAGAGGTAGAGCAGAGCAGACCTTAGGCTCATGTGAGAGATGCAGTGAGTTCCCAAGGCCACCCAGCTATTAGTGGCAAAGACAGGACAAGTGCCCAGATCTAACCTTCATTTCTCACATGTCTGCAATTCCACAGCCCACTGTTACTTGGGTATATTCCTCTCCTTGGAGCTGACTTTTGCCAGGTCATACTGGCAGCCTGGATTCCAGCCCTCGCCCTTTGACAGCCAGAGATTCAGAGCCAAATGCGGCCTTCGGAGGCGACGGCTCTCCTTCCCACTCCCTCTCCCAGAAGAAGCCAAGTCTGGCTGATCTGCCTTGTCCGTAAATGCCGTTTAGGTTACCAGGTCTCTGCATGTTCTACTTAGCTCGGGCTGACACGACAAAATACCACACACTGGGCGGCTTATAAACAACAGACATTTATTTCCCACAGTTCTGGAGGCTGGGAAGTCCAAGAACAAGGTGCCTGCAGATTAGGCTGCTGGCCAAGGACCTGTTTCCTGGCTTACAGCCAGCTGCTCTGCCGCGTCCTCACAAGGCAGCCAGAGAAAGCTCTGGTCAGCCTTCCTCTTCTAATAAGGACACTAATCCCACCGTGGGGGTTCCACCCTCACGGCCTCATCTAAGCCTGATAGCCTCCCAAAGGCCGCAGCTCCTCAGACCATCACACCGGGGCTCGGGACTTCAGCCTATGAGTTTTGGGGACGCATTCAGTCCATAACAGATGTCACTTTGCATCCACAAGGTACAAAGAGTAGAACCTGGGTTTCTCTGTGCCTCAGTGGTTCAGCGCAGTAAATGCTGCTCTCCAAATGAGACAGAAATGAAGCCTGGAGTGCTAAGAGCTAGTGCTGATGGCTGGATACTCAGCCAGATGCTGGAATCAGAGCGCTGGGCCTTTCAGAGAGATACAGGCATGTCTGTGGGTGGAACCTGGCCCAGTGATCCGGGTACTTGGAAGTTGCTAGCCCCTGCCTTCCTTGAGACCAGGCCTTGGCAGTGCTGGCGCGGCTCCAGGCCCTGCTCCCCTCCCTCCCTGCTGCCACGGGACTACACTTTGGCAACCGGGGAGCACCTCTCCCACCCTCTCACCCACGAGCTGGCTGTGCCATCTTTCCAAGCCCAGTTCTGACAGCAAATCACTTGCAAACTCTTCAGGCGTTCTTGCCTTTGAGTTCAGGTTCTTCTCTTCTCTAGATAAGATTAGTTTCTCCACATTTTCCCTTCCCTGCCTGTTGGCCTGTGCCAGGGGGAGCAGCTGAAAGGAAAGCGGCAGCCTGGTTTCCCCGACACCTTCCTGGGTAAAGATGAGCTGCCCAGTCTGCTAGTGGAGCAAGTGCTTTGAACCGTGTGTGTGTGTGTGTCCGTGTCCGTGTCCTGACCTGGAATTGCCGATTCTCTGGAGAGAGGGTCAAGGACTCCTGTGCCTCCAGCACCCACCCAGCATTCTAGGTGCGTACAGTAGGGACTCAGTAATAATTGGCAGGACTAAGCAATGCAAGGTAATGGCAAGAGGACTGACCTGGGGGATGAGGACATTTGGGCTCTGTATCTAATCCTACCTGCAGCTTCTTTAGAAGCCTCTTAGCCCCTCCAGGTATCCTTTCTCTATAAAAGAGACAATTCCACCCGCACCTCCTCCAACCACTGTCAGACCTATGAGATGATCAATGAGACATTTTCTTTCAACAACCAGAGAGCAGAATTAGATGGGTAGAAGTTATAAGGATGCAGATTTCAGATCAAAATCAGGAAGATATTTTCATTAACCAGCCTCTTCTATGGCCTTCCTCATCAAGCAGAGAGCCTTCTGTTCTGGGAACTACTCAAGCCAGACAGGTCGCTCATCAGACAGTAGTTCTGCATGAGAGAGACCGAGCCCTAGGCCGTAAGGCACATTTGAATCATGGTCGTCTACATTTTGGTGGATGTAAAAGGGCTTGGGGAAGAATCTCTGTGAGGCTGTAAGTATGTTAGCTTTTCTGTACATTTCCCAGAAGGTTGGCCTGATCCTGGAGCCCAAGGAGAGCAAACTGGCAACCCGGGCTCTGGTGTCACTGAACAGCCGTGCTGTTTCCAGTGGTGCCTTGAGTCAGGAGCTCCTGTGTCTGCAAAATGCATTGTCAGGAGGCGCAGGCCCTCGCTGCTCCAGTCCCAGGGGGCTGACTCCAGTGGGAAGCACCTCCCAGTACCCACAGCACCCAGCGGCTCAAAGGGATGGTGGGACTGACCCTCCAGGAGCTGCAAGTGCTCAGGCAGGGAGGCCTGGTGCCCTCACCTGGAAATCTGAACCTGCAAAGCTGGTACCAGCGGAGCCTCCTCTTCAGCTCCCCAGGAGACGACCTGGCCCTGCCTTCCTGCCTTAGCTATAGTTGCTAATCAAAAGAAATGTTTTCTTCTACGTCTTTCAAAGCCTACCCTCCAGCTCCAAGACCCTCTCCCTGCGCTCCCTCATGGTCTGTTCTGTAGGCTCTGCTCCGTTCCACAAGAGCTGACCACACCCGGCTAGGCCCTTCTCAGCTCCTGCTGCCAGCCCCCTGCCCTTCCCCCCGCCACACCCACCCACCAGCCTCTGCTGGCTTGCCCTCCGTGCAGGGGAGATTTTCTGTTATTTAGGGAAGAAAATGCATATTTGGTAGGGAGAAGTCCAGAAGAGATGCAGGAAACAGCAGACATCCCTTGGTTTGGCAGGTTTTGTGGAGTGGTGGAAAGCCCAACTGGGGGTTGGTGGGTGGGTGGGAAGGCAAAGGCTGGAGACGAAGGAGACCCTTCAGGGAACCCAGAGCACAGGAGTAGCTGCCCTCTCAGGCTTGACAGAAGATGCACGGCCACATCTCTGAACCCAGCCCCCGCTGGGCCTTGCAGACTAGGTGTGCTGGGAACAGCAGAGCTGGCCCCAGGTGCAGCCCCGCCTACCAGGAACAGCCCCTGCGAGGAGGAAGGGCCAAGGGGCAGCCAGCACAGAAGGGGTCCTGGCCCCTTGGGACGGGTGAAAGGGCAGAGAAAGAGCTCGGAGAGGCACTTTGCAGTTAAGGCAGCAGAGAACCCCAAGTGGAACACCAAGGGGTGTAGCTGTTTTTTCATGTGGGAGAGCGAAACATGTTTATAGATCAAGGAGCCCACAGAGAGGCAGACATTGAGCAATTAGGAACAAGAGGATAATTAGTGGATCAAAGACGTGGGGGCAGGGGAAGGGATCCAGAATGCAGTGAGAGGATTTTTCCTTAAACAGGAGATGGAAACAGAAAGGCAGGAAGGAAGCTGAAGCCCACCTGGTGGTGTTTATTCGACCTTCGAATGAAGGGGAAGGGCCCACGTGCCCTCTGTAGCCCTGGAGCCTGAGGAAGGAGGCAGGTGTGAAATTACTTTGGTGGGGCCAGGGGGGACACTGCACAGGAACATGGTCAGGGGGACACACTGCACAGGGCCACGGTCAGGGGAGACACTGCTCAGAGCCACGGTCAGGGGGAGACACTGCTCAGGGCCACGGTCGGGGGGAGACACTGCTCAGGGCCACGGTCGGGGGGTGACACTGCTCAGGGCCACGGTCGGGGGAGACACTGCGCAGGGCCACGGTCGGGGGAGACTCTGCTCAGGGCCACGGTCATGGGAGACACTGCACAGGGCCACGGTCGGGGGAGACACTGCGCAGGGCCACAGTCGGGAGACTCTGCTCAGGGCCATGGTCATGGGAGACACTGCGCAGGGTCACGGTCGGGGAGACTCTGCTCAGGGTCACGGTCATGGGAGACACTGCTCAGGGCCACGGTCAGGGGAGACACTGCTCAGGGCCATGGTCAGGGGGAGACACTGCTCAGGGCCATGGTCGGGGGGACACACTGCTCAGGGCCACGGTCGGGGGAGACACTACGCAGGGCCACGGTCAGGGGAGACTCTGCTCAGGGCCACGGTCGGGGGAGACACTGCGCAGGGCCACGGTCGGGGGAGACTCTGCTCAGGGCCATGGTCATGGGAGACACTGCACAGGGTCACAGTCGGGGGGAGACTCTGCTCAGGGTCACGGTCATGGGAGACACTGCTCAGGGCCACGGTAGTGGGGAGACACTGTGCAGGGCCACAGTCATGGGAGACACTGCTCAGGGCCACGGTTGGGAGACACTGCTCAGGGCCACGGTCGGGGGGACACACGGTCTGCTCAGGGCCACGGTCGGAGACACTGCTCAGGGCCAGTTCGGGGGGAGACACTGCTCAGGGCCACGGTCGGGGGGACACACTGCTCAGGGCCACGGTCGGGGGAGACACTGCGCAGGGCCACAGTCGGGGAGACACTGCTCAGGGCCACGGTCGGGAGACACTGGGGGAGACACTGCGCAGGGCCACGGTCATGGGAGACCCTGCTCAAGGCCACGGTCAGGGGGAGACACTGCTCAGGGCCACGGTCGGGGGGAGACACTGCTCAGGGCCACGGTCGGGGGGTGACACTGCTCAGGGCCACGGTCGGGGGGTGACACTGCGCAAGGCCACGGTCATGGGAGACACTGCTAAGGGCCACGGTCCGGGGAGACCCTGCTCTGGCGCCATGGTCGGGGGAGACACTGCTCAGGGCCACGGTCGGGGGAGACACTGCGCAGGGCCATGGTCGTGGGAGACCCTGCTCAAGGCCATGGTCGGGGGGAGACACTGCTCAGGGCCACGGTCTGGGGGTGACACTGCGCAAGGCCACGGTCATGGGAGACACTGCTCAGGGCCACGGTCGGGGGGAGACACTGCTCAGGGCCACGGTCAGGGGGTGACACTGCGCAAGGCCACGGTCATGGGAGACACTGCTCAGGGCCACGGTCGGGGGGAGACACTGCTCAGGGCCACGGTCGGGGGGTGACACTGCTCAGGGCCCCTGTCAGTGGGGAGACACTGCACAGGGCCCCAGTCATAGGAGACACTGCTCAGTTCCACGGTCGGGGGGATACACTGCGCAGGGCCACGGTCATGGGAGACCCTGCTCAAGGCCACGGTCGGGGGGAGACATTGTGCAGGGCCACTGTCATGGGAGACACTGCTCAGGGCCATGGTCAGCGGGGACTGCTCAGGCCACGGTCTGGGGGGACACTGCAGGGCCACGGTTGGGGGACACACTGCTCAGGGCCATGGTCTGGGGGGGACACTGCGCAGGGCCACGGTCAGGGGGGAGACACTGCTCAAGGCCATGGTTGGGGGGTGACACTGCGCAGGGCCACAGTCATGGGAGACATTGCTCAGGGCCACGGTCAGGGGGAGACACTGCTCAGGGCCACGGTCGGGGGGGAGACACTGCTCAGGGCCACGGTCGGGGGGAGACACTGCTCAGGGCCCCTGTCGGGGGGAGACACTGCGCAGGGCCCCGGTCATAGGAGACACTGCGCAGGGCCACTGTCATGGGAGACACTGCTCAGGGCCATGGTCAGCGGGGAGACACTGCTCAGGGCCATGGTCCGGGGGAGACACTGTACAGGGCCACGGTCGGGAGACACTGCTCAGGACCACAGTCAGGGGGAAACACCTCAGGGCCGTGATCCACTGGGTATAAAAGATCTGATGCCCCACAGCCAGTTGTGAACCTTGGCTGGGAATAGACAGAGAGCCAGATGGGGAAATGGCCTGAGAACCACCAGGTGGGACTGCTGAGTTTGGAGGTTCACCTACCCCAGTGGAGAGGGGGCAGGAAGCTGTTGTGAAAACCCAAGCGGCTGAGTGCTGGCTCCGTCCCTGGCCTGTGATGATGGATGTTGGGAACACTTGGAAACTCCTGGGATTTCTGCTGTCTGGTTGTTGGAGCCAGTGGAAACTTCTGCTTGGCTTTGGAGGTGATAAAGGTAGGGACAACTGTCTAGAGACTCACTGTTGTTCCTGGGAAAAGCAGCATGTGTTATTAATAGCACCACCCCTGCCTCAGAGAGCAGATATTCAAGGCAAAGCAAATTCCCCAGCTCCTATCAAATTATTTCCTTGGGAGGCAGTGTCCAGGGGGAATGATGAGGGTCTGGGCCTCAGGACATTAGGAGCCCAGCCTGGCTCTGCCTCTGAAAGCATAGCATTTGCTTAGGTCACTGCATCCTCTGGTCTTGGTTTCCCCTTCCTCTTGGGGGTACACTCTGGCCTGCGGAGATGGAGGGCAGCCGCACGTCATCTAGCAAAGGGGCAGTTTCACAGGAGTTAGGCCTTTCCAAGTAGGGGCGCTGGGAGACAGTCAAGAGTAAGGCTCCCCTCTCCTCCCCCCACCCGCAGTCAGCACGGACACCCAGAGGCCACGGCAGCCCAGTGCTGCCTGCCGCCCTCACGCACGTGCTGCAGTCCCCGCACGGCAGCTGCTGACGTCCCTTGCCCTCTTCTCCAGCAGTTCCCGGTTTGGTGATGGGGCTCATGGTTCAGTGGTCAGACCCGGAGCAGTATCAGAGCAGCCCGACCCTGCTGGCTGCAGGCACCTTATTTTCTGCCCCCTCAGGGACCTGGGATTGATTCCGCCTGTTTCCAGGGCCGCGCTGGTCACAGTGGCAGCAGCTGCTTCCCCACAAAGCTGAATGAGTCAGCCACCCATGCTAACCTTGGGCACAGCACAGCCCGGCCGGGGCCACAGATAATAAGTCAGTGAGAAGATGGCGGATCACTTTGCACTGCCTGCTGGCTTCCTGCCCTGGGTCTCAGGCCTGGCACAGATAGGACCCTAGGCATAGGCTTGCCCACCCAGCAACCTGACAGGCTCTACTAAAGAGAACTGCTGTATCTGCTTCAGCTGACTGCAGGGTGGTTCACCTAGGCTGCTGCCAGCAGCTGCAAGGCCCTATGGGACAGGGCTGCAGGTTTGCAGACTCCAAGTCCATGGCTCTTCCTGCTGCCCAGTGATCAGCTGTCAGACCTGTCTTTCCTCTGCACCCATATTGGTCCCAGATTCCTTCTGGCCTCTCATCCCAGGACCTCCCTTTGTGGCACCCATCAGCTCTCCCCTCTGGGCAGCAACCCTCACAGTGGTCCTACCAGCCTCTTATCCAGCCTTTCCCTCTTTCTGTTCTGGATAATCGGAAAAAAATAAGTTCGTCCTGTATTGTTAATGGCTGGTAGCAGGTTATAGTGCTAATCTCAAAGGTACTGCATTTACCCTTGACTTTGAGAGCTGGAGCATCAGTGTAAGGCAATGGTCTCTCAAAACATAGTTCCTGAACCAGAAGCAGCACCCGGAAGCTTGTTAGAAATTCAGATTCTCAGGCCCGACCCCAGATGAAGTGTGTCATAACTCTGGGAGGGAGGGCTGACAATGTGTGTTTGAACAAGCCCTCCAGTTCATTACATGCCCAGCCTGAGAACCCCTGGTCTAAGGAAATGGGTCTGTAGCAGTGTATTCCCAGCCCCGTGAGGAGTGGAGCCTCTCAGTCCATACCTCTGTCTACCCTCACAGCACAGCTGCAAATGCCTGTTTTGTGTGAGCTGCACTGGAGGGCTGGGGGTCAACTGCTCCAGCTCCAGGGGCCTAGAGTTTTCCTAAATCATGTCCTTCCTCCAGATTGCTTGCATCACATGGGAAGAAGCTGATGTGTTTTTTTCCTATGTGTAAAAGGACAGCATTACCCCCACCTTCCACAGAGAGGGTCTCGGGTAAAAGGAAACCCGCCCATCAGAGATGAGCAATCCAGCTGTTGTGGCCAGGCCCGGAGCCCATAGGGGTACCTTCCCTAAGTGCTGGGAGCTGCAGCAGAGGGAAAAGGCACTGACAATATTTAATGTCAACGTGCATTACCCTTTCCCCATCAGGTCTTTTTTTTAACCCTCTGTTGACATCACTCTGTGCTGGGCCCTATAAATAAGTGGCCCCACGAGCCAACCCTCAGTTTACAGGAGGGTGAGAGCATCAGTCAGAATAGATTAGGCTAGGCCAAGGTAGCACACAACGCCAAAGTCTCAGTGGTTGAACATAACAAATGCTCATCACATCCAGCAAAGGGCTGCTCTGCTCGGCTCCACAGTCTCCCTCAGGGGCTCAGGGTGGTAGGGAATCCATATCTTGTAGCTGCCTTGCTTCCTGCAGCAAAAGAAGAAAGCTGGAGGGGGTCAGGCACCTGCACAGGACTGAAACCCAGCACTTCCACTGGCATCTCACTGAGCAGTTAGACATGTGGCCCGGCCACCTTCGAGGGGCCAGGAACTGTATGCAGGAAGGAGAGAAAAATGGATATGGTTGGACATTTAAAAGGTGTTACCACATTGAGAAAGACAAAGACCACTCATTTATGCAATCATTTACTCTCTAATAAATCTTTACAGAAAGCTTACCAGAGCCTGGGGATATAGTACCCCAGGGCACAATCCAGGGAGCTGTAAGAATAGTACCCTCTGGAGTTGTGCAGTGCAGGAGCCCTGATTTAACTTTCTTGTTTAAGTTACGGTGTGTCATTATTATCTATCTTCCCCACCAGAAAGAAAACTCAGAGAGCAGGGATTTTATCTGAGTTGCATGCTGCTTTATTCTTAGAGCTTAGCACATGCCTAGTGGGCTCATTCAGTACTTGGTAAGTGAATGATTGAAAACAAATAATTATTTACTATGTTTCCCATGAATCCCTGCCTCCATGGAGCTTATAATATGCTGAGTCAAGAGTTGTGTAAACAATTAACTCAAGTATTTTTTAGAAATCTTATGTCAAATAGAGTGAAATACATGTCAGGAAAGAATCTGGGCTGCGGCTTGGGAGCACAGGGAAACAGGGGTCATTCTGACCACGGGAAGCTTGCAGGCGAGAAACTAAGGTCAAAAAGGTTAGTGGGCCCGACACAGAGTGAGTGCAAGCAGGTGAAAGGGCCCTGCCATGGCTCCTGGTCTGGTGCTTTTTCTTCCCCACACACTGGTAATGAACAAACCTTCCCATTCATGCAGCAGCTTGCAGTTTTCCAGCAGCTTTTGTGTCTAACTACAACTTTTCTGTAAGGCTTAAAAGCCCCCCAGGCCCCCAGTCTCAGAACTTGGTTAGCTTTGAGGGTTTCATTCCTCTCCGGTAAGAGAGGTGGGTTGTGTTTTTTATGAGGCTGGAACACCTCGCTCTCCCTGTCACCACTCTACCTCATAGCACTTCCCCCACAACAGCCCCACAGCTGCCCAGGCCAGGCTCACGGTGCAGAAAGCCATCTGCAGAGAGCATGGGAGGGCTCTGTCTTAGCAATGCTGGACAGAGAAGGGTAAAGGGTGCCTGAACCAGAACCTGCCCGGCAGGCAGGAATGGGGCTCATTATTTTCACTAGAGCTTGCAAGTGAAAACAATGACATAAGCTTCCCATCTGGCCTCCAAAAGACTTTTGAAACGATTCCGTCACAAGCCGACGACGTTTACGGGGGCTCTGCAGATAGGACAAAGTGACAAGTTTATCATCTGGAATGTCCACCAGTCAGGCTTCCTCATTCTGTTGTCCTTCATGCCCACCAGCTGCCTCACTCTGTCCTCTGTCCTGTCCTCTCTCACCTGCCTTCCTTTCTTGTCTGCAGACCCGACCCTGACCAGAGCCCTGCAAGGGCTCCATTAAGTCTAACAAACATTTCCTGAGTGCCCTCTCTGACCAAGGGCTGTGCTTGGTGTTGAGGGCTCTGGAATGAGAGGACAAGGCGAACTTCGGGGAACTTGCTGTAAAATGGGTATGGCCCAATCACGACACCTGCCTAAGGTGCCTGCTTTCATCCTGTCCCACCTTCTACCCTATCTCTTTCACAAAGCACCTGTTTTCCTCAGATTCTTCTGTGCACCCAGCAATGAGCTAAGGGCTTGTATCATTTTAGTTGAGAAAATGAAGCCTCAGAGGTTATATAAATTGTCCCGGGCCACACAGCTCAGAGTGGCCCAGCTGGGATCCCTCCCAGACTGTCTGCCTTCAAAACCCATCTTCTTCCTATTGTGCTACGCTGCCTCCACTAAAACTCAGCAGTCCACTTTCTACCCTCAGAACAAAAGCAACAAAGGAATGTTTAGGGCTTTAGCACTCTCTCTATCACCCCTTCCTTTTGAGAGTTCGCTTTTTTTTTTTTTAGAAAAGTCTAAAGACCAGGGACTCGCAGATCACTATCTTCTCATATTCCTGGAGTCTTCAAAACTGGATGTTTGGATCATTTCTTTATGCCCTGCAGAGTAGGAGAAACCTTTTCTGATACCATCACTTTAACATTCTGGTTTGGCACCTGGGCTGTGGCCTCCATCTCAGAAGTCATCCCCAGGGGTCCCGGAAATGGCATAGACCCTGGGCTTTGTTTTCATACCCTCAGAGTGGGGTTTTGATGGTCTGAGAAGTGATCCGCTCTGCCAGTTTCCTGTGCTCTTTATCTCTGACGATCCCCTAGGAAGGGCAGGGGATGGCAAAGACCCCCATGGGAGCTTCTGAAGTCTTGCATCCAGGTAAATGGAAAGTGCTGGAGGCCCGTGTGTTGGTTGCCACGTAATTTGCATTGTGAGTGGTTTTCAAACATTCTCATAAACTAGCCAAATATCTACAGCTGGATCCACAATAAGACTTTGTTATTCTGGTGTTTGAAGCTGTCAAGTCTTGATTTTCTTTGCATATTTCACCACATCCACCCACTCCAGCCAGCTCAAATTCCCTGTGCCAGAAGTGTGGAGAGAAGAGGAAGTCAGATAAAAATGTAAGGACTCCCTAGATGGTCCTTTGGGGTCACCCAACTCTCCCAGACAATTTTGGTGCTGACTTCTCCAGGAACAGTGACTGTCTCTGCCTCTTATCATTTCGTTCTTCCATCAGTTCTCTGCAAAGCCTTCACGCTGAGCTTTGTGTTGCAAGCAGCCTTCGTGGGCAGTCACCACGCTTCAGTTAACTGCAGCAGGAAGGGAACAGACACAGAGCGAAAGGCACGGCAGCTGGGACTCAAGGAAAAGGCAGAAAATCGTATGGGGAGAATCAGGGAGATCTACCAGCAGATAGTGAAGCTTGGGACATAGGCCCAAGTCCAGGGTAAGGACCGCAGTCCTCGAGAAGTCCAGTTCCTGAAAGTATGAGTTACTGGGGGCAGGTTACAAAAGTGGAGACTCATGTGGTACAGGGTGAAGAACAATACCCCAGGTGCAACAATCCAGGTGGGGGTTTATTATCTCATCCATGCCTCGGTTTTTAGAACTGGGGCTTAGTATCAGAGTCCTAAAAGCAACAAGACTAACAGTGCTCAGTGGCAGGAAATTGAAGTGGAGCTACCAGAATCCCTTCAGCTAAAGTCAAGCATCCTGGACACATATTTCTGTCTGCCTGGCTTCCCCTCCCCCACCCCACTCCCCGTGAGTTTACCTTCCGCGCGGTCACCTTCCTCACACAGGCATGGCTACTGCAGAATCATCAGCTGTTCTGTACGACATGACCCTGTGCCCGCGGCCCCAGCTCACCCATCCGAGGCTGGCATCTGACTGAAGAGCAGCCGACCGAGACCTTCCCAGAGACGATGGTCCAACTCGGAGCCCAGGTCCTCGAGGCGACCTCTCTGTGGCGACTCGAGTGGGCCCCGGCCATGCCCAGCACGCGCCCCCTCGTCCTTACTCTCTGTTCTGATGTGATACGATGAATCTCCTTTAATGGATTTTCCTGCACAGTTTATTCACCGATAGGTTCTCCAAATGGTTAATGTGTCATTGATGATCTGATGTTCTTGCTGCTTTTCCATGAATGCCGTGCTCTTGTTAAATGCCAGAAGACCAGGAAGGATTTGGTTATGTTTTTCGTTAGGCTTTTCACAGCATCTTTCGGAGGAGTCAAAAGATTCTTACCTCTTTTTAAAGTAAAAGGATTCCTTTCAACGCTACGGCCCTCACTCCACCCCCAGAATCTTTCCTGGCATTCAGCACCTTTCACTGACCCTTTTTACAGCAGACACCCGAGCCAAACCTTAGCTAATATCAGTGAAACCCCTCAATCAAGAGTTAGGTGAACTTAGAGTAAGCTGTCTTTATAAAGAAACAGACTGTTCTGACATAGAAACATACTTAGCTATTTTTGTGCTATGCAGTTCTATCATCTAGTAGATGGTAAACTTTTGGAGGAGAAATAAGTGTTAAATATTTTTGTATCCCTTGGTTCACAACCTTATACTTAGTAAATCTTCAAAAAATGCAAGTTTAACACATAAATGAATCCTTCAATCACATTCCTCATGTTAAATATAAAAATAACAATTTAAGTATCATTAATTAGATAATCTCATTAGGATACAGTTTAAGGTATACTGTTACATATAGGAGTGGTTTTATAATAGATCCCCCAATATTAATACAATTAGGCAAAACAAATTGGCACTTTTCCTTTGCATATAGCACACTCAACTACTAAGAGCCCAGTTTCAAAACGTGTCCAGTATAAGGAAAATCTCCTACCTTGTCCATCAAAAGTTGTTTAACTTTTTGATGGAATAGGGAACCCTCAGTGGCAAAGCAGAAATGGAAGCTGTCCAAGGGGGTGGAGGGGACACTTTGAGCAGTCAATGAGAATTTGAGGGCCCTCCCTCAACCCCAATCCAGAAAGGAAGGGTCGTGGCACCCCAGACAGACGCACAGGGAAGAACCCTTAAGAAGTGGGTACAGCAGGTCCTTCCAGGCGGAAGGTCTGATAGGGTGTGAGTGGGGACAGAGCAACCCTGCGAGCCTGCTGAGAGAAGCATTAGCTCCAGGGGCAGTGTGGGCCCCAGAAAGCCCTGGGGACACAGGGTTACTCTGGCCTCCTCTTTTCTTGTTGCACCCAAATTCCTGCACATGATGACGGGCCAGGCCTCCAATGTGAAGTTCTCATATGGCCTCCGGTTTTCTGTGTATTGAGGCAAAGTGGTCTACTCTCAGAGCAAGGGGCAAGACACAGGGGTAAGAAATTCCTACCACCGTGTAGCTGAGAGAGGAAGTTAAAGGGCCCAGAGCAGAGAAAAAGCATGCTATAAATTTATACCTCTACCCTACTTCTAGGCTGGTGACCTGGGTGAAGTGCATGTACATATATAGATGAACATGTAGGATTCTGGCTGGCTCAGTGAAAGCACAGAGGTGGGGAGAAATCCTCTGCTTCTGATTGCCTTTCCAGGCCTCAAGTGTTCTTGACTATATCCTGCATTAGAATAGGTCACACAACTGGGACGTGGGTTCTTCTGGTTGGCCCAGCATCCATTCTACCCTCTTCTGGTAACAGCATCCTGATTTCCCTCTGGGGAGCTACCCTTCCCCTACTTTCAGTCCTTGTGACCTCATACTCCTGCTTTAGAAGTGAATGTGTGCCCCTGTCCTGGCCAAGTTATGGGTGCCATCTCTCTGACCTCAGTGTTGATTTAAGGGGAGAATATGTGACCCATGCCAGCCAGTCAGCCCAGGGTACATGTCTGGAATGGAGAAAAGAGGCACCCTTTTCCCAAGGGGTTAACCCAGATTTGGGGGTAAGGGGAGTGAGGGGCACCATCGGGGGAGTTGGTTCTGAGAATAAAGGGAGGGAGAAGGGGATTGAGGGGTACTATGATTGGTACACAAGGTGTGTGTGGGGTCCTGGGGAAGACAGGGTAGCACAGAGAAGGCAAGTAGTGACTCTGTGGCATCTTACTACACTGATGAACAGTGACTTCAATGGGGTATGTGGTGGGGACTTGATAATATGGGTGAATGTAGTAACCACATTGTTTTTCATGTGAAACCTTCATAAGAGTGTATATCAATGATACCTTAACAAAAAGAAAAAAAAAAGAAAAAAAGAATGTTCTTGATGAAGCAATAAAATGATTTTATTAAAAAAAAAGTCCACACGGGAGCTCAAAGGAAGCAGTGCAACCTTTATGCAACCTATTACCCAAGCCAAGAGGTTCCCATTTCTTAGGCCAGATTGAATGAGTTCTTGATGCAACAAAGAGTCCTCTTGATGAATACATTGGTCTTGCTACTAGAAAAGGGAGCAACGGGGAGGGAGGACTCTGCCACTGAGTCATGTCACTGTGGCACCAACCCAGAAGGCCTCTACTCCTGCCTTTTCCATTTTCTCCCTGGGAGCCTTTTGCACACAAGCAACACTCCTGAAGAGAGTCTGCCAGCAAATCCCAGCAACCAGAGGGCCCTCCACCCCCCTCTCCACATCCCGTCCTCTTATGTCGGTGTGCCTGGGGGTTGGGAGGGAGAATTCCTGTGAGTGCACTTAAATATCTTCAAGGCCATTTTTATACATTTTATTCTATAGGCCAGAATATGGCTGAAATTAGGAAACATTTGAAGTGGTTCTTCATCAAGCCCAGAAGAGATTTCTGCTGTTGCTATATTTAAAAGCCCAGCAGCAAGTTGTTTGAGCTTATGTCTTGCTGTTATGTAATAAACATAATGTGAAGCTTTGGAAGCCCTGAGCACCGGTTGGGAAGGAGGAAAACAGCCTTACAATGGTGTGTGCCCTGGAGATACTTTGTGGGGGTTGGAGAGAAGATAATATAGTTTTCTGTGTTAAATAGTGTTAAAATAACAATGTGTATGCAGCAAATTTGAATTACTGTGTAAATTCCTAAAGGAAACAGTAAGAAAGAAAAAAGAAAATGAAAGGAGATTGTGTATTCATATAAGGGAAACATGTAACCAATAAATAAATAGGAGCTGTTTTTAATAAGACAAAGAAATCCAGAGATGTGGACTGATCTGTTGTGGAAAGGAGAGTGTATTAGTTTTCTATGCTGTGTAACAAATTATCAAAAATTTAGTGGCTTAGCACCATGCAAATTTATTGTCATACAGGTCTACAGATCCAAAGTCCAGTCATGGCTTAGCTGGGTTCTCTGCTCAGGATATCATGAGGCTGAAATTAAGGTGTCAGCTGGGCTGGGATGTCATCTGAAACATGGACCCCTCTTCTAAGCGTACATAGGTTTTGGCAGAATTTAGTACCTTTTGGCTGTGGGACTGAGGTTCCCATTTTCCCATTGCCTGTTGCTAAGAATTGCTCTTAGCTACTAAAAGCCTCTCACATTTCCTCACCATGTAGCCCTCTTCATAAGCCCTCTCACAACATAGCTGTTAGTTCCTTCGAGGCCCCAGGAAGATCCCTCTCATGCTTCTAATCTCTCTGACTTATTCCATCTCTGACCTGACCCTGTTTTAAAGAGCTTGCCTGATTGGGTCAGGCCAACCCACCTCTAGGAGAATTACACAGGATGTGCACACTCAGAATCTTGAGGGCTGTCTTAGAGTGTCTACCTAGGTGATCAAATTTTGTACAAAAGCAGGGGCCCAAAGCTTGTAATCTTAATCCACTACTGTTATGGACTGAAAGTTTATGTCCCACCAAAATTCATATGTTGAAGCCCTAACCCTTAATGTGATGGAATTTGGAGAAAGGGCTTCTGGAAAGTGATTAGGCTGAGATGAGGTCATGAGACTGGAGCCCCCTCCGCCCCCCGATGGGATGGTGTCCTTAGAAGAAGAGAAAGGGAGCAAAGCTCTCGCTCTCCACCAGGTGAGGACACAGCAAGAAGGCGGCCGCCCACAGCCAGGAAGAGGGCTCTCGCCTGGAACTGAATCACCAGCACCTTGATCTTGGACTTTCAGCCTCCAGAACTGTGAGGCATCAATGTCAGTCTGCGGTGTTTTGTTACAACAGCCTGAGCTAAGACACCCACAATACTAAAGGTCCCATGCACATACCTCGATATGAGACTTTGGAAAACGGGCTGTTCAGAGCCTGGGAAAACACCCAGTATCTAGAGTTTTCCACCAGTGTATCCTTCTCCATACACCTCATTTTTTTGTGCCTTTGTTTATTCAACAACTGAGCTCCTATTCCCCTGGCCTGTGCTTGACCCCAGGGCCAGGCCTCTTGTTTTCCCTCCACTGTATAGAGCCGAGCCACTCACTGGAATCTGACTTACCACTCTGTGGGTTATCCAGAGTTTTTCTCACCTGGTTAAGAACACCTTGGCTCTGTTTTGAGGGCCCTGGGGGCCTTGCTGGTCCCTGGGGGCAAAGTCAAGCTGAAACCCCCCTAAAGCAGAAGCCAGGAAAGGAGCCCACCCCAAAGGCCTCTTGCTTGGGGTCTTTTTAGGCTTTTTTGGTGAAACCTTCTCTACCCACTGTTCTCAGCCCACCCACTGAATGGGGAAAAAAGTTCCATGTGAAGACCTTGGGGCTGAGAGCCCTGTCATATCCTTGTTCAGGTTAAACTTCCGTAAGTAAGAGGAGACCTGGGTTAGATTTCCTAAGATATTTCTCTGTATCGAGTGCTTAACCAGGAAGAATGTACAACAGAAGACTGAGCTGAGGACAAATACTTGTGACCAATTTCCCAGCCTAAGTCACACAAGGGACTTGAGGGTGTAGACCTCGGCGCCCCACGCATTGCCACAACTTAGATCTGCATCTTCTAGAATTCTTGCACAACAGCATACCTATCGTGAGGACTCTCCTTACCCCCACCCTCATGTCCCAGGCAAGTAAGATGCTTACTTCCAGCACAAAAAGAAGGCAGGGTTGTGGGCAGAAATGGAAGGAAAGCTAACCATGGCTAACCTAAACCAGATTGCCAGGCTGGCCTCCAACCAGGGCTCTGCCTCACCCTCTGGGGACAACAGAAACAAAGGGCTGGTGCTTGGCACCCTGCTCCGAAGGTTAGAGTTCTGACTCAAGGTTACTGTTTATTTATCTCTTTGGACAGGAGGTGCCTTGGTACAGACAAGAAGAACAACCTGAGACTGACCCCTACCTGTGAACTACCATAGCTGAAGGAGGTTTCTTAATTTCTTTCAACCTCCATTTCCTCAAACGAAACAATAGGGGTAATTATACTTGGCTTGCAGGATCTTTTTTGAGAATTAGAAATTATAAAATCATTATAGATTGTATAATAAACTAATTTCTAAAAATTGACACAATTTTTAAAACTGGCACAATGCTTGAAAACTACTACCCCCTTAAGAAAGGGTTACTGCTGCTGTTACTATTCTCCCTGCCTCTGGATATATATTATGTACTGACCCGTCTATTCTGTTATGCTGTGTGTTTGAGAGCAAAGACTGTGTCTATATTACCCTTGGCAAGAATAGTGCCTGCCGTAGGGGAGGCTCTCAGTCAGTGAGTAAGTGTTAAGAGTCTGGAATTTGAGCAAGGGGTGGCAGCCACCAGGAAATAATAGTCTATGTGCAATTACCTGGTATATTTCCTGGGTCAGTGGTTCCCAAATTCTTTGTGTTCAAGACACATCTGAATGGACTGACGTATTCAGGCAACTGTGAGTCAGCAATAATTGCAACTCAGTCCTTACTACTGAAGAACAATGCCTCCCAACATCTATAAAAGCAACCCCTTGGGATGCCATTCTGCGCTGTGGTTGAATAGGTAGAATATCTACTGCCCTGACTTCCCCCAGTAATGAACGCAAAGAATTCTGACACATCCAATTAATACCATATTTCTTGGTCACTTGCTTGACAATGCACCTTTTACTTTTTCACAGCACTGCAGGTTGTACCCAGGCAGGCCCTTCAACACTGCCCTTGGAACTGCAGTTTCTATTTGTCAAAATTATTTTAAATAGTAATTTATAATTTTGCTAAGATGTCAATTTTTAAAAACTAGTTTATTATACAAGTAATACATGAGTGTGTGTGTATATATATGTACATATACACACATTCTATAGGAGCATATATATAAATTTAAGTATTTAAATATTTATATATGTGCTCCTACAAAGAAATACACCGAGGAGAACCTGTAGAAGTCTTCTTTTTGTATCAGCCAGAGAAGTTTGTGTTATATTACAGTAACAAACACCCCCCAAAATCTGAGTGGTTTATAACCACAGGTGTTTATTTCTTTTCACATTACGTGTTTTTCACAAGTCAGCTACAACCCTACTTCTTACCCCCTTTACTCCAGAACCAAAGCTGATGGAAAAACCTAACCTTTATTTGGAGGACCGTCAATCTCATGGCAGAAGGAAAAGGACAAGGCAAATGGTGCCCTGACTTTTATAACTTTGCACAGAAATGCCAGCATCACTTCTCTGGCTACAACAAGTCTCATGGCCATTCCTGAGGTCGACAGCATGGGAATATAGCCTCCTGCACAGCCAGGAGAGAAACTGGAATGTTTGGTGAAACGAGAAGACATCTCCACCACCTTCTCCCTGGGGCACTTCTTTCTCGGAGGAAACCACTCTAAACAGTTCAGTTCCTTTTCTTATGCATTTGCCTACATATATATATAGGCATACACATAAACATGAAATATCACACATATTACTCTGCATCTTGCTCTGTTCACTTAACATGCCTTGGAGACTTTTCCATATCAGTACATATAAATGTACCCTGTTGACAACTATGTAGCATTTCATACTGTAATATATTAAAATTCTTGGTGTACTTTTAGATCTTTTGAAAATTTTTTGCTATTACAAATAATGCCATGATATTTATCCATATACATATACATATCTTTGCATACATATGTATTTCTGAATAGTAGGCTTCTAGACATAAATTGCTAAAGTAGAAAATGGTGCATTACAATCTTAAATAGATGCTGCCAATTTGCCTCGAAACATGCCTTCATTAATATATACAGCTGTCAGCAATGTAAAAGTGCCTGATTTTCCAGATCTTCAAGAACTATTAATATCACCCCCCTTTTCTTTTTTGTTGACTTGCTGAATTTTTTTAAATGATGGTTCATTGTGTTAATGTCCTTAGTGCATTTCCTTGTTTAGTGGTGAGGTTGAATATTGTTTGCGTTTATTAGCTAATTTCACAATTTCTTTTGTGAATTGCCTGTTTCCATTCTCATTCTCTAGTGGTTTTTCTCTTTCACATTTGAATGAGCTATTTTATACATTTTCTTGACATTAATCTTTTGTCTGTATTACTGGATGTAAATACAAGAGTTTCTCATTTACCGTCAGGGACCTTTCTAAAAACCAGACACCAAGTAAAGATGTTAACCAGTAGCCCCTTTCCTATCAATCCATCCCTACTAACCAATTCCTAAAACATAGGAAAATGTCAATATATGTAGCAAATTACTTAGTATGTCGGATGCATAATACTTTGCTTCCTGATGACCAGTGCAAATGGCCTTTAACAGACATTTTTGCACGTGTGCAATCAGATGGCCTGTCGGAGCACCGCCAACATCTGACTCACATCCCTTTGTTGACATTGGGTACTTTTCACAGCATCTGCTTGTGACTCTGAAATTCCTCCAGTTATATTTGGGAGGTAACGGGAGAACTCCCCACCCCCACCCGACACACACTACTTTGCTTAAAATGTTATATTGAACTTGGGAATGTACAAGTGAAATTTTCTATATGAACCTTGACCCAAAACATACTGTATCGCAGAAATGTGTATGCCCTACGAAGTCTGAGAGCTCAAGGTAAGAGGAGTTCTATTAAGAAAACACTGCCTGGGAGGCAACTTGTAAGATGTATCTCGGTTTGCTTCCAGGCTGGACATTTTGTTATTTTGTGTGTGTGTGTGTGTGTGTTTGTGTGTGTGTGTTTGGATTTTATTTTATTTCTTTTTTACAATTTTTTTTATTAAGGTGTTAGTGATATACACGTTTATGAAGGTTTCACATGAAAAACAATGTGGTTACTACATTCACCCATATTATCAAGTCCGCCCCCCATAGCCATTGCACTCAATGTCCATCAGTGTACTAAGATGTCACAGAGTCACAATTTGCCTTCTCTGTGCTCACTGTCTTCCCAGTGATCCCCCACACCATGTGTACTAATCACAATACCCCTCAATCCCCTTCTCCCTCTCTCCCGACCTGCCCTCCCGCACCCCTCCCCTTTGGTAACTGCTAGTCCCTTCTTGCAGTTTGTTAGTCTGCTGCTGTTTTTTTTTGTGGAGAGGAGCTCAGATTTTTATTTATTTATTTACTTTATTTTGCTATCATTAATAGACACTTACATGAGCAACATTGTGGTTACTAGATTCCCCCCATTATCAAGTCCCTACCACATACCTTATTACAGTCACTGTCCATCAGCATAGTAAGATGCTATAGAATCACTACTTGTCTTCTCTGTGCTATACTGCCTTCCCCATACCCCTGCCCCCACATTATGTATGATAATCATAATGCCCCTTTTTCTCCTTACCCCTCCCTTCCCACCCATCCTCCTCAGTCCCTTTCCCTTTGGTAACTGTTAGTCCTTTCTTGGGTTCTGTGAGTCTGCTGCTGTTTTGTTCCTTCAGTTTTTGCTTTGTTCTTATACTCCACATATGAGTGAAATCATTTGATACTTGTCTTTCTCTGCCTGGCTTATTTCACTGAGCATAATACCCTCTACTCTAGCTCCATCCATGTTGTTGCAAATGGTAGGTTTGTTTTCTTCTTATGGCTGAATAATATTCCATTGTGTATATGTACCACCTCTTCTTTATCCATTCATCTACTGATGGACACTTAGGTTGCTTCCATTTCATGGCTATTGTAAATAGTGCTGTGATAAACATAGGGGTGCATATGTCTTTTTCAAACTGGGCTCCTGCATTCTAAGGGTAAATTCCTAGGAGTGGAATTCCTGGGTCAAATGGTATTTCTATTTTGAGTTTTTTGAGGAACCCCCATACTGCTTTCCATGATGGTTGAACTAGTTTACATTCCCACCAGCAGTGTAGGAGGGTTCTCCTTTCTCCACATCCTCGCCAACATTTGTTGTTGTTTGTCTTTTGGATGTTGGCCATCCTAACTGGTGTGAAGTGATATCTCATTGTGGTTTTAATTTGCATTTCTCTGATGATTAGTGATGTGGAGCATCTTTTCATGTGCCTGTTGGCCATCTGAATTTCTTCTTTGGAGAACTATCTGTTCAGATCCTCTGCTCATTTTTTAATTGGGTTATTCACTTTTTGTTTGTTGAGGTGTATGAGCTCTTTGTATATTTTGGATGTCAACCCCTTATCAGATATGTCATTTATGAATATATTCTACCATATTGTATGATGCCTTTTTTTTCTACTGATGGTGTCCTTTGCTGTACAGAAGCTTTTCAGCTTGATATAGTCCCACTTGTTCATTTTTGCTTTTGTTTCCCTTGCCTGTGGAGATATGTTCATGAGGAAGTGGATCTGGTTTATATTCAAGAAAGTTTTGCTTATATTTTCTTCTAAGAGTTTTATGGTTTCATGACTTACATTCAGGTCTTTGATCCATTTCGAGTTTACTTTTGTGTATGGGGTTAGACAGTAATCCACTATCATTCTCTTACATGTAGCTGTACAGTTTTGCCAACACCAGCTGTTGAAGAGGCTGTCATTTCCCCATTGTATATCCATGGCTCCTTTATCATATATTAATTGACCATATATGCTTGGATTAATACCTGGACTCTCTATTCTGTTCCACTGGCCTATGTGTCTATTCTTGTGGCAGTACCAAATTGTCTTGATTATTGTGGCTTTGTAGTAGAGCTTGAAGTGGGGAAGCGAGATCCCCCCTGCTTTATTCTTCCTTCTCAGGATTGCTTTGGATATTCGGGTTCTTTTGTGGTTCCATATGAATTTTAGAACTATTTGTTCCAGTTCATTGAGAAATGCTGTCAGTATTTTGATAGGGATTGCATTGAATCTGTAGATTGTTTTAGGCAGAATGTCCATTTTGACAATATTAATTTTTCCTACCCAAGAGCATGGGATGAATTTCCATTTATTAGTGTCCTCTTTAATTTCTCTTAAGAGTGTCTTACAGTTTTCTGGGTATAGGTCTTTCGCTTCCTTGTTAGGTTTATTCCTAGGTATTTTATTCTTTTGGATGCAGTTGTGAATGGAATTGTTTTCCTGATTTCTCTTTCTGCTAGTTCATCATTAGCGTACAGGAATGCAACAGATTTCTGTGTATTAATTTTGTATCCCGCAACTTTGCTGAATTCAGATATTAGATCTAGTAGTTTTGGAGTGGATTGTTTAGGGTTTATTATGTACAATATCACGTCATCTGCAAACAGTGACAATTTGACTTCTTCCTTACCAACCTGGATGCCTTTTATTTCTTTGTGTTGTCTGACTGGCGTGGCTAGGACCTCCCAAACTATGTTGAATAAAAGTGGGGAGAGTGGGCATCCTTGTCTTGTTCCTGATCTTAGAGGAAAAGCTTTCAGCTTTTCTCTGTTAAGTATGATGTTGGCTGTGGGTTTGTCATATATGGCCTTTATTATGTTGAGGTACTTGCCCTCTGTACCCATTTTGTTGAGAGTTTTTATCATGAATGGATGTTGAATTTTGTCGAATGCTTTTTCAGCATCTATGGAAATGATCATGCAGTTTTTGTCCTTCTTTTAGTTGATGTGGTGGATGATGTTGATGGATTTTCAAATGTTGTACCATCCTTGTATCCCTGGGATGAATCCCACTTGATCATGGTGTATGATCCTCTTAATGTATTTTTGAATTCGGCTTGCTAATATTTCGTGGAGTATTTTTGTGTCTATGTTCACCAGGGATATTGGTCTGTAGTTTTATTTTCTGTGCTGTCTGTGCCTCGTTTTGGTATTAGAGTGATGCTGGCTTCATAAAATGAGTTTGGAAGTGTTCCCTCCTCTTCTATTTTTTTGGAAATCTTTAAGGAGAATGGGTATTATTTCTTCTCTAAATGTCTGATAAAATTCAGCGGTGAATCCATCTGGCCTGGGGGGTTTTGGTCTTGGGTACTTTTTTGATTACTGATTCAATTTCCGTGTTGGTAATTGGTCTGTTTAGATTTTCTGTTTCTTCCTGGGTCAGTCTTGGAAGGTTGTATTTTTCTAGAAAGTTGTCCATTTCTTCTAGGTTATTCAGTTTGTTAGCATATAGATTTTCATAGTATTTTCTAATAATTCTTTGTATTTCTGTGGTGTCTATCATGATTCTTCCTTTCTCATTTGTGATTCTGTTTACGTGTGTAGATTCTCTTTTTTTCTTAATAAGTCTGGCTAGGGGTTTATCTATTTTGTTTATTTCTCAAAGAACCAGCTCTGGGTTTCATTAATTTTTTTCTATTTTATTCTTCTCAATTTTATTTATTTCTTCTCTGGTCTTTATTACGTCCCTCCCTCTGGAGACTTTGGGCCTCATTTGTTTTTCTTTTTCCAGTTTCAGTAATTGTGAATTTAGACTATTCATTTGGGATTGTTTGTCCTTTTTTAAATAGGCCCGGATTGCTATATACTTTCCTCTTTGAACTGCCTTCACTGTGTCCCACAGAAGTTGGGGCTTTGTGATGTTGTTGTCATTTGTCTCCATATATTGCTTGATCTCTGTTTTAATTTGGTCATTGATCCATTGATTATTTAGGAGCATGTTGTTAAGCCTCCATGTATTTGTGAGCCTTTTTGTTTTCTTTGTATAATTTATTTCTAGTTTTATACCTTTGTGATCTGAGGCGTTGGTTAGTACAATTTCAGTCTTCTAAAATTTACTGAGGCTCTTTTTGTGGCTTAGTATGCGGTCCTCTGGAAAATGTTTTGTGTGTACTTGAGAAGAGTGTGTATCCTGCTGCTTTTGGGTGTAGAGTTCTGTAGATGTCTGTTAGGTCCATCTGTTCTAATGTGTTGTTCAGTGCCTCTGTGTCCTTACTTATTTTTGGTCTGGTTAATCTGTCTGTTGGAGTGAGTGGTGTGTTGAAGTCTCCTAAAATAAAAGCATTGCCTTCTCTTTTCCCCTTTAATTCTGTTAGTATTTGTTTCACATATGTAGGTGCTCCTGTGTTGGGTGCATAGATATTTATAATGGTTATATCTTTTTGTTGGATTGACCCCTTTATCATTATGTAATATCCATCTTTATCTCTTGTGATTTTCTTTGTTTTGAAGTCTATTTTGTCTGATACAAGTACTGCAACTCCTGCTTTTTTCTCCCTATTAGTTGCATGAAATATCTTTTTCCATCCCTTCACTTTTAGTCTGTTTATGTCTTTGGGTTTAAAGTGAGTCTCTTGTAGGCAGCATATAGATGGGTCTTATTTTTTTATCCATTCAGTGACTCGATGTCTTTTGATTGGTGCATTCAGTCCATTTACATTTAGGGTGACTATGGATAGGTATGTACTTATTGCCATTGCAGGCTTTAGATTTGTGGTTTCCAAAGGTTCAAGGGTAACTTCCTTACTATCTAAGAGTCTAAATTAACTCAGTATGCTGTTACAAACACAATCTAAAGGTTCTTTTTTTTCCCCTCCTTTTCTTCCTCCTCCATTCTTTATGTATTAGGTATCATATTTTGTACTCTTTGTCTATCCCTTTTTATTATCTCTGGTGACAGGCATTTAACCTTAGGAGCACTTCCATCTATGTCAGTCCCTCCAAAATACATTGTACAGATGGTTTGTGGGAGCTAAATTCTCTCAGTTTTTGCTTATCTGGAAATTGTTTAATCCCTCCTTCAAATTTAAATGATAATCTTGCTGGATAAAGTATTCTTGGTTCAATGCCCTTCTGCTTCATTGCATTAAATACATCAAGCCACTCCCTTCTGGCCTGTAAGGTTTCTGCTGAGAAGTCTGATGATAGCCTGATGGGTTTTCCTTTGGATGTGATCTTATTTCTCTCTTTGGCTGCTTTTAATAGTCTGTCCTTATCCTTGATGTTCACCATTTTAATTATTATATGTCTTGGTGTTGTCTTCCTTGGGTCCCTTGTGTTGGGAGATATGCGTGCCTCCATGGCCTGAGAGATTATCTCCTTCCCCAGATTGGGGAAGTTTTCAGCAATTACTTCCTCAAAGACAGTTTCTATCTCTTTTTCTCTCTCTTCTTCTTCTGGCACCCCTATAATACGAATATTGTTCTATTTGGATTGGTCACACAGTTCTCTCAGTATTCTTTCATTCCTAGAGATCCTTTTTTCTCTCTGTGCCTCAGCTTCTTTGTATTCTTCTTCTCCACTTTCTATTTCATTTATCATCTCCTCCACCATATACAAACTGCTTTTAATACCCCCCATTGTGCTCTTCAATGATTGGATCTCCATCTAAATTCGTTCCTGAGTTCTTGAATATTTTTCTGTACCTCCATGAGCATGTTTATGATTTTATTTTGAAGTCTCTTTCAGGAAGATTTATTAATTCTGTCTCACTCAATCCTTTCTCTGGTGGTGAGATTTTGCTCTGAACCAGGTTCCTTTGATGTTTCATATTTGCATGTGGCACCCTCTAATGCCAAGAAGCTCTACTCTCTGCAGCTGCTCAGTGATGTTGGGAATTGCAGGGGAGTGGTGTTGATGCCTGGTGGGAGGAAAGAGCTGTTTCCTGCTTCCTGGCTGCAGTGCCTGTCTCCACTGCCAGAACCAGTGGGCTGAACACACAGGTGTAAGCCTCTATGCTTTGTGTTCATAGCTGTCAGAGGCAGGGCTTCCCTCTGGCTGGCCTGACACCAGGGCAGGGGCTGCTGGTTTGCAAGCCAGGTGCAGGCTAGCTGGGAGGAAGGCGCAGCAGGCTGCGTATCATGGTAGGGGACCTTGGAGCTGCATAGCCAGCCAGTGGGATGGGGTACCTGAAGATCGTTACTCTCCCAACCTGGTGGGCAGAATGCACCCGGACAATTTTGTCTACCTGACCTTTCTCCTGAGCCGTAAGCTCTGAGCAATTCTTGCCCCTTGAGCAGCCCTCTTGCTTTTAGGAAGTCTTTCAGACTGCCCACCCAGATCAGCCGGTTATGAATCCCTGTTTTCCACTAGCAACTGGAATCTCCATCTCTCCAGGTTTTCTGCCTGTCTTAGCTTTCCAACCCCAGTAATCACCAGAGCACCATGTAATGTAGGTTTGTGCTCCCAGAGCAGATCTCCAGGGCTGGGTGTTGAGCAGTCCCAGGCCTGTACACCCTTCCTACTCTTTTTCTTTTCCTCCCACTGGTGAGCTGGGGTAGGGGAAGCACTTGGGTCTCCCTGGGTCACAGCTTTGGTACGTTACCCTGTTCCATGAGGTCTGCTCTTTTCTCCAAGTGTATGCAGTCTGGTGCAGCCTTCTTTCCTGTTGCTCTTTTAGGATTAGTTGTATTAATTATATTTTTATATTATATGTGGTTTTAGGAGAAGGTCTCTGTCTCACCTCTCACACCATCATCTTTAATCCATGTAGTCTCTGCTGCTCCCATTTTGTTTTTTGGGTTTTACCCTGTCAGCTTTATTGAGATATACTTGTCATATAACACTGTATAAGTTTAAGGTGTACAACGTGATGATTTGATATATGTGTATGTTGTAAAATGATCACCACAATAAGGTTAGTTAACATATCCATCACTTCACATAATTATCTTGTGTGTGTGTACATGTAGTGGTGAAAATATTTAAGATCTACTCTCAGCAACTTTCAAGTGTAAAATACATTATTGTTAACCATAGTCACCATGCTGTTCATCAGATCCCCACAACTGACTCATCTTATAACTGGAAGTTTGTGTCCTTTGACCAACATCACTCCGTTTCTACCACCCCCATGCCCCTGGCCACCATCATTCTACTGTCTGTTTCTATGACTTTGGCTCTTTCAGTTTCCACATGTACATTAGATCATCTAGTATTTGTCTTTCTCTGGCTGACTTATTTCACCTAGCATAATGCCCTCAATGTCCACCCATATTGCCACAAATGGCAGGATTTTCTTTTTTAATGGCTGAGTAATATTTCATTGTTTTGGTATGCATATAAAAATGTATCACATCCACATTATCCATTCATACGTTAACAGATACAGATTATTTCCATGTCTTGGCTATTGTGAATAATGCTGCAGTGAACATGAAGGTGCAGATATTTCTTCAAGAAAGTAATTTCATTTCCTTCAGATATATTCCCTGAAGTGGGATTGCTGGATCATATGGTAGTTCTATTTTTAAGTTTTTTAGGAACCTCCATACTGTTTTCCAGAGTGGCTGTATCATTGTTTTCAATTTTGCTTACAGCTTCTTTTTAGTGACAAAATTTGTTAAAATTTTCATGTGACCAAATCTTTTATTTTGTTTAAGATTTCTGCATTTGGAGTCTTCCTTTAAGACAATTTCCCCATCTCAGGATTAGTCCCCTAAACACACATATATTGTAAAGTTGTTGATTTTATTTTATGTTTAGCTGTTTAATCATAAGGAATTAATTATTGGGTAAAATGTGAGATAGGGTGGAGGGAGTCAAACTTCTCTCTGTCCCCAAAACAGGTAGCATATCAACCCAACACCTTTCTCCAGCTGGTTTGAAATATGCCATAAATTAAATTATTGTCACTTTAAGAAAATGTATTTGGTGTCTTAAGGCATCAAATTTTACGGTGAGGATGGTGTACAGGAATGTGACTTTCAGAGAACATGACAATAATTACCAATATCCATGTACTAACCAACACAAGCATTCTCTGCTCATTTTAATTATTGTCACAAATGTTAAAACTTCATTGTGTGTGACAGACTATTCTGATAGCAAGATAACAGCTAACAATGTATGTCAAAGATCTAAGAAAGTGAAATACCATTGCAAACACCTGGAGTCCTGTAATAATAGAATTTTTGAAGTTCTTAAGGGGCCATTTACATTTTTTAGTTTTCCTTTAATACATTTTACTTAGGACCTTTATAGGTTCGTTAATGTTCAAGAGTTTAAGGCCTTGATAGTTCCGGGTAACCCCTAGAGACATTCCAGTTCTGCGGCATTGTGAGCTTTTCTGATCCCGGAGATTCTCTGATCCTGGAGATTCTCCCACCGCAGACACCACCTGGGGGAGGGGAGGACTGAGACTTCTCCAAGTGTTTCCAGCCCACATACTCCATGAAAGGCAAGGCTGTCCTCTCTGCCTCCGTCCTTTCTCTAGCCGTCAGTCCCTCCTCGTCCTGTGGCACTCCAAGTGGCCCTTCGCCACACCTCAGCAATGCCTCAGGCCAGTCTAGACAGAGAAGCGGGAAGATGCTGGGGTGGGCGTGGCAGGTGCAGGGGCGCTCAGATGATGGCTGACGTAAGTGGCCACTGTGTCCCAGGGGATGGACTTCAAACAGATGATTAGCAGACGAGTTGCCAACTGCCCGCAGCAGGAAAGGGGAATGGGCCAGAGGTCTGTCCCCACCCCCACCCCTGTCCCCGCCCCCAGCTGCACCACAAACACACACGCTATGGCTCTGTGTGTCCCAAGTCTAAGTGCTCCATCAACACCCGGAGGGAAGACTGGTTGACGACTAAAACAAGAGGGCAGCCTCAGGCCGAGGAGGCAACACTGAAAGCCTGGTGAGGAATTTAGAGAGTGCCACAGTCAGGGCAAGCTTGGTGGCTGCCAACTAACTGGCTGCGGACTGCCCTCCTTTCTTCGGAGGGCTTCACCTCTGCAGCCCAGGGCCTCTGTGCCCCAGCCGGAGCTACTCAGACTCTTGCTGTCCGCACACCCCCAGCTGCTGGAAGCCTCTCCACCAAAACCTGGAAAGGCATAGCCAGTCCCACCCCAGGCAAATGTGGTAGTTTCTGCTGTCTCTGGTTTTATCTTTAAAACTGAAGCAAATCTTGGGTTCTATATCACGTATCTGTGCTTGCTTTGACATAAAAATCGTGTTTCTGCTTCATGCTTAAACACCCCACCCACCTCTACCAGGCCCCAATATAAAATCCAGTACAGCCACGTAAGCCTTGCCCACCTCTCACTCTCAGGGGCTCACCTGTGCCTGTCCAAGCCTGGGGCTTTCGGCCTTTGTGGTTGAGCCTTCTTATAAGAAGGCTCACGTAGGAATTCCAGCCCCTGTGCAGGTCAAGCATCTGTGCTGCTTTTCATAAGCAGAAAGGCCGAGGCCGTGGCCTCCCAAAGGGGTAATTGTTCACAGGGGTCCAGGTGCAAGGCACAAGCCATCACAACTCTGGGCCCAGCCCTGTCACGGTCCTGGCTCCTCCCGGTGACAGTGACCCAATGACACCACCTGAGAATATGTACAAAGGACACTTATTATGGAAAGCTCTCTAAGGAGAATCACTTTAAGCTCATTCTTACTGTATTAACATCATAATTCAGAGTTTCCCAGAACCAGTTCAAGGGCACAGTTGATTTAGGTATTTGATTTATAGTTTTCTCAGGTCAGAGCAGAAACTGAAGCATGTTTTGCTGAGGGTAGGAAAACAACTCAGTCTGAAAGAAAAGCTGATTTCTCACGTAAGTAGTTGTAAATTATATCACCCTCTCTCACCTTTGGGTCTAATTTTCCCATCTCCTCTACAGGCTTTCAGTGACAGCCATTATCCTTGTCATTTTCGATAGCCACAGAGCACTCTGCAGAAGATTATTGGTTAAAAAAAATGCAGTTCCTTAAAACAGCAAAGTGCTGTCTCCAAGTGTCATGCAAAGGCGTGGCTAAACAAACTAGCCAACATTTGAAGACAATGCTAAAGAAAAATAGTAAGAAATCTGAATTGTGGAATGATTATTACCATAATTCCTTATTACATGTCAGATACCAGGCTGTCCTTTGTGTGAATTACCTTGTTTAATCCTCACTGAAACCATTTGAGGTAAGGATTCCCATTTTATCGATAAGAAAACCAATACTTGGAGAGTGTATGTAACTTTCCCGAGATCATACTGAGGAACTTAGAGCTCTCTGGCCATGAACAAACAGTCGACATTCGTACTTGAGAAAGAAACTTCCATGACGTCACATATGGGTGCTGGTTAGCTGGTGTTGTTCAATCCAGCGCCCAACAGTCTGGATTTAATTAACAAATACATAAAGATCCTTTGTAAATGGCTCATTTGTTGACTTTTTTGGGGGGGTGATGGAAAATCTGTTGTTCTCTTAAAAATGGTAAGCATTGCCTTTTTCCCTCAAACCCCATTACAATCTAACAAATGTGATTTTCGTGAGTATGGCCCATTTCCAAATTCCAGCAACATCCAAATTCCTGTTTGACCAGCCATCAGACAGAAAGCTCTGACTCGCTGTGCTCTCTGAACCGTGTGTCAACGCTCACAGTCCCTGCTGAAGTCCCCTCTCTGGCAGCGGCACCCTGGGGCTTCATTCAGTCTGTTGAGTTGGTTGGGGTTTTGTGATTCTCCTGCTGCATCTGTGGAGCATGCGCTGCAGGCCCCTTTTAGGGCAGTGTGACCCTTGCCCTGCAGCCTTCCTGTCCCAGCCTGGTCCACAACCATCGTCCACTTCAAAAAACACACTCAGTTCCCTTCAGTTCAGTGCAGCAGGGATGGTTGGAGGAGATAGTCTGATGTTGTGCTACTTCGAGCTGGGGAGGAAACTGTATGTAAATATTAATAATAGCTAATGTATTAACTGCTTCTACCCAGGCATGATCTCATTTTGTTCTCACAGTCAGGCTCTTGGTCCCATTTTTCAGAGGTGGAAACTGAGGCTCAGAGGGGCCAAGCCCCAGGTCACATATCTAGCAGACTGGGGCATCTGGGTTGATTACAGGTCTGACATCACAGTCTGAGTTTTCCCGCCACCCTATTCTTTGTACTATTTCATTGAGTGCCAGGACGTCTGGAGATAGGGGCTGGAATAGTCCAGGAAGATTCCATGGAGGAAGTGGAATTTGAACTGGGTTTTGAGGATTGCATTAGAAAGATGAGACTTGTACTGGGAGGAGAGGGGGCAGAAAAGCAGAGTGGGCTTTTTTGCTTCTGTTCTCTCCATAGAACAGTGGAGAAGGTGAATTAGACCATCTGTGGTTGGCTTTACCAATTAATTTTAAATTCAACACCTGCCTTGCCATGTGAGCTTAATCTTATTATAGCAGATATCTTCACATTTCTTTTGTTTGTGAAGATTTTACAGGGGTTTTAAGTCAATAAAACATCTGTGCTAAAAGGGTTTGTGTGCATTAAAATAATTGGCTGATTCCTCTCTGAACAAGTAAAACCTATCTAATGTCTATCATAGAGGTAAATAATACAGTATAGGAAGAAAAGCATTCACCTAACTACCTCTTTTATTTATGTAACATGTATGATATCCAAGAAAATCAATTTATACAGTTTGGAGGAAGAGCTGAGATCATATCTAGGCTGCACTTTGTGTAGAGAAAGCGTCCTTGACAGTCATGCTTAATATGCATGGTAAGTGAGCAAGGTATTCCAATAACAGAGGGAACAGTCTGAGAAACAAATCTGAACTTCAGTGTCCTACACATGACATCAGGATATCCCACTGTCTTCTCTTATTCCACCTTGTACCCTGCCACCATGAAAGTGCCTCATATCAAACACTCTTTATGAAATATCTGGACTTTGTTTCCAAGTCATTTAATTTTCCCCAGGTCATTGACTCTGTGTCCTTCTCTTTAAACCATCTACCTCTTTAACAGTTTCAAGCTTCTTGTCATTTTTGCAGAAAGTAATTTTTCCAAAGATACATTTCAGTGCAAATAAGGGGCAAAAATTACTTGAGTTTTATTTAGCATCTCCAAGGAACTCTCTCTGCTTCAGAGAAAGCTAGAATCAAGTTACTTTCTTCTCTATATATGGGCAACCCAACCTCTCCATCTCCATACAGAAATAAACACTATTATTGGTGGCAGCCATTGATGTGAGTGCAACCAAACCTACCTCCAGCTTCAGCAGAGAGCCCCAATTGGTCCAGGCCACTGGCAATCCAACCGTCATGGTTCAGGGATGAGCCAATCAGCACAAGGCTTTGAGCCACTGTCAGTTGATTGTGGGAGACAACCTCTCCTGTTTCATGAGACTGAAGTAGCGTGTAGGCCTGACTGCAACTAGTCCTGCAGTCATCACCAGGAAGTTAGCACTAGGAAACAACACTGGCTATGAAAGAGAGAGGTGGAAAGAAATCAAGCCCTCACATCACTGCAGCCGTCAATGCAGTCCACGTACCTCTGGACTCCCAGTTAGTCAGTACATCCATCTTGTTTATAAGTTTCAATTAGGTTTTCTGTTACTTATTCAGCGAGAAGTGTTTTGTCTAATACACCCACCTACTGGGCAGCTGAGCTGAAACACAGTGCAGCACCTCAAAATGCAGTTTCTCCATTCTGTCTAACAGTAGCATATTGAGTAATTAAGTTGCATCTGTTGATGGTATATTAACTAGGACAGACTAGCTGCTCTAGTGCACAAATAGAAATGCACTTCTCAGTTGTGTAACAATCTGAAGCAAACGTTCCTGGTCAGCAGTTGGCTCTCTTCCAGGCGGTTCCATTGGCTTTCCAGGAAGCCGGGCTCCTTTCACCTTTGGGCTATGCCCTCGCCCCCCCACCTTCTGCCTTGTCATCGCCCTCCTCAAGCTGGCAGAAGGGGAAGGAGGATGAAGGGGGCACCCTCACTTCTTAAAAGTTTTGGCCCAGAAATAGTACAAACCACTTCTACTCTGCTTTGGCTAAAGCTTAATCACATGACCACAGCTGACTGCAAGGGGCCCCAGAAGAAGTGGACTTTTGTAACTAGTTCACAGTCTTGCCCAGATACAATACTTCAGAAGATCGGCATGGGAGAATGCTAACAAAGCAGTGTGCATAGTATCAGCCTGTTTCCTAAAGGCCCATATCTGTAATGCATAGCTATGTGTCTTTCTGTTTCAACCCCATGGCAAGCCACTGTTCCTGCTCCTCTCCAGCCATATTCCACTTCTGGTATACTTGTGATGACACAGTTTGCAAATACACTCCTCCATCCACTGGGGAGCAATACAGATTTACTGAAGACCTTGTATGGACACAGAAATGTAGTCAGATTCCTCTGTGGATACCTGTTCTTTCCTCCACAGTTCTCTTTCCTTATCAGCAATCTTGCCTTACTGGTTCTTATTCTCTGGCCACATACTTGTCTTCCACCATCACCAGCCCCTAAATGTCTCTTTATTGCCTGAGCAATTCAGCTCTGCACCTTTGTTATACGCCCACTCAGCAAAACAAAAACCTGGTGCTATACCAAAAACCGATGAAATATTTACAATATATTTTTTTCCTTCCAGCATAGGGAACAGCAAATAATCTGCTGAACAAAAAATATCTCTTCTTGGGGCACGGCTGGGTAGAGAGTTGTTAAATAAGAAAATTTTTGCCATAAAAATTCATTTATACAGGAAAAAAAAGACCATAAGGATATTCCTAACATGGCAGCAGTGTTTAATCTCCAGGTGAATGCATTACAAGTGTTTTTTTTCTTTTGTGTGTTTCTATACTTTCCCTTTTGCTTCCATTTTCAAATTTTCCATAGCCTAAGACGTATTTCCTTAATAATCTGAAAAAAATATTTATTTTTTGCTCAACTTTTCTGATCCTTAGGGGAATATAAATCAAAACCACAATGAGATACTACTTCATTCCTATTAAGAGTCCATTATGAAGACAGAACAAACAAAATTACAAGTGTTGGCAAGGATATAGAGAAATTAGAACCCTCCTGCATGTTGGTGGGAATGTAAGATGGTGCTGCCACTGTGAAAACCAGTATGGCAGTTCCTCAAAAAATTAAACATAGTATTACCATATGATCCAGCCATTCCACTTACCAGTTTATATCTAAAAGAATTGAAAGTGGGGTCTTGAAGAGTTATTTGCACACCCATATTCATCGCAGCACTAATCACAGTAGCCCAGAGATGAAAGCAATCCAAATGTCCATCACTGGATGAATGAAAAAATAAAACACGGCATATGCATATGTAAAAATATTATTCAGCCTTAAAAGAAAGGAAATTCTGATCCGTGCACACAGATGAACCTAGGGCACTATGCAGTCAGAAGAAGACAATTATTGCATGATTGCACTTGCATGAGGCACCTAGAGCCACCAGAGTCTTAGTGACATAAAGTGTCATGGTGGGACCAGGGCAGGGAAGGGGGAAGTGGGAGTTAGTGTTTCATGGGGACAGAATTTCAGTTGGGAGAAGTGAAATGCTCTGGAGATGGATGGTAGTGATGGTTATACAACACTGTAAATGTACTTAATGCCACTGAACTGTACACTTTAAAATGGTTAAGATGGTAAAATTTATGTATATTTCACCATATATTTTTTAAAGTAATTTATCTTCCCATAGGCAATTTTGTGAGAATTTTTGTCTTGCCTAGCTTGTGATCCCTGAAAACCGGATAGCTCCCTAGTGTGTGCTTCTATCTACACAGTATTCCTTTTGAAATAAATTTGTAAATGACATAAGGAAAAATACTTATTATACCCAGATTACACAAGGCTCAGGGATTAATAAGATATGGCTTCTCTCCCCTGAGGATTTACTATCTTATAAGTGAGAAAGATAGGTAAGCAATTAACTTCAACCCACAGGGGAATGAAATAGTGGGCCAAGTGTAATGATACAAGCAGTGAATTTTGCCTGGGCAGTTAGGGAGGCTTCCCAGAGAAAAAGGTGTTTAAACTGGACACTTCAGAGTTTATAATGGAGGAGGCATGAACAGGGTGACACACTGGAAAGTGGGATAAAGAGAGATGGGGGATAGCGTTGGGACATAAGGAAACCAGTCAACCCCTGAGGCCTCTGCCTAGCCACAGGGCATCACAGGGCTCTGAACACACCTGGCTAGATGCCAGCAGGAAGACAAGCTCAGGCTTGGACTTGGCAGTGTCTTCGTTCCTGGGGAGATGATCCAAGAAATGGGCCGAACTCAGAAAGCAAAGTCAAAGCCAGCCATACATCAGGGCCAGAGCTGAGGCTGTGGCTGGCTCGGTATGTGATTCCCCAGAGCTTCCTGCGCAAACAGGGAAAGGGCTCCCTGCGTGTTGGTGCCTGATTGAGTGCAGATGTTGGTTCTGCTGTTTAATAACAAGAAGAATAGAAGCTTTTTTCATTAAATCCAAAAGCTTATGTAATGTTTCTTGTTGGCATCCTGGATTTAGCCAATCTGGTATACGTCTTCCCCCAGTACCTGGATGCACAGACTTACTGCAGGATGATGGCATGCAAATGGTGCACAGCTGTACAACCATCACATTGGCCCAGGTAGAGGAGAGATCAGAGCATGCTTGTGAACAGGAAATCTGTGGGTGCTCTGTCAGTCATTCTGAGTCATGGGATGGGGAGAGATCAACTGGCGAAAAGGAGACAGAGGGTGTGAATTACATTTCTTGGACCAGGAAGATCATCAAGGTCAGTTCATCCACTAGCTTGTTATCAGTGTGGGACACTCTTGTCACTACAGCTATGTGTGCTCTTTGAAGACTCCACCATGTGCTGGTCCTTGCCCTCTGTTGGGCACTTCTGTTCCACCCAACCACAAAGATGGCCTTCCTGGCAACTCCCCACATCCCCAGGCTCCCCTAAGAAGACACAAACCCTGTTCCCAAGCCCACAACAGCGAGCACCCACAGCTATCTCTATCTGTCTATGGGTCAGGCACAAATTACAGGGAACAGGCCATGTGGAGAATCCCACAAATCCACATCCAACCACCTGTCCGGGATCAGACCCTGAGACTCTCTTATCTAGGAAGCCCGAAACCTCTACTCCCTCCCCTTCTTGGAAGCCTTCTTATTCCTATTCCCCCAGGTGGGCTTGACTCATAAAGAAATGGAAATTCCCTGCCTGGGGCCAGGACACCCAAGTCTGGGAACACAAAGCTCTGGCTGCCTTTCCTGCAAGGGAAAGGGGAAAATTATCTTTCCATTGTTTCTGGTGATAGGTCAGAGTAGCAAAAAAGATAAGCTACAATCAATTTCTCAATATCTCACCTTGTTGCCGCTGATGGTCTCACCTGCCTGAACACCTGGAGACAGGTGAGCTGGGTTCTCTCCTCTGGTACCATGATGCCATGTGGAGCCACTGGCCCTACCACCTCTTGGTCTATTCATGGGTCTGCCTTGGTTCCCCAGGATGTAACTCTCAGACCCTTTCGGATGGGCCACTGATGGCTGTTTAATTTCCTTTGGTTTATATTCAATGCTGCTCCTTGGTGGTACTTCCCACCTCATCCCACCTCTGTCTCCTGCCCACTCATAGTTATTCTCCTGCATCCTGAGGCTCAAAGCCCCCGTGAAGCTGCTCTGGTTTCAGGGCAGAGTCCTACTGATGCAGCAGGACCTAACCCTAGCATAGCCATGGCCGGCGGACAGGAACGTGAGGTATGAACCCTCCCTACTTTCATACAATTCTAAAACTACTTTTGAACTAGGAACCCAGGCATGTGCCTCCCAGAGGAGTACTGTCGTTTGTGACGAGTCAGCTCTCCCAGGCCCAAGTCAAGAAAGCCTGGGATCAACTGGCTTGAAGACAACTAAGTGGACTAACCCCTTCTTTTCTGGGCTCTGAAACAGTTAATTAGCTCAATGGAGGCACTTTTCTTTGTTCACCAAAGGAAATTAACGTTTTGGATGGCTTTTTCTAGACTGTTCTTTAAGGAAGCTTCTGTTGGAGAGGAAGAAGTTTCCTCTACTCCTTGAGGTTCTTTTAGCGGGTCTAAGAATCAAATTGACATGAAACAGGTTAACAGGAGAAAAAAGCAGTTTAATTCCGTAAGCAAAGTTTAATGATATACATCTGTATAGGTAAGTGATAGATGTGAATTCCAAAGACAGGGAGAATGAGGTATATGTGTCAACCTGAACCAAGGGGAAGTGGGTAGGATTGAGACTTCCAAGGAAAAAGGAAGTAATTCACAGCAATGTGAAAAGAGTAAATGTTTGGTAAACAGATTACTTGATGGGTCACCCAGAAACGGTGGGGAGCAGAGAGAAATGTTAACAGATTTAGCCATATCCCTCCCTGTCTATCACTCCTAGTTTGCACTAAAATGTAGTTTATCTGTGGTGGTAGCTCTCCTTCTGGAGCAGTTCTCTATCTAAATTTTTTATGTGGTTGGTGGTGGGAAGGTCAAAGTATTTTCCTGAGTCCTTCGGGCCTTGATGGTTTTCAGCTCCAAACAGTCTGCATGTCGCAGTGGCACATCATAGGGCAGGTGGCCTTGGTCCCCACACTGCCCACCTGCCCGATCTGTGTACTTGACTTTCCCTCTTCACCGGGTTCCTAGTGAGGTTAAGGCCAGCCTGCCCTCTGATGTCCAAACTCAGGAACTTTACAAGTTCTTTATGTTGAAAGATTTGCTAACATTGGGGCATTTCCTTAGGCTTCCTTCTTCAGTCTATCCAGATAATCCCTGAGCCTGAGCGCCACTTCAGTCTATGGTCTGGTGCCTGGGAGTTATGTCAGAAGTTTTAAGGCCTCTTCTGCATGTCAGCTCCTGCCCTCCTTGCCCACCTTTCTCAGGCCTGGAAGCTCAGTCCTTCAGCCTCCTCTGGGGGTAGCTCCCATAGAGATGGAGGGCCCGCCGCCACCCCTGCCACAGCCTATGTGTGCAAACAGATAGAGCATCCAGCAATCTGATTTATGTTTTCCAGATTTATCGCATCACTCACGTACCCAGGCCGGCTGATATTTTCGGAGCGTGAATCAGAGTGTCTGGCATAGCTTTCTCTGCAGAAGAGCTCTGGCTGCAGGCATAATGAAGTTGGGAGGGGGAAGAGCTCAACTTATCAGGGAGGAAATTTGTGTCAGTAAAGTCTGCCTGGCAACAGCACCAGGACAGAGAGATACTTGGCCCCAACATCTTCACACTGGTGGAGTGGCATCCCTGGCACAATTTTCCTCCTTGGTGGGCTGACTATACTCTTTAAAATAAGAAGGAAAATATATGTTCAGTACATGCATTCTCCAAAGGATATCCCCTAACCTGCCACCAAACAGGGAGACTATGATGAACTGAAACGTCTCTAGGCTGTGGCTCTCCTGGGTTAGTTACGAATGAGTAAGTGGGAATGTGCCTCTGTGGTGGAATGGGAGGCCAGAGAAAGCTATAGCATGTGGAGCTAATTCAGGGCAGGGCTCTGCATGGGGAGTAGGGCTCAAGGCTAGGAAGACAGGGAGATAGTCCTTTAGCTTTTCCTGGTTTCGTCAGCATGTGCTGCTAAATATAGAGTTTCCTGTTTCTCAAGGAGCCTGTTCAGAATGAGGGAGGAAGGAGAGCAAGGACTGATCTGGACATGCAAACACTTGGAGTTACCTTGAGAGCAATGGTTGTTTCTTCCTTACCAGTGGCTCTCAATGCCCAGAGCAGTGGTAGGCACAGAGTAGAAGCTTAATACAGGTGTGTTGAACTGAACCTGGCCTGACTCTGTTTGTTACTTTGAGTACCCTTGAGTGTGTCTCTTTATCCCTCCCTACAGGTGTCTTTTTTACCATTTGGAAAATTAACTGATAATCTCTTAGAGGTTGTCCCAGGAAGTAGAGAATTGACAATGTTCCCATAAATGTTTATATCTCAAATGCCTGATCTTCAGCCTCTGCTTTATTATCACAGTGTGTGCACACAAGTCTTCAGGCTTGAATGTTCCCATGAATACATCATTCAGTGGTATCTGGGATGCATTTACATGTTTAGCATCAGTGTAATTCTGCTTGGTTTTATGCCCCAGGAAGTTCAAGCCTGATTCAATTAAGCAGCTTCATAAAACGAGTTTTGAAAAAGGAAAGACAATGCGTTGCACATGTTATACCATTGTACTTGGCATTGTTATCCAATCAGGCGCGTTGGGGTGGCTCATGCTCTGTCCAAGAATCTGTTAGCAATCCATAAAGTTGAATATTTTACTATCTTATTTGGAAGCCTGGAATTTAAGAGCTGGAATGAACCTTTGAGGTAGGTAGCGTCTCCTACTAAAATAAGGGGAGAGAACTTGATTCTGCAGACCTCTCAGCTCCTATTGCAGCTTTCATATTATGAGCCTGAGAAACTGAGCAGAAAAAGCCCTTGTTGCTAAACCTGGCAATGAGAAGAAGGTTGGGAATCTAAAATAGAACTGTGTCCAATCTGAGAGTGCTTCCTATTCCACCAAAAACTGCCAGAGCAAGATTTCAACTCCTGTCTATCAAAGAAGGGGCAGGGCAACTGCAGAATGTGCAGAGGGAGAACTCTTCCCAGGTAACAGTGTGGGCTTTTTCCATAATGTGAACACCGAAGAGAAGTAGGCCTCCACGGAAGTAAGAGTTGAAGACAACTCAGGACTTAATGGGGGAACTGTGACCCAGTTCAGACTGGGAAACAGCAGTCGTAGCATGGGATAAATCTTCTGGTTTGAGTAAGCAGACCTGGGAGTGGGAGAACCCAGGAGAGAAACTCAACCCTAAAAGGACAAGAAGCAAAAATTCTGAGCTGACGCTAGTGAGGTATGAGATGGGAGAAGAAATCTCAAGGACATGTGCCTATGTCCTGTTGAGACAGTATAGTTGCAGGGAGGTCCCGAATCTTAACCAGTGGGAAGTTGAAGCTATGATGGAGATGGCAATACTCAAGGTCAAGCCTGATGAAGAGGAGAAGTTGAGTACTGGAGGGTGGGAAAAAAAGGCAAATGCTGGGAGAATCAAGAGTAGGGAGGTCACTACAGAACAAAGAAAGTCTTAAATTTCTGGAGTTCTTTTTAACAGGATGCTTGATCCATGGCTGGGGTGACCATTTGAAGGAAGTCTGGACAAAGACAATGGAATAAGAGGATCCAAACAAGATCAGGACAAAATTATTTCTTTTAGACAGTGTCCTAGGATATTAGAAGTTAATATCAGAACCACAATCTGTATCTGTTTGTTTCCATTGTACTTTTGGCCACAAACAATAGAAGTCCCAGCAGAAAGGAGTTTGAACTATAAGTATTATTTCTCATCTCATAAAACAAGAAGTTAGGTGAGGTAGGGCCATGCCGGGCACCCTACGCCTACTTAAGGACCCAGTTCTGTCCATCTTTCCCCTCTCTCAGCCTCAGGCTGGTGTCCTTTCAGGATGGCTCTCCCCCTGGCATCTGTGGGTTAGGCATCCATGCAGATATTAGTATTCAAGACAAGGAAAAGAGAAAGCCCCTCACTTGTGTAACATTTTAAGAGCAAATAATCCCTTCTCTGAAGTGCCTCTCAAGTTTCCCTCACATCTTTTCAGCCACAGTTGCATGACACTGCCATGCAATTGTCCAAAACATCTTTTGGCAAGGGAAACTTAGATAAACACACAGGCTGAGACAGATAAAGATTCATTCTGTGGGACCTTTCCCTGAACCACATGACCATTTTTATTTATGGTGGGGGTGAACAGAACTGGGATTCAGCTTGTTAAGAAGGATTGAGAATCCAGACTGTACATAGAATTGATTGTTCTAGATAATGGTGATGGGATTGGGCAGGGGACCCCAAGCCAGGCCTGCTAAGTCCCTCATTGACTCTCTGTGGGAAGCCAAGACTTGGCTCTCCTGTTTTTGGGGGACAATTATAAGAGAGGAATCACCAAGGTCAGTACAAGTTAGGTGACATATCAAGGCTTCTCAGATAGGAATAGGCAGCTCTCAAACCTCACCTCCCTGACACAGCCCTTATTACCAACCCAGTGCTCTTTCCTGGTAACATTTTAAACCACGTTAGTTAAGGCTCAATGCAGGGCAAATGTATTTTTTTTCCAACTTCATTTGAGATATAGTTGATATATAACCTTGTGCAACTTTAGGGTATATAGTGTGATGAGTTCATACATATATGAATTGCAAAACAATTACAGTAGTTAACACATACTTATCTTTTGTGTGTGTAGGTGTGTGTGTGTAGGTGTGTGTGTGTGGGTTTGTGTGGTGAGAATATTTAAGATACTCTCTTAGCCAATTTCAAGTATGCAATATAGTACTATTAACTGTAGTTACCATGCTGTACATTAGATCCCCACAAATTATTTGTCTTCTTACTGGAAGTTTATAACTTTTGACCAACATCTCCCTGTTTCCTCTATCCCCAGCCTCTGACAACTACCACTGTACTCTCTGTTTCTATGAGTTTGGTTTTTTGTAGATTGCACACAGAAGTAAATTCATATACTTCTTGTCTTTGTTTGGCTTATTTCACTTAATATGATGCTTTCAAGGTCCATCCAGGTTGTCACAAATGGCAAGATTTCCTTTTTCAATTAAAGTTAAATCATGCTTATATATATAGCAATATTTATAATCATAACAGCATAATTATAATTTAATATATATAACATAATATATTCATAACAATATTTATAATATAGTCTGTGTGTGTGTAATGTTTTGTCTGTTCACCCATCAATGATACTTAGGTTGTTTCCATGTCTTGGTTATTGTAAATAATGCTGCAATGATATGGAGTGCAGATATCTCTTTGAGATAGTGATTTCCATTTCCTTTGGACATATACTCAGATGTTGTGTTACTGGATCATATAGTAGTTCTATTTTAAATTTCTTGAGGAACCTCCATACTGTTTTTCATAGTGGTTGCACCAATTTACATTCCCACCAACAGTCTATAGGTGTTTCCTTTTCTCCATATCCTCACCAATATTTGTTATCTATTATGTTTTTTGATAATAGCCATTCTAATTCATTGTGGTTTTGATTTGATTTCTCTGATGATTAGTGATATTGAGCACCTGTTCATGTACCTGTTGGTGATATCTTTAGAAAAATGTCTATTTGGTTCCTCTACCAATTTTTTAATTGGACTATTTGGTTTTTGTTTTTATTTGATATTGAGTTGTATGAGTTCCTTACACATTTTGGATATTAACCTCTTATCTGATATATGCCTTGTAAATATTTTCTCCCATTGCATAGGCTACTTTTTCATTTTGTTGGTTCTTTTCTTTGCTGTGTAGAAGATTTTCAGTTTGACATAGTGCCACTTGTTTATTTTTGCTTTTGTTGCTGTGCTTTTGGTGTCTTATCCAAATCATCACCGCCAAGACCAATGTCAAGGAGTTTTTCCCTAGGTTTTCTTCTAGAACTTCTATGGTTTCAGGTTTTACATTTAAGTCTTCAAACCATTTTGACTTAATTTTTGTGAGTGGTGTAAGAAAGGGGTCCAGTTTCATTCTTTTGTGTGTTAATATCCATTTTGCCCGACACCACTTATTGAAAAGACTATTTTTTCCTCCATTGAGTATTCTTGTCTCCTTGGTCAAATATTAGTTAGTCATGTATACATGGGTCTATTTCTGGGCTCTTGACTTCATTCCATTGGTTTATGTGTCTGTTTTTATGCCAGTAACATACAGTTTTGATTACTATAGCTTTGTAGTATACTTTAAAATCAGGCAATATGGTGGCTCCAGCTTTGTTCTTCTTTCTTAACATTGCTTTGGCAGTTCAGGGTCTTTTATGGTGTCATACAATTTTAGGATTATTTTTTCCATTTCTGTGAAAAAAATGCCATTTGGAATTTTGATAGGGATTACCTAGACTCTCTAGATGACTTTGGCTAATGTGGACATTCTAACAATATTAATTCTTTCAGCCCATGAGAACAAAATATCTTTCTATTTATTTGTGTCTTCTTCCATTTCTTTCATCAGTGTCTTACAGTTTTCAGTATACAGATCTTTCACCTCCTTGGTTATATTTATTCCTAAGTATTTTATTGTTTTTGATTGTTGTGAAGAGCTATTGTGAATGGGACTGCTTTATTTATTTCTATTTCATATATTTCATTGTTAATGTATAAAAATGTAACTGATTTTTATGTTGATTTTGTATCCTGCAACTTTACTGAATTCATCTATCAATTCTAATAGTTTTTTGTTGGAATCTTACGGTTTTTCTATATATAAGAGCATGTCATCTACAGAGGTAATTTTACTCTTTTCCAGTTTGGATTCCTTCATTTCAGTTTCTTATCTGATTACTCTGGCTAGGACTTCCAGTACTATGTTGAATAGTGGTGAGAGTGGTCACCCTTATCTTGTTCTTGATTTTAAAGGAAAATTTTTCAGCTTTTCACAGTTGAATATGATGTTAGCTGTGGATTTTTCATATGTGGACTTTATAGTGTTGAGGGCTGTTACTTCTATACCTAACTTGCTGAAAGCTTTTATCATGAAAGGGTGCTAAATTTTGTTAAATGCTTTTTCTGCATCTACTGAGAGGAGCATGTGAAGTTTATCCTTGATAGTATTAATGTGATGTATAACATTTATTGATTTGCATATGTTGAACCATCCTTGCATCCAAGACATGAATCCCTTTTATTTTGGTGTATGATCCTTTCAGTATGATGTACTGTTGAATTCAGTTTGCTAGAATTTTGTTGAGAATTTTTGCATCTATATTCATCAAGGATACTGGCCTGGAGTTATTTTCTTGTAGTGTATTTATCTGGCTTTGGTATCTGGGTAATGCTGGCCTCATAAAATGAGTTTGAGAGTGGTCCACCCTCTTCAATTTTTCTGGAAGAGTTTGAGAAAGATTGGTGTTAATACATCTTTAAATTGTTTGGTAGAATTCATCAATAAAATCATCTGGTACTGGAATTTCCTTTTTGGGAGGTTTTGATTATTGTTTCGTTATCCTTAGTCATTGTCATTTTGTTCAGATTTTCTATCTCTTCATGATTCTGTCTTAGCAGGTTGTATGTTTTTAGGAACTTATTTCTTCCGAGTTATCCAATCTGTTGGTGCATAATTGTTCATTGGACCTTCTTATGATCCTTTATATTTCTGTGGTATCATTTGTAATGTCTCCTCTTTAATTTATATCCTGCAACTTTACTGAATTCATGTTTGAGTCCTTTCTTTTTCTCTGAGTTACCTAGCTAAAGGTTTGTCAACTTTGTTTATCTTTTCAAAAAACCTTAGTTTTTTTAAACTCAGTTTTATTGATTATTTTTTCTATTGTCTTTCTACTCTGTTTCATTTGTGTCTGTTCTAATCTTTATTAGTTCCTTCCTTCTGCTAAGTTTGGGCTTGGGTTGTTCTTTTTCTAATTTCTTGAGATGTAAAGTTAGGTTGTCTATTTGAGATCTTTCTTTCTTTTTTAATGTAGACATTTATTGCCTTAACTTTCCCTCTTAGAACTGCTTTTGCTGCATGCCGTAAGTTTTGGTATGTTTTGTTTTCATTTTCATTTATTTCAAAATACTTTCTGATTTCCCCTTAGATTTCTTTGTTGACTCATTAGTTGTTCAGGACTGTCGTGTTTAATTTCCACATATCCTGTTACTGATTTCTAGAGTCATACCATTGTGATTAGAAAAGAAACTAGCTATGATTTTAATCTTCTTAAATTTGTAAAGGCTTGCTTGGTGGCCTAACATATAATCTATTCTGGAGAGTAGTCCATGTACACTTGAGAAGACTGTGTTCTGATGATGTTGGATGAAATAGTGTTATTTAGGTCAGAGCAAACATTTTGCCATGAAATTGGAAGATATATCCAACATGACAGTAATGAGATGTAGGCATTTTGGTGAAGACAGCAAGGGGTTCAGAGTCAGATAGGCGTCATTTTATTCTTGACTCCATTTTCTACTTGAAAGGTACTGGGAATTTCTCTATCTCCATCACCACAGTTCCTTTGGCATGTGAATTCTCTCATGGGAGGCAATGTTGTGAGGGATACCATGACAATGAATGAGGTATTCTATAAATCCACAAAAACATAGGGGCTGTGGATAGGGAGGCAAGGGAAATTAATGTCTCCATTTTTCTCTCCTCTAACCCTCTCATCTCCATTACTATCCCCCACATTATATAAACCCTACAAGAAGCCAAAGGGAAAAAGAAGGGTAGAAAATGGGTGGGAGGAGGGGGCAGTGTGTACAAAGGAGAATAGCAGTACAGTTTCTGTTTGTGCCTGGTATATATTACCAGATGTATGGATATAAATACATATTATTTTTATTATTTTTTCTATTTTCAGAACCCTGAACTCAAGTTTAAAAAAAAACAAAAAGTCAAATATCCCATATGTAATTAAACTAGATCATGTGTTAGGGACTACAGCTCCTGGACTTCCTACTCTTCTCTCTCATCCATAGACCAAGGCATGTTAAAGGAAAATCAGTACAGGTTTCCCCTGCTTTTTAAAAATTTGTGTGAAAGACCTACAGGTACAAACCTGTTTTTGCTAACTGAAAGAAATCCAAAGAGAATCATGCTTTTGTGAAAAATGGTGAAAGTGAAAATAGCATTAAGTGTGGATTCAGTGAGCATGACACTGCCAAGCTCCTTCCTCAGTAACTACAGCCAGAAACTCAGCATCAAACCACTATAGCTTTGAACTGTGTCTGTAAGCATCTGTGCTTTATCTCTATTTGTTTTGTGCATCTGGTAACAAACATATCCTAAGGTATCAGAAAAATCTAAAAGAGCCAACTTTTTGGATCTGGGAATGCTCAGAATTTTTTCCATATAAATTAATGGTATTTGTTTCTATGCTTTATACCATTTTGGCTTATGAAAGTTTTCCTAGTAACGCTCTACTTTCAGATTGTGGGGGACACCTGTATCTAATTGAAATTCAGCTACCCGAGGAAAGCTGTGAGGAGTGTGTTTAGAAAGGTTTCGTGATCTTTCTGCCCCACTCTCAGACTGTCTCTAGGTGTCAAATAAGTTCTCCCACTTTGACTAAAGTGACCTGTCAGTGGAGCCAGACACTCAGAAAACAAGTCTGACCAAAGCTCTGGTAATGACAACATGGAAGGCCATCTATCTTCCACTTTGATGACAGCATCAATAGTGCATGCATCTTGAGTACTTTTTCTTGAAGCCATGGTGATTCTGGGTGACAGTACAGTACAGCCACACTCTTCCCTGTATTCATCAATGACCAGTGAGTGATGACAGGTCACTGTTCCATTCTAAACTCAAGAGCCAATTCTGCAGTCAATCCAAGTTTATCCTAGCTCAGAGATGAGTCATTGTTCAATAAGGGTAAATGAATCACAAATGGGATTTGGTTAGTATGGACATTTAAATGCCCATCCCTCTCCTGCCTCCTCTTCTCACTTCCACTTAGCCTTTCTCCATTTCTCCCCTCTATCTTGGTATTTTGCCCTCCTTGCCTTCTCCTTATCACAGAGCCAGTATTCTGTGAATTCAGGTAGACTTAATCAGCACATCCAATCAGACATCCCAGCCTTTGAGAGGTGGAGCACATTTCCCAACCCCAGAAGAAAACCAGGTTAGTTTATAAAGCAGATCATTTTTCCTCACTCTAATTTACCTTTAGGCAGTAATGGAATCAGCCTCTGGTTTTGTTTGTTTAAGACGTTGGATGTTGGTTCCTGGTTGTTTATTCTACAAATTACACTCTTCTGGAGGCTGATTCATCGCAGATATGCCGGATGCCACATACTGACCTCTGGAACTAATGTTTAAATTCCTCCCATGCTTACCCCTTACTCAACTGCTTAATGAACGAGAGAGAAAGTATTTTTAATTGAACTCCAATTTTGACAATACTTTATGTGATACTTTAAAAATAATCACATAAAGGACTTCCTCTCCTCCCATTTTCCCAATTTGTAGAAAAGGAATAAAAGAATAGAACATTGGGGTGGGGAGGGAGACCAGGGAAGGAGGTGTTCTCTCAACAATAAAAAATATCTCAGCAATGTGAGTTAACTTAGAAACCTACAGATAATTCTGAAGAAGGGGAAATTTAATGTGAAGTATGTTTCTTCTCAAAGCAGCAGTTGCCTTTATGTAGTGGCTATACGGAAGAATATCCACATATTTTTTTCATCTCTTCCTGAAGGTGTTTGCTTCAATTATCTTGGTGGATTTCAATTCTACCTCCTCCTCTTTCCTTGGAAGAGAGAACTTTGTTTATTAAAAAGGAGATCCATAATGTAGTGGGTGTGGGGGTGGGGTGGGGGGATACGGGGAAGGCAGTATAACACAGAGAAGACAAGTAGTGATTCTATAACATCCTTCTATGCTGATGGACAGTGACTGCAATGGGATATATGGTGGGGACTTGATAGTAGGAGAAGTCTAGTAACCACAATGTTGCTTGTGTAACTATATATTAATAATAGCAAAAAAAAATGATCCAGTACCCTTCTAAAGTATCAGGTGCCTATAATGCCACAAAACAAAAGTCTCCTCTGCTGGACTAGTTGTAAGATCCTTGCTCAGGTATTATTAGATCTTAGCATCACACCTGAAGAGGTATAAGCTTGAATGTCACACCCTTAGCACAGTGTTTCTCAACGCAATTTGCACATTAGAATCACCTGGAGAATTGTGTGTGTTGTGTATGTATACATAACATATGCACTTACTCCCTGGGCCTCATCCTGGAGAATCTGATTCAATAGTTCTGAGGTAGGGCCAGACATTGGTAGGTTTTTAAAACTCCTGAGTGACTCTAATGTGCACCCAGGCTGAGAATCACTGCCTTAGAGTTCTGAGAAATCTGTCTGTGACTGGCTGTGTTGTCCTGAGAGCTAGGTAACTTTCTTCTGAAATTCAAAAGCAGGTTCTTGAAACTGGTTGCCTCTCTGTAGCTAATGACATGCAGCTTCAAAGGAGAAAGGAAATGTAACACCTTAAGCCCAAAAAGACCAAAGTTCTGAAAAGTCAGACCTTCAGATCTGAACACTGGGTAAACTGTGATATTGCTTCCTTTCCTCCTTCCTGCTACTGTCCCCACATACATGCATGCTCATAACACACACACACACGCACACACAGTGACATACTGTAGCTCTACAGATTCCAGCCTTGGCCCAACTGGCACAAAGCACTGAAGCAGCCAATGTCAGTTTGTCAAAATGGACTTCCTGCCCTTTCTGGGATGCAAGTGACCTCAACACAGTGACAAGTTGTATTCTATCTTATTTGTTTAGAATTCCAACACACGTTCCCATAGAAATGGCGAGCTGGTGGTGATAAAGTTCCTAACTCAGCTCAGTACAGCCTATTAACTCATAATACATCTGAACCAAAGCACACCCAAAAAATTCCGGGGCAATCACTGTGGATTTAGAGCACTAAAACATGGGTCCACCCTGCTGGATTCTTAATATACTGAGGTGTTTCTTGAAAGAGTAATGGCAGAGACAGGCAGAGTGACATGGAATAGCAATGACACAGGGGAAGGAGAGGGAGTGAACTAAATTCAAGGATGAAAACTGTCCTTGGAGACAAAGGAGAGGGGGCATTAGAGCCAAATTTTAATATTTAAGGGATAGGCTGGGGTAGCTGTAAGTTGGGCGGTGTAAGGTGGGGACTGCTTGATTAATAGACCATTGATATTCACAAGGAGATATTTGTGGATCTTAAAAATTCCCCAATAAGTGAACAAGGAACTGTTTATGGAGGCTCTGGCTTCCTGCCAGATCATATACCTATGGAGATTTTTCTCTGATTTTTGTGGAGATGTTGGTGTACCTTCACCATGTTTTCAATTTAAGAGGAAATGTTAGCCCTCTCTTGATTGCCATTTTTTTGCAAAGAAACAAAAGTATTGCTACTAGGAAGTGGTAGAAACTGCAGTGAACTAGAAATAGATATTCCATCTCAACTCCAGCCAAAGACTTTCAAGATAAACTACTTGTCCAGTTCTCTATTTTTTTTTTCAAGAAAAGCCAGAAAGATAGATATTTATATGAAATATACTGATTTTATACTGGAAGTACTAGTTAATGTAACAAGACAAGGAAATTAAAGGTATATCGATTTAGAAAGGAAGAAACAAACTGTCTTTGTTCACAGATGACATGATTGTCTATGTGGAAAATCCCAAAGAATTAGAACTAATAATCAATTACAGCAAGTTGGCAGGGTACGGGGTTAATATACAAAAGTCAATTGCTTTCTTACATACTAGAAATGAACAGAATTTGAAACTAGAAAAAAAAACTCCATTTCCATTAGCACCAAAAAAGAAAAATTCAAATATTTAAATACAAATCTAACAAAAAATATACAAGACCTATATGAGGAAAAGTGCAAAACCCTGATTAAATAAATCAAAAAAGATCTTAATGAATGGAGAGGTATTCCACGTTCATGTATAGGGAGTCCTGGCATTGTTAAGAGGTATGTTCTTCCTAACTTTATCTACAGATTCAGCACAATCCCAGTCAAAATTCCAGTGAGCTATTTTGTGGATTTCAGTAAACTGATTCTAATGTTTACGTGGAAAGGCAAAAAATCCTTAATAGCCAACACTAAAGAAGAAGAAAGTCAGGATGGCACAACCCAACTTCAAGACTTACTACAAAGACACAGTAATCAAGACAGTATGGTCTTGGTAAAATAATAAACAAATAGATCCGTGGGGCAAAATAGGGAGCCCAGAAATAAACCCATACAAATACGGACAACGGATCTCTGTCAAAGGAACAAAGACAATTCAAGGGAGAAAGTCTTTTCAATAAGCAATGTGAGAGCTGTACATCCATGTGCAAAAAAAAGAATGTAGATCCAGACCTTACACCTTTCACAGAATTAACTCAAAATGGACCATATACTTGAATATAATACTTCTAGAAGATACCATAGAAGAAAATCCAGGTGAGCTTGGGTTTGGTGGTGACTATTTTGACATGACATCAAAAGATAAAGCTGATGTTAGACTTCATTAAAATTAAAAACTTTGCTCTGTGAGAGATACTGTTAGGAGCATGAAAGAACAGTCCACAGCCTTTGAGAAAACTTTACAAAACACATATTTTGTGAGACTTGTATTCAAAATATACAAGGAACTCCTAAAACTCAACAATAAGAAAACAAACGGCCCAATTAAAAATGAAAAAAAGATCTGAACAACACTTCATCGAAGAAGATATACAGTTGGCAAATAAGCTATGAAAAGATGCTCTACATCATGTGTCATTATGGAATTGCAAATTAAAGCAATGAGATACCACCACACAACTATTAGAATGGCTAAAATCCAAAACACTAGCAACATCAAATGCTGACAAGGATGTGTGTGGAGCAACAGGAAATCTCATTCATTGTTGTTTTAGAAGGCAGTTTGGCAGTTTATGAAGCTAAACATAGTCTTACCATACAATCCATAAACTGTATTCCTTGTTACTTACACAGATGAGTTGAAAATTTGTGTCCACGCAGAAACCTGCACACAAATATTTACAGCAGCTTTATTCATAATTTCCAAAACCTAGAATAACCAAGATGTCCTTCACCAGGTGAATGGGTACACAAACTGTGGTATGTCCAGACAATGGATTATTATTCAGCAACAAAAGGAAATGAGCTACTAAGGCATGAAAAGAAATGGAGGAAATTTAAATGCATCTTGTTAAGTGAAAGAAACCAGTCTGAAAGGACTACACACCATGTGATCTCAACCATACAACATTTTGGAAAAGACAAGACTACAGAGACATTTAAAAAAATCAGTGGTTGCAGTGGCTTGGGAGAAGGGAGGGAGGGATGAAAAGCAGACCACAGAGGATTTTTAGGGCAGTAAAATTATTCTGTATGATATTACAGTGGTGGATAGATGACATTATGCATTTGTCACCACCCACAGAACTGTACATCATAAAGAATGAACCAATATATAAACTATAAACTTTAGTTAATAAAAATGTATCAGATTAAAAAATATATATACCAGAGTTTTAAAAATGGTTGTAACCAATGTGTTTTTTTTCTAAATTTGATGCAAACCAACAATGGATGGGGCAAACAAACATATCTGAGTCCAGTTACCTCTTTGGGATTCTGGGTTCTCCCCTCCTGAGCCACTAAAATTCTACAGAGAGTAGCAAACAACAAAACTGTTGAAATGTGGAGGGTAGTTATTTACACAAATAGGCTGCTAGGTATGCTCACCTTCAAGTGACTTACTCTTGCACACTAGGTAGCTCTTACAAATTCATGTCCTAGGAAGGTCCTAAGTTCTGAGGTGTCAGCCTCCTCAGCACTCATAAGTGGTTAAAACCATTGATGAGTATAGCCTTCTAGGTTAGTAATGCATGTGTGAAGATGGGCCATCAGCAGTTGGAGATGGAAGAGGAACCTTTTCCATGGTACTAAGCTGTAGTTCAGTCAGAAAAAGGAAGACATATCTGCCTGGCAAAACAAAATCTTCCAAGTTTTAAAGTAGAGTGAGGGGTAACTTTTGAGAAGGAAGTCACTGTTTGTCCAGGTAAGGTCCAAATCAGTTCACTGCAAATAAGCTGAAATCATTTCACTTTCCATGCCCAATAGATGCCACGTGCATCTATCTGCACTGGACTGAGAGAGGCAAAGTGGTCAATGACATTTGCAGTTGGGTAAGAGAAGATAAATACACAAATAACTAGACTTGAAGATAAAAGTCACAGAAGAGGATTCTTTGCAGACAGAGAATAGGGGATCCATTGGAGGGAATAAAAGAAAGCCTTCAAGGAAGAGATGCATTTTTAAAAGGGCATTGAAGGGCTGATAGAATTTTTATAGAAAGAGATCAGATAAGGTGGCAGTCCAGGCCAAGAGAACATTCTGAGCAAAGATCCAGATTGACAAGAACAAATATTAAGTGAGGCAGTTTGGCTGGAGTGGGGACACATGAAGGGATAATGGAAAGTGTGGCTGAAGGGCAAGATCTGGACACTGGGTGGAGAATTCTGAATGTCGTGCTAAAGCATTTGCACTTAATTCATTAGGCACTTATTAAGCTTTAAGCCCTAGATGGGACTTTAACGTTTTCCTTCTCTGCTCTGTCCTTGAGCCTGATGCTGATGGAAAATTTCCTTTCTTCTCATATATATTTTCCTTTCTTCTCTGTCTTCCCCTTTTGCCATCCTTCTTCTCCCCTTTCTCACTCTATTCCTGGTGAATTTCAGGTATCATTTCTGCACACTACTCTCCTCACGGCAAGGCGCAATGGCTGTGGCCTTCTTTTGACCTTCTTTTTAAGGAATTTTTTTCTGGGATGTTTCTGACAGCCTAATATAAGCCGTTAAATAAATAGCTCTCTGATCTCTGATTTTTTTTATATCCTTCTTAAATCACCAGGTTAACAGCTCCATGAAGAGATGAAAAAGTTTTTGTTGTGTGGTTCTGAGATGACAGATAGTGTTGGTGGGCCCAAGGTGGAGTGGTTCCCATAATTTGCTAGAAGGATATAAAGCAAACCTAGGTATGAAAAACAACCAGCCTGACATGCAGCCCTCACCAAAAGCATGTAACAACCCCTTAGTACATGTGTCATTATCCCCATTTTATTCATTCTGCAAGCATTTATTGAGTGTCTACTCTGCACCAATTACTATGTAGGTTTAAGGTGTAGAACTATAAAAGGCCATGTTTCTATGTAGCTCACATCCTGACAAGAAGAAAACATCACTAGTGTGATGAGTAGTATGATGATGTCTAGAACTGTGCTTCTTAAATTTAATATGTATGCAAAATCACCCAGGGATCTACGTTTTCATTCAGTAGGTCCGGATTTGGGCTGGTCTGCATTTCTAACGTGAGACACTGCAGTGATGCCTATTCTACTGGTCCTGGACAATATTTGGAGAATCAAAGATCTAGAAAAGTTCCCAGAGACATTGGAGCATAGCTGTAGGTGAATTTTCTTTTTTTAATGTGAACTCTCCCCCCCAAAAAAATTTTTTTTGAAAAAAAGAAAGGAAACCACAAAGTAGGCTTGGCTTGAGAAAATAGAAACAATGTTAAGCCTAGAAAATTATAATAATGGATTGGAAGTTATTGACTATAAAAATAATGAACAACTTTTGTGACTTTAAAAAATGTTAAAACTAAAAATCTAAGGAACAATAATAAGATGGAAAGGAGATATGCAAAGGATAGTTAAAGTAATTAAGTTTCTTATTGAATTTGGGAGAATAAAAATACTCAACACCTTTTAAAGGAAGACTTCATAATCCAAACTCCCTGCACATATCATCCACAGTGTCTAGCATACAATAAAAATTATTATAATACATACGAAGGAACAGGAAAATGTCACCCATAGTCAGAGAAAAAACAAGCAGTAAATATCAACAATGTACCAGATGTTGCAATTAGTAGACAAGGCTTTAAAGCAGCTACTATAAATATGTTCAAGGGCTTAAAGGACAATATTATCACTGAATGAACAATGGAGAGTCTCAGCAGAGAAATGGAAACCATAAAAATGAACCACACGGAAATTAAAGAAATGAAGGCTACATTATCTGATCTTTAAAAAACTTACTGGCTAGGCTTAAAAGCAAATTGAGTTTGCAAAAGAAAAGGTCAATAAATTTGAAAACTGAATAATAGATACTATCCAATCTGAAGACCAGAGAAAAAGAGTTTGTTAAAAGGAAAAACCCACAATCTCACTAACATGTAAGATATTATTAAATAGTTTGTTGTAAATGCAATTGGGTCCCAGAAAGAAAGCAAAAAGAAAGAATTAAAAAGAAAAAAAAAGAATATCTGAACAAATAATGGCCCCCAAATCCAAAATTAGATGAAGAATATAAATTTTCATCATTGTCAATCTAATGAAAAACCAAAGATTTTAAAAATTCTTGAAAGCAGTTGTAAAAAAGAAGACACGTTATATACAAGGAAATGACACTAATGATGTCAGTCTTCTCATCAAATATACTGAAGGCTGGAGACAGTGGAGCAACTTTTCAAGGGCTCAAAGAAAAATACTGTCAACCCAGAATTTTATATTATCTAGCAAAATTTTCTTCCAAAATCAAGGTGAATTGAAAAGACATTCAGGTATTTTTTTAATGAGAATTGTCACCAGCAGGCCTACACTACAAGAAAAATATTTCTTCAGACTGAAAGAAAATGATACAAGTGAGAAACTCAAATCTATAAGAAGGAATGAAGAACACCAGGAATAGTAAATACGTGGGACATATAAAAGACTAATGTCAGTTCAAGACCTCCAAGAGGCAGATGCCAAGGCTGAATTAGACATGCATGAGATTTATTAGGGAAAATGCCTGTAAAGGATAAAGGTGGAAGGAAGAGTAAGGAGAGCATCAGACAATAATGTAGGTATGATACCTGTGCAAGAGGAGAGGAGGAAAGATGGAGGGTTAAGTGGCAGAAGCCTTTACTGAAGTGCAGAAGTGCAGCTCAGAGAAAATCTTGACCAGGCCAATTGGGATCTCCAGAACAGAGACTGCCCATGAGAAGAATCATGTGTTAGGCAAGTAAAGTTCTACTATCTCTGCTATGCTCAGTCACTGTCTAGGAACCACCTGGGAATAGGGTGGACTCAGCACGAATGTTGCAGCAGACCAGCAAGTGAGCAGCTAGAAGCTGTCCATCAACTACTCTCCTCATAACAGGTTTTTAAGAGCATCCCAAGCAGTACACTTTCATGGATGCCGACAGATTATGCATTCCTTCTTTTCTTCTCTTATCTTCACTTCATATGATTCAGGTAGAAGTTTAAAAACTATACTGTGGGTATCAAATGATTTCACTCATCTGTGGAGTATAAGAACAAAGCAAAAACTGAAGGAACAAAACCGCAGCAGACTCACAGAACCCAAGAATGGACTAACAGTTACTAAAGGGAAAGGGAATGGGGAGGATTGGTGGGAAGGGAGGGATAAGGGGGAAAAAGGGGCATCACGATTAGCACACATAATGTAGGGAGGGGGACACAGGGAAGGCAGTATAGCACAGAGAAGACAAGTAGTGATTCTATAGCATCTTACTACACTGATGGACAGTGACTGTAATGGGGTATGTGGTGGGGACTTGATAATAGGGGGGTCTAGTAACCATAATGTTGTTCAAGTAATTGTACATTAATAATAGCAAAAAAACCTATACTGTGGGGTTTATCATGTAAGTATTGATGAACATTAAGGATGGAGATGTAAATGGAGCTATACTGGAACAGAATTATTATATTTTACATGAAGTAGTACAATATTTACTCTGTGATAACATTGTGCTAAGTTAAAGATGCATATTTATAGTAGAGCAACCACAAAAAATATTGCAAACAAGTATAGCTACAAAGCCAGTAGGGGAATTAAACTAGACTAGTGAAGAAAAATTGATTAACCCAAAAAAGACAAAAAAGGAAGAACAGAGGAACAAAAAATAGATGGGACAAATAAAAACAAATGGCAACTGACACACTAAATCCAATCCTATCCATAAGTACATTAAGAGTTAATAGACTAAACATTCCAAGTAAAAAACAGGGATGGTTAGACTGGATAAAAAATCAAGACTCAGCTATATTCTGTCTACAAAAAACATACCTTAAATGTAAAGACTCAGATAGATTGAAAGTTATAAGATGGATAAAGATCTATCTTGAAGATGGTAAACATAAGAAAATTGGAGTGGCTAAATTACTACCAGACAAATAGACTTCAAGACAAAGAGTATGACCAGAAATAAAAAGCTACATGTCATAACAATAAAAGTTCCAACTCATAAGGAAGACATAGCAATCATAAATAATTCTTAGAAAGTTAAACATACACTTATCTCTGGGACAGCAATCTCATTCCTAGGTAACTACCCAAGAGAATGAAAACATGTCCACAAAAAGACTTAAACATGAATTTTCATAGCATTTTATTCACAGTAGCCTAAATTTAGAAACAAATCAAATTTTCATCAACATGAGAATAGATAAGTAAATTTTGTACATCAATACAATGAAGTACTACTTGGCAAAAAAACAAACGCAAAAACGAATGATTCAACCAACCACATGGATGAATTTTATATTATGCTGAGCAAAGAAGCCAGAGACAAGGAAGCACATACTGTGTGAATGCTTTTATGTGCAGTTTTAGAACAGGCAAACTCATCTATGTTGAAAAACATTTTTCTTCTGGGATCAAGAGGCATAAGTGAACTTCTAGGGTGGAACAAATAATCATAATCTTGGTAGAGATGCAGATTACATGGGTGCATGCATTTGTTAAAACTCTTCAAATTGTTTATCTGGGATTGGGGGAGAAAAAATTATAAATAATTATGTATAAAACATAGTGTCTGTCCCCAACCTCTGTGTTTTCTTTTGCCAGAAGTTGGCAACCAATGATTTAGAAACATTGAATGGTAGTATCTTAATATCCATACGTGCATTTTCAGTTGTTTTTTGCATATGGTGTAAGATAAGGGTCCAATTTCATTCTTTTGTAATGTGACTATCCAATTCTCAAGGAACCATTTATTGAAGAGGCTATCCTTTCTTCACTGTATATTCTTGGAACCCTTGTTGAAGATCAGTGAACCATATATATGTGGATTTATTTCTGAGTCTCTGGTCCCATTGGTTGATATGTCTGCCTTTATGCCAGTACCTACTGTTTTAATCACCATAGCTTTGTAAAATATTCTGAAATCAGGAAGTGTGATGCCTCTAACCTTTGTTCTTTCTCAAGATTGATTGAGTTATTTAGATTCCTTGGTGGCTCCATATGAATTTTAGAATTGTTTTTTCTGTATCTATAAGAAACATCATTTGAATTTTGACAGGGAAAGCATTGAGTCTGTAGATTGCTTTGAGTCGTATGGACATTTTAACAATATTAAGTCTTCCAGTCCATAAACACAAGATGGCTTTCCATTTATGTCTTCTTTCATTTCTTTCAGCAATGTTTTATAGTTTTCCATGTGCAAGTCTTTCACCTCCTCAGTTAAATTTATTCCTAAGTATTTTGTTCTTTTTGATGCTATTGTAAATGGAATTGTTTTCCTGATTTCTTTCTCAAATAGTTCATTGTTAGTGTAAAACCCAGGTAAGCATAGCTTGTAAGAAACATGCCTAAACTACTGTACCCCAAAAAAGTTTTGAAGTAACAAAGTGAAAAATTATTACCATGCCAATACTAGTAAAGAAAGCCTATATATCAACATAAATAGCAGAAAAAATATAATTTAAGGAAATAGTGTTTACTAGGTTTTAAGTGTAGTACTACATAACAGTAAGAAGGAAAGTCAACCAATAATAGTAATAGTAAGTAGTTATTTAAGGGTAAGTGTCATGATGTCTGCAACTTATCCAAATGGTCCATCAAAAAAAAGCTAGTGAAGAAAAAAATGTGACAAAATGTTAACAATTTGTAAATCTAAGCAGTATAGGGATCTTCATTTTACATTTACAGTTCTTTCCATTCATTTCATAAACATTTCAGTTTTTCTATAGTTCTGAAGATTTTCAAAATAAAACAAAATTTCAAAGTAAAAGGTTAGGAAAAACTTATCAAGTAACTCATGAGCTAAAGAGGAAATCAGAAGAAATTTTAAAATATTAAAAATGAAAAACAAAAGCATTACATATTAAAACCTGTGGAAAACAACTAAGGCAGTATTCAGAAGAAATCCATAGCCTTAAATGAATTTATTAAAACAAGAAAGATTTAAAATAAATCCCTATGTTCAAATAGCTAAAAAGTTGAAAACAGTAAGTCCAAAGAAAGTAAAATGAAGCAAATAATTAATATATGAGCAAATGTTGGTGAAACAAATAAGTCTACTACCCTAAATGTGTTACAGGCAAGTTTTAGAAGGCTTTCAAGAAACAGATAATTCCTATATTAAAATTTTTTTTTCAGAGAATAGAAAAAGAAGGAAAACTTCATCTTGAATTTGTTATTTTGTTCATGTACAAGGTCATGGATACAGTCCTAGCCGTAGATTCGCTGGGCCAAGAGTATGTGCACTTTTAATTTTGATCATTGTTACCATAAAGTTCATACCAATTTATACTTCCACCATCAGCATATAAATGGAATGCCTGTTCCCAACACTGTTTTAAAATTTTTAAATCATCTTTTGCTAATTTGAGTAATGATGGGTGGAACACACTACAGTTTTAATTTTACTTCTCATTACTAACAAAGTTTTTTCATTTGTTTAAAACCAAATGCAACTCTTCAATGCATACTATTTCCATTCTTTGCCCGTTTCTGTTTGTTTTCCTTATTGATGTGTAGCAACTCTACATGAGATATGTTTCCAGTTTTTGCCATTTATCATTTGTATTAGATTTTGTTAATAATGTTTTTTGACATGGGCTACTCAAAATTTCTTCATATAGTTGTATTTAATAGTCTTCCTAAAGTCCCTTCTGTGTTTTATGTCACATATTCAAAGGTCTTCCCAGTATAAGATTATTTTCTAATCTTCCTGTTCTTCGATCCACTGGGAAATGACATGGTACAGACCGAGGTCGGAAGCCAACTTTGTTTTCCCCACAGAGCTGAAAGCCCACTGAAGGCGATTTTCTACGATGTTCATGGTGAAGTCCACAGATGATGAGGGTGCTGTAAAGAGCCCTGGCTGAGCGATGGAGAAAATGGGGACATTTTCATGTAAAAGACAAGACCTGAGACAAGTCTGAAAGAATATGTAGGAGTTAGCCAGACAAATAAGAACTGGAGAATTGAAATCATTCATTCTGGCTGCAGATTAGTGTTTTTGACAGGAATGGCAAGAAACAAGCCTCAAGAGATGAGCAGTGTGGTCTTAGATGCCATGGTTTGAAATCTGAAATTTTTTTGGGAATGAAGGGTTACCCCTGAAGAGATTATGTTAAGTGGGAAAAAGTAATGTGTTCAGATTTGCATCTTAGAAAGATTACTCTGACAGCAGTGTGGGAAATGGATTGGAATGAGAGCATACCCAAAGCCAGCAGAGCCCACTGAAGTAAAAGCTGGCTTTTTGTGCAGGTCACCTGCCCCACATCCCTTGGTTAATAAGTGCTGGGATCCTAGGCCTGAAATTTAGGTATCCTATTTTTAATTATTCCTTCATAGTTCAACATAGCAGGCAGTGTGCCAAGAAAGGATAAAACCTGCTGATAAGTGGTTTTAAGTGTGACTATTTTAAAGGCCAAATCCAATGTACTGAACTCCAGTAAGTGCATCTGAAACCTGAGGGTACAGCAATTTCTAAGGCAGTTCCACTATAGGAACTCCAAGTTGGAAGGAAGCCCAGAGGTTCCTTTCCCACCCATGACAGGAATCTTTTCCAAAACACACCCAACAGATGGCCTAAGGGCCCCTATGTGAACACTCTCTACTTTCAAAGGGGGCTCCCAGGCCTCCTGTTCCTCTGTTGGTCAGATCTAAACATAGAAAGTTCTTTCTCATGTTGAGCCAAATTCTTCACCCCTGTAGCTTTCACCCATCAGTCATTAATGTCTTCTCCCAAAGTCGTCCTCCCTCAAAAAAGAACCCATTAGCCTTGGAGAGAATTGGTGTTAGGAAATGCTGTCATAGGGCCATCATAAAAATTATGTTGAAAATATGCCAATGGTTGCATGACAATGTGAATGTCCTTAATGCCACTGAGCTGTGCACTTAAAAATAGTTAAGATGATAGAGTTTATGTTATATGTGTTTTAACACAATTCAAAATTTTTAATGTTTAAACGATGCCAGCAATATACTGACCAGTTAGAATAACATGGCACAGTGCTTTGAACTTTAAACGTCAGTGGCTCTTCAGAATAACACTGGGTCTTTATTCTAACTCCTTCTAACTCACTCTTGTTTCCATCTGAATGTCTTCACTGTTTACTCCTGTCCCCTCTGTTTTTCAGCTGGCGTCTCAGTGTATCTTTGAGAGTCAGGTCTTTCTCTCCTGGGCTCCCTCTAAATCCTGATGGTTCATTGGATTATGTGAAATTGCTTTAAAAAAAATCACTTTAGGATCATAGCTCAGTTATTTCAGGGCAAACAGTATGATGCGTTAAACCCAATAGTCCCATGTTGCTCTAATACAGTTCTAGAGGAGAAAGATTTTAAAAATATTTTCATTCCAAAATGTTCAGACTTTAACTTTTGGAGAAGCTTCATTTTCAAGTGAGGAATCTGAGAGAACAGTCATGACCCAAAGGAATCAAGTATAATGGAATTTTTAACTGGCTTATCCAGTTGATTTGTTAGCCAGTTATCTGGTTTTGAGACCAGCTTCAACCGAGCAACTTTTAAATTTTTGATCTGGTGAGATATTCTTATAAAATTGGCTTGCAAAGCATGAACCTGAGTTTTTCTGTGAGGACAAAAATCTGTCATGATTTTTGCTCATCCAACAAGCCAATCCCCAATGTCTGCTAATCCCGGAGCAGCTAGGACCTTGAGTCTGTGGATCACTCTGCCCTCCCACCCCCAGTCTCCTTAGCACTGCGCAGCCGCAGCCTCATAGACGCTTACTTACTGTTGGTTATTTACAGCTACAGGGAACCCGAGCGAGGTGGGACCAACTCACCCATGCTGTGCAGACATTTAACATAGAAACTGACCCCGATTTGACTAAGCATGTTTAAAACGTTGTCTTACATGCTACAATGCATCCATCTCTTCAGTGTCAGTCTTCTGCTAAAAATACTGATTTTTTTAAGTTGATATAATACCTTGACTGTTTATTCCTTTTTTTTAAGTTTTTTTCCCCTTTAAAAACTAACATAGACACCTCAGAGAGATGAATGTGATTTTCCCATGAAGATTTATGTTTTCTTAATTTTTATTATATTCTGAATACATCTTGATTCTTTCCATAACCCTATTCTTAGGCTGCATCACATCCCTGTAAAATCATCCCTGTAAGTGCTGTATTTTTTAAAAACTGAAAACAAATTTTGATTTCTGATAATGGCAGAGTCACTTGGTTGGACTAGCCTTCTCATAAACAATTATCAAACCTGGACAAAAGTGGAGAGAAGTCCACCCAGAAAGTGCACCTTGTGGGATTTGCAAGTTTGCAACTTGTTCTCCGAGCACACTCACCAATCCACTGTCTTGAATTGTCAGGGGATAGTCAGGCTGGCAGGCTGGCCAGAATTCATGGGGGAAGTCCTAGAAGAGAATGAACTGAACAAGGTGTGAGACCCACAATCTCTGTAAGACATCCACCCACCTTCTTGCCTGGATAAGAAAGGAAGGGCAGGAAGGAGAGAAGGATGGAGGGAGGGAGGGAGGAAAAGGAAAAGAAAAAGAAAAAGGAAGGAAAAAAAGAAAAGGCATCAGCTAGAAGCTAAACGAACTAAACAGAGAGTTCAACTGCTGTGGAATGTGGGGAAACAGTTTGGAATTTGCGTCTAGCCAGTTAATAAAGATTATACTTCTAAGGAACACGATAGAATGTAGAGTCTTCACTTTATACATTTGTTTGAACCCAGAATCCAATAAAAAATCATTAGATATGCAAAGTAATAGGAAAACATGACCCATACTCAGGGAGAAAAAAAAGAAGCCTGATATTATCTATATGTTGCGATAAACAGGACTTTAAAGCAACCATTATAAGTGTCTCCAAGGACTTAGGAAAAAACTGGTCATCACAAATGAACATGATGGGAAAATCACAGCTGAGAAACAGAAACTACAAAAGCAATCCAAATGTAAATTTTAGAGCTGAAAAGTACAGTGACTAAAATGAAAAATTCATTAGAACCTTTTTTTCTTTTTTTTGGCTTTACATCCAATTTTCACTTTTGATTATTTATCACAGTAAATAAAATTTAAATCAGCCAACTGACCCAACATCTTTAATTTCTGGTTTTATGTAAGTATAAGCAGTTATATTTATATTTTACATTATGTAATTCTGGAGACTGTTGCACTTGTACTAGTCAAAAGTACACACTGAGTTTTCTACCTAAATGTAGAACTCTGAACCATGTGTCCCCAGCACTTCCAAAAATACATCAGACTTTAATTTTTATTGCCTTAATAATTTCCTAGCCTTCTCTCTCCTGCAAATTACATGTGTGGTTTATTCACTTCGCCTCAGCTTAGGACAACAGAAAGGTCCTGGCGTAAAGGGAGAAATGTATTTGCAGTTGGGTTTTAGCCTGTATTTATTTTTAGAGCATTTGAGATAATGGAAGATTTTTTTTTTAGATGTGGGAACATCAGGATTACACAATGCTTTTTCTTTCTTTTTACCTTTTGACCCCTTTTATCCCATACCTTCTACCCCTTATTCTCTGCCTCTGGCAACCACCAATTTTCTTTTTGTATCTGTAAGTGTATTTTTTTGTTTGTTTATTTGTGTTTTAGATTTCCCATATAGGAGAGATCATACAGTATTTGTCTTTTTCTGTCTTATTTCATTCACAATAATGCCCCTGAGGTCTCTCCATGTTGTTGTAAAGGGCAGGATTTCATTCCTTTTTATGGATCAGTAATATTCCTGTGGGTGTGTGTGTGTGTACAGCAATTTCTTTATCCACTCATCCATTGATGAGTGCCGGTTCTTTCCGTATCTTGGCTATTGTAAATAATGCCAGTTACCTTGGGAATGCATATATCTTCTTGAGTTAGTGTTTTTGTTTTCTTCAGATAATGCTCAAAAAGAGGAATTGCTGGATCATATGGTAGTTCATTTTTAATTTTTTGAGGAACCTCCATACTTGTTCCCATAGTGGCTGCACCAGTTTATATTCCCACCAACAGTGCACAAAGTTTCCCTTTTCTCCAAATCCTTACCGATATTTGTCATTTCTTGTCTTTTTAATAATAGCCATTCTAATAGGTGTGAGGTGATATCTCATTGTGGTTTTGATTTGCATTTCCCTGATGATTAATGATGTTGAGCATCTTTTAAAAATGTACCTGTTGGCTGTCTGCATGTCTTCTTTTGAGAAACGTCTATTCATATCTTCTGCTCATTTTTTAATTGGATTGTTTTTTGCTATTGAGTTGTGTGAGTTCTTTATATTTTTGGACATCAGCCCCTTATCAGATTGATGATTTGAAAATATTGTCTCCCATTCAACAGTATTGAAGAGTATGAGTTCTTCATATATTTTGGATGTTAACCCCTTATCAGATGAGTCATTTATGAATATATTCTCCCATACTCTAGGGTGTCTTTTTGTTCTGCTGCTGATGTCCTTTTGCTGTACAAGAGCTTTTTAATTTGATGTAGTCCCACTTATTCATTTTCCCATAATACAATTTATTTCTTCAAGTTTACAAATGTTCTCTTCTAGGGAAATTTGCACCCCTGTACATTGCTGGTAACAAAATAAATTGTTACAGTCTTTTTGGAGGGCAATACCGGTTAAATTTTTGAATCCCATGGGCTTCAACCCTGCAATTGCACTTCTAGGTGTCTTTCTTAGAAAACTATTCACAAGTGCACCTTTAACTCTGAAAAACTTTAATTTGGTGTACTAAGAAGCTTCACCAAACATGCCTGTAGACACCACTTTCCCCAGGTCCTGTACTGTGTCATTGTGAACTAAAAGAGTGCTAGCTTTTTTTCTCCCCCAGGAACTTTTGGCTTCTCATCCTTTATTTCTCCTCTGAAGGTGGTTAACAAGATCATAGTTTTAATCTCTGGCCATGCTTTGCCACACTGTTATCTTTAGTATAGGCTTATAGATATTTTTTTAATTGAAGTATCATTGATATACTACAATCTTATATTGTTTTCAAATGTACAAAACAGTGGTTCAACAGTTACCCGTATTATTAAATCCTCACCCCCATGGGTGTGGTTACTATCTGTCAAGATAGGAAGATATTACAGAATCATTGACTATATTCTCCATGCTGTACTATTATCCCCATGACCAACTCATATTGTGATTGAGAATCTTGTACCCCTTTATCCCCCTCATTCTCCCCACCCATCTACCCCAGCCCTTCCCGCATGGTAACCACCAGTCACTTCTCAATGTCTATGAGTCTACTGCCGTTTTGTTCATTCTGTTTCGCTTTGTTTTTATATTCTGCAAATAAGTGAAATCATATGTTATTTGTCTTTCTCCACCAGGCTTATTTCACTGAACATAATACCCTCTAGTTCCATCCATGTTGTTGCAAATGGCAAGATTTCTCTTTTTGTATTGTTGAATAATATTCCATTGCATATATTTGCCACAACTTCTTTATCCATTCATCTACTGATGGACATTTAGGTTACTTCCATAATAAAAGAGTGCTAGCTTTATTAAAGAATCAGCAGGTTTCTCACACTTTCAACAAAGTTGATCATAGTTTCCTGCTATTTCACAAATGGATGTAAGCCCTTAGAATTATAGATTATAGAATTTTAAAAACCTTATGAATGATATGTCTTAGCCATCTCTCTTATAGATGATAAAATCTTAGGCCCACCAAGGTGAGATAATCTACCCCATTACCCAACTAGCTCATGGTGGAACCCCATTCAAACTGGTGCTATTACCAGTTTGTGTTCTCCAAATGCAACTGTGTCCTGAGAATTCATTCCTGTTCTCAGTGAAACAGGCATAGTTATTCACTCAATATCCATTCTCCCTTTTTTCTTCCTAAGAGTTAAAAACACAAACTACCCAAACTCCTTTGCAGCCAGACCTAGTTCTGGCCAGTGAGATGTAAATGGAAATCTACTGGGTAGGGCTTTCAAGGTATTGTTTTCCTGATTTAAAAAAAGAAGCACATAGCTGGCATGCAATTTCTTTACACTTCTCTGTGTTTCCTCCTGAAATGAAGACATGATGCCTGGATTGTCATCAGCCTTATTGTCCTTATAATGAGAGAGGCCACACACTAAGGCTGGCAGGGTAGGAATATAGAAGGAGTCTGAGCATTGGTGACGTTGCAGAGCACCTGCATCTGTCTTGGGTGGCTACCACTTGTTGCTTCTTGTTAATGCCAGAAAAGTAAGGCCTTTTTTGGTTAAGCAATCCTGTTTTCAGTTTCCCTTCAATTCCCAAGGAGAATAGAGGCTGTGGGTATAAACTCTGTCATACCTAAATTCACCTTGCTGCATTCATTCCTGTCTCCGAGGAGGAAGGGATCGGCCTTCTTTCCAAATGAAACCATTTCAGTCTCTTTCCATCTCTTTTCCTGTCTCCCTGTCTCTTCTAATCCCTACTCCTTGCTCTAAAAACAGCTTTAAAATTTTCCTTCAGTTTTGATTCTCTTACAAAATACCATTTTTTGCTTTACTTCACATCCTAAAGACACTGGGTGAAGAGAGTCAAAAGCCTGCCCTCCTACAGCTAAAACTGAATTAGGAAAACCTTAATCCAGTGAACACACTTCATTCTATCTAAACTTTTGTAACATTTGACATCGTTGGCCCACCTTCCCATCTAGAACGCTGACCTTGCCTGACTTCCTGACATCACCCTCTCCCACCGCTCAGACCTGGTCGCTTCCCAGCCTCCTTTGCAGGTCCCTGCCTTGCCCTTGGGTGCTGGTCCCCTTCAGATTTCCTGCTAGACTCTCCCGTCTTCTCTTTCCACACCTCTATCTGGGACCCTCTCTTGCTCACTTGGCTTCAATTCCTGGTATTTGCTAATTGTCCCCCAAACTACTTATATATCCCCTAGGTTATTTTTTTCTTGAACTTCAGACCAATATTTTAAATCACCATCTAGATATTCTCCACCTTCTCCTAGAACTTCCAACACAGTAGGGCCAAAGCCAAAGCCACAGTCCCCTCGCCCCCCACCAAACCTGCTTCTGCTCTGCGTCTCCTGCCTTTACTAGGAGGGTGAAGCGTTTTATCAGCAATGCAGGTGTATGAACAGAAACCACGAAAGCACAGTAAGTTCTACTATAATCAGCAAACATGTTCCCCCAAATGAGTGTCTTGTACAAAACTGACCAATGAAAACCATAGGGCTTGTGGGATAAATGGGTACAACACTCAAAAACTTCGACCAACATTAAAAAAAAAGAGGTAGGATACGAATAAAAATGGTAGCATGGTCTTACACATGTCATGTGATTGAGAAATACATAAATAATATAACATATATGGTGCTTAGAAAGCCCTGATGTTTGTTTGAGGAATTGGGCATCAGAATGGCTGCCCTTTGTGGGTAATTGTAAAGTGGTATAAGGAAGATTATTAGAAATCAGATAGAAAGTTGTGACACTCCATGTGAATGGGTGTGGCTCCTAACACATGGTGACCCGAGGCAGCTGTTAGATGTTTGAGGGGTGTGTGTGTGTGTGTGTGTGTGTGTGTGCACACATGTTTTGTGTACTATTAAACTGGATGCAATTTTCTGCATTCATCTAGTGTTTCTTAAGGGACAAATATGTGCATAACTAATCCTGAAATTTGCATTGTGCTCAACTTGTTCTCTAATATATCAACAGGGTTGGAACAAATTTGAATTTTCAAAGCAAAGATTATAGCTGAACTGACTGCATCTTGGAAAACTCTTGCCACCCACACAAGCAGTGGGTAACAAGTTCCCATGAACTTTGCTCCCATTCACACCTGTTTCTTCTCCAGCCCTGCTGCTATTGCTCCAATCCAGATGCTTGGTACTTCCCCTCACGTGCTTGCCACTGCAGCGCCTTGTCCAAGGTCCTGGGAACTGCCACACCTGCAGGCATGGCTCTGAGCAGGCATCGTCAGTGAGGGCTTCTGTCATTGGATCAGTCTGTGATCTCTGATTCCAAGCCATTTGTTCATTGCAAGATGGGTTGAGTAGAGCTTTCTAATAGACTGCTATGAATATTAAAGGAGGGATCTGTGTAGAGTGTCTGCACAGCCTTGAGCACATAATAGACACTCAATGAGTGGTTCTTCTCCCTCTTTATTTCTCAACTTTATCCCAGCCCAACTCCCAGGTCACCTTCTTTTTGAAACCTTCTCAACTGTTACCTCCCCTCCCTCACCCGGAAAAAAACATTGTCCCTCCCTCTGAACTATCACCATGTAACAAACACACACTTCTGGTACAGCATCTCCCCAGGGCTGTGTAGTGGACACCCAGAGCCCTCACTCTTTTACTAGCAAGACTTGGGTTTATTCACTACATTAGCTTATTACTCCTCTCCCATGAGACTCACAGGTGGTGAGCCCATTCATGGCATCAAGGGTAGAAGAGCCTGACTAGTCTATGCCCATCCAGGTTATTTCATTCCCTTTCCAAGCAATGAGGTTCAAAATGGGCACATGACCTGACTCTGGGAACTAAGATATGAAAGTACATCTGCTGGGAAGTTTGTTTCCTCTCTTCTAAGGAAAACATACAAGAAGAAATGTTTTTTTTTCTTTCTTTGGATGTTGTGATATATCTGATGTGATGGCTGGAACTGCTGCAGCTATATCACCTCTAGCCCGGTTTGGACACTAATACACGGAAAGCAGGGCACATCCAAGAGTATTACAGAAAGATGAAAAGGAACTTTATATAATGCATATGGTATTTGCATTATTTAATGTTAGAGGCAATAAATGTATTTGTTGCTAAACCACTCTGACTTAGGTTTTCTGACACTTGGAGTGGAACACAGATTGATGAAAACTGGCATTAGAGCTACTTATGAGTCTCTCCCCAGTGATGCTGAGAACCCCAAAGGAATTTTTCAGTTTTTTATCCCTAGCAATAGGAAGCACATGCCACATACTGGATGCTCAACAAGTATTTGTTGGATGGATGGATGGATGGATGGATGGATGGATGGATGGATGGATGGATGAATGGATGGATCAATCGATTTCCTGGCCTTCTGCCTACTGTACTTTCCAGTATCTGTCTCCTCCTCAGGTATTCTGCTAATCATGGAATTGTGTCATTAGATAAAAATCAAGAGAAGGCAAGGTGTCTAGGCAGGAAGTCCAGAAAGCTGTAAAACAGAAAAGCAGCCAACATTGGTATTCTAGGAGTGCCAAGATATGAGGCAAGAATGTGAGTCAGTCCTGGGGCCTTTGTTGCAGGGGCAGAGGGGTGGTTTGATTGGCTACCCAATCCTCCTTTAGCTTCAGCTTCTCCTTTCACCAAACTTAATAAAACCCAAGGATATAAAATTAATACTACACGCACAGTCATATGTCTCACAGCTGATGGGGAAAGGAGAGTTCCCTAAATGAATGATAATCTGGTGTGTAGCTTTCTGATGAACCAGACGGACACCGATTGAGCATCATGATGGCAGCTTATTCCCATAGTTACTACCCACCAGGTATCCTCTTAAGGTGCTTACAGCATTTCACTTAGTTCTCACCACCTAGTGAGTTAGGAACCCTGACTTCGCCAACTCAGCAGACGAGGAAATTAGAGCTTGGAGTTTAGGTAACTTGCACAGTGCCAGTAAATGGTGGATCTATCTCCAGAACCCAGGACATACTATCCAGAGAAATGGATGTGAAGTTGCGCTCCAACTACCTTCTTCAAATATCAATTGGTGAGCAGTCCATTTTGCTTTGTTTTTAGACTGGAATTTATTGAGAAGCTAGTAATGTGTTTGACCCTTCATATACCTTACTGCATTTTTTTTCTTGCAACCCAGGTATTATTATCTATAGAGATCATGGTGGCCCAGAGAGGTTTAGAAGCCATACCAGAATCACCTAGCTAGTAAGTAACAAGTTGCACTTAAATCTGAGTTTTTTTTTCTGACATCCCATAGCTGGTTTCCTTGTCAACTCTGGCAGGAGCCTAGAAAAGATAAAGCTACACACAGAAAGTACTCATGCCTTAAAGCCAAAGAACAAGGTCAATATTTTGTAACAAAATGGGGGAATGACAGATGACCTGTATCCCAAATGACCGATGTACCGACCAACCAGTCACTGAGGACCTGAAACCAGGGCCAAATTTTCCTTGCTGGCTGTGGTGTGCAGTAAGCCGGCTTTGCAAGGAGGGTTGTGATTTGTAATGTTTGCCCTGGTGTATAAATTCTCCCCCATAGTTGGTTTCAAGACAGCAACGACTGAACAACTGGCTTAGAGGTGTAAATTGACTCCAGCACATTCTACCTACAGGGCAACAGTAGATCTGCTCAAGGGGCAAAACCTGCATTGGCCAAGGCCCTAGAACCCCAAACCATGTGGCTGCCCCTCCTGGTTCTGTCTCTCAGGAATGGCACCTCCATGTCTCCAGGTGCCCAGGAGCAAAACTCATGGAGATCTACTGGGTGGCCCCCAACCTACTTCCAAGCAATGACCAAGTCTATTCTCTTCTTCCTCCTAAATGTTCTTCAAACCCATCCATTTGTTTCCATCGTCTCTGTCCCAGCCAGGTCCAGGCTGTTATCATCTCTTCCCCAAACCACCACATGATCTCCTGCCTGGTCTCCCTTCATCCACTCTTGCCCCCCGGACTGAGTGTATTCTTCATACTGTGCAGAGTCATCCTTCAAAAATGCAAATCTGATTGTGTTGCTCTTTTACAGAAAACCCTTCGCTGGCTCCGTGGAGACTTTAGATTACAACCAGTTCACACCACTCTGGACACAGCCCTGTAGGGTAACCCTCTAGTGTTCACCCACCACCCTGGCCCTGGTTTACTGTGCTTCAGCCTCTGGTTTTGTTTCAGTTCCCCCAGCGAGTCCTGCTTCATGCCTAGGGAATTTATATGTACATGTGTTCCCTTTCTCTGGAAAGCTCTTCCCTTCCCCTCTTTATCTCCTCTTCATACTTTAAGTCTCACCGTAACATCACTTCCTCCAGGAAGCCTTCCCTTGGATCCTCTGATTAGAGCAGACCTTCCTGATGCAGATTTCCAAAACAACCTATGCTTTTCTTTCCAGTTACCCCTTCCCTGTCCTCCTCTTTGGGCCATTAGCTTTCTCAGTGCTTATGGTGAGAAATGCTAGGTTCTGGAGACTGCATTCTCCATGGTAGCCAGAGTGGCTCTTCTAAAAGGCAAGTCAGTTCTTATCACTCCTCTGTTCAAAACTTTGAACGTCTTTCCACTCCTTCAGAATAAACTTTAAAGTCTGT